>CM010611.1:7563648-7981994 GCA_003430845.1 Xanthoceras sorbifolium
CCTATGGCCTTTTTGTGTGCAGATCTTTCCAATAGCATCCAAGTGTGGTTTTTCTCAATCATCTTAAGCTCCCTCTTCATTGCAGCCATTTATTTTTGATCTGCTGCAGCTTCTTCATATCCTGCAGGCTCTATTATAGCAACATTGTACCTCTGATAGATGTCAGAAAGTGATCTGGTTTCCATGACAGGTTCATCATCAATATTATCATTCTCCTCCTGGAACTCAATCTTCTTATCATTCTCCCAGCTTCAGATATCTAACTCAAAGAATTGGACGTCCCTGTTAACAATTACTTTATTGTTTTGTGGAAGATAAATTCTATAGGCTTTTGAAACTGAACTGTAGCCTATAAAGATCCCAGGTTCTGCCTTCTTGTCCAATTTGTCTCCTTAACCTGAGGAATATAAGAGAAACAAAGGCAACCAAATGTTTTTAAATTTTGCAGCCTTGGTTTATAGCCATACCATACTTCAAATGGAGTCCTTTGTTGCAAAGTTTTTGTTGGCAATCTGTTCAGCAGAAAAATTGATGTGTTTGCAGCCTCAACCCAAAGTTTTTTTGGCAGCCATTTGTCATGCAGCAAACATATTGTCATTTCCATAAGTGTTCTATTTTTCCTCTCAACCACTCCATTCTTTTGAGGGGTATAAGGTGTTGTCAACTGGTGCTCAATGTCTTCATTGTCACAGAACTTATTAAATTTTTTTGAGGTGTATTCAGTTCGATTATCAGACTTGATCACCTACATTTTGCATCTACTTTGATTTTTCACCCAAGTTTTAAACTTTCAGAAGATGTCAGCAACCTCATATTTAAATTTCATAAAATAAATCCAGTACATTCTTGTGTGATCATTAATGAAAACAATGTAAAACTTACTGCCATTCAATAATGGTGTTTTCTGAGGTCCTCCCACATCTATGTGTATTAACTGTAGTTTCTGTGTAGCCCTCCAGACCTTGTTTTGTGAAAAAGGAAGTTTTGTCTGCTTTCCGTACTGACAGACTGCACAAGTAGGAAGCTCATCTTCTAATTCAGGCAAGCCTTTCCCAAGATTGTTCTTCTTCATAAAAAGTAGAGCTGTATGATAAAAGTGCCCCAATCTCCTATGTCAAAGCATTGTATTGCTATCTTCTTTGTGTACTGCAGCCTGCTCTTCTTCCATCAAAATCATGGTAAAGCTTTTACCTTCCATTTGAACTTTAAACACTTCTTTGCCTTGTGCATCAGTAATTAAGCAATGATTATCCTCAAACAACACCTTATATCCTTTTTTCAGCAGCTGGCCAACACTTAAAAGGTTTTGATTAATTTCAGGAACATATAAGACATTAGAAATTAATTTCAAACCTGTGTGGCCTTCGATTGCCACTGTTCCTTTGCCTTTTATTGCAAGATATGCTTCATTTCCAATTCTAACTTTAGAAATGATAGTTTTTTCAAGCTCTTTGAAAAGCTCTTGATCATAAGCATATGGCTTGTACAACCACTGTCTATAAGCCAGCTTTCTGTGGGGCTACTGGTAGCAAAGCATAATGCCATAAACAGTTTCTCCTCTTGAGGTTGTTCAATAGCAGTTTTGGCTTCTCCTTACTGATTTTGAGATTTGCATATCCTTTCCACGTGCCTTAACTGACCATACTTATGACATTTTATATCCAGCCTCCACCAACACCTTTTTTGTGGATGATTGATTTTTTTGCAGTAAGGACTTGGTGGAAATGTAGTGTTATTGCTGCTGTTATTGTTGTTGCTTTGCTTTTTTTTCTTGTACATATTGTTCTGTGATATAGCTTGAAATGCACTCTCTATAGATCTTTCTTACCTTATAAGTCTCCTTTGTTCTTGAGCCTGTAGTGCATTCAACAGTTCTGCCAAGGTAATACTTGACACATCTTTTGAGTTTTCTATTGATGATATTGTAGCCTCAAATTTTTCAGAAGCTGTTACAAGGATTTTTTGAAGTATTCTAGAATCAGAAAAATTAGTACCAAGAAGCCTTACTTTGTTAACAATGTCAAAGAGTCTGTCAGAGTAATCCTTGATTGTTTCTGATTCCTTCATTCTTTGTATCTCAAATTCTCTGATCAGATTCAGAACTTGCATGCCTTTTACTCGTACATTTCCTTCATACTCCTTCTTTAGGAAGTCCCAAATTTCATTTGTTGTTTTCAGTGTGATTCTGGTGAAAATTGAAGATGAAACAGCTGCAAATAAGCTAGCTTTTGCCTTTGATTTCCTTTACCTCATCTCTTTGTGATTTTTTATTTGAGCCATAGTTGGATTGTCGGGTAAGGGAGGAACTTCGTATGTATTTTCAACGGTTTTCTACTGATCATTAGCATCAAGATAAGCTTCCATTCAGACAGCCCACACTTGAAAATTCATTTCATCAAACATTGGAGGCACTATTGCATTTGATGAAGCTCCGGAACTCATCTTGCGTTGGTTGTAGGCTTTGTGTTTTGGATAGGGGAGATGATGAGTGTTTAAGACAAGTGTTTAAGGTAAGTGGTTAGGCTTACTCAACCTTACAAGTCTCTCAAGAACTTATTGCTCTGATACCAATTTGTAGGTTTTTGACAGAAATAAAGTGTAAAAGCTGGCAAAAACAAACTTAATTTTGAGGCTTCTTAAGCTTATCTTTTATTGATCATCAAAGCACTTATTTATACAACTTAACAAAACAGAAAAAGCATAAAGAATGCAGCTAGATCTGCTGCACATTACATAACAAAGACTTCCAACAAAATAGCAGAAGAGTAGGTCAAGCCTAACAGACTTTGACAACTTCAATTCAGCATGTGATTTATTAAACTTCAACCACTAAACATTAGCAGCCCACTCAGCTCCACGTCAGCAGCTCCTGGGGCATAATTCAACACTATCCATTACCAACTACAAGCTTATTTGATCCTTTATAATCAGTATAGTGCAAGAGGTTACCTAAATTCGAAGTGACATGTGAAGTAGCTCTACTGTCAGCATACCATGTAGGGTCCCCAACTGAATCAGGTGTTGCAATGTGTGCTAAACTCTGCTGCATAACGTTTGCTTGATATCCATGCTGATTTCCTTGAAAAACACCTTTATTATAATTGCCCTGCATCGAATTTCCAGTCTGAAAATTACCCCCATTAGTATGAACATGCATAGCATTGTAATTGCCACCATAACCTTCTCATTGACTGCCAACAAAATTGTTAGACTGCTGTTAAATATTTTTGTCATACATATTATAACATTGTATAGCAGAGTGACCAGCTCTATTACATATTTGACAAGGAGGTCTAGGACTATTGATCCATCTACCTTTTCCCCTTTTAACCTTAATTGTTTCCATTGGTATTACATCTTCCTCCAGCAGATTGATCACCTCTATTATTGTTGTTTCCTTTACCAGTATTTGCAGCAACAAAGTTAGCATACTGAGATGTAACATCAATTTGATTCACCACATTTAGATAAGCAATTCGTTGTTCATGATGAGCCTCATGAAGAGTTATAGAGGACTGCTGTTAAGAAAGTATAACCACCACGGGATCATACTCATGGTCCAAGCCATTCAACACACTTAACAATAAATCTTGGTTAGTAACAGCTTGTCCAGCTGACTTCAAGCTATTACCAAAGGATTTGACCTTGAGGACAAAGTCACTAATAAAACTAGCACCTTTCTTGGCATTTTGGAGTTGTTGTTTCAACTGAAGAATCTTAGCTAGTGACTCTCTAGAGAATAAACTCTCTAAAACTCTCCAAAACTCAAGGGAGGAAAGACAATCTGTCACTTCTCCTATCAGACCTTTACTCATAGTGGTCATCAACCAACAGAGAAGCAGTTGATCTGCTTTCTGCCATTATAAAAACTGTTCATTAATATCTGTCTCCTTAGTGAGACCATTAGCGGAAGTAACTTCAATGAATTTTTTAGGACACGTCTTATCTCCATTGATGTAATCTTCGAGCTCAAGAGCTCTTATAGCTAGTAGGATTTGAGCCTTCAAGTGTATATAATTGTCACGATTCAGCTTCACCGATGGATTGAAGTTGAGAGCCTTGGAGATGGAAGCCAACTGAACTGGCCTAGTGTGGAAGACAACATGTGTGAATTCGTTGCTTGAGAACTAAAGTTTGAGCTAGAAGCCATTCTAGAGCTTTGATACCATTAAAAGACTTGTAAACATAGGCGTTTGATACAAATGAACACGTGTTTAATGAAATGCTCAAGAGAGCTAATGAGAGAAAGTAAGAAAAATGTGAGAGCAAACAATGGAAGAATCTGTGAACTTTTATTCAATGAATAGCAAATGGTTACAGACTCCAATTTAAACTAAAATCTCACGGAGAAATATTGTAGTGTAGTGCTAACTGAATTTCCTAGAAATAAGGACATTCAATCAATCTCACAACTCACCAAGAAGTTAGTTAAATAACAAACTTAACTAACTGTTAATAAACACTAACAACAATCGAATAAAGCTCCTTCAGTTAGTTGGTAACAAGCTGATCAGACTTGCACACATACAGTTGGAACCTTGATTGAACGATTGAAGATTTCAATCATTGGTATCCTTAACAAAAGAAATTTAATAGTATAATGTTTTAATGTTGTAAAGTAGAAACGAAACTGTAGGGCTTAATTATTCTTGAAATAAATTCAGACCTCAGTCTCTGAGTGCATTTAAGATTGTTATAGCTTATGACAAAATTATTTATTTCAGTTTGGAGAAAAATAGCATTTGGTAAATTTTTTAAAATTCATTTGTTTTATAATTTGCGTCTCCTATAATTAGTTTTTGAGAAGTTGGATGGGGGTTATTTTTTCAAAACTAATAATGGAGCTAACTCTTTACCTTTGAAATGATCATAATACCCTTGTTTTAATAAATAGACCAAAAAAAAAAAAATTTCAAAATATAAAATATGATTTAAAAAAAAATTAAATTTAATATTACATATTTGTATAGTAGTTGGCTAGTGGCCAGTGGTGGTGGCCACCTTCAGCAACAGAGGCCGTAGGAGAGTCAGCTTTCTCCAACGATGTCTGTATCGCCAAAGGAGGTTGATTCCTCTTTAACCATGGAGAAGGTAAGAGCCTCCTCCATTCTCACTACAAAGGAGTCGATGAGTGTATATGTGTGCACCATTTATATAGATGATTGTATATTTTGCACAGATAGAGTATGAGCATTGCAATTTCCTGATTGCTAATAAAAATGAATTAGGTTAGGAGCGGTCTCTCGTAAAACTATGTTATTCTTATACTTTTCTATTGTGTGACTTGTGAGAACTGTGCAAATTGTGTATATTTATTGTATTATTAGCCTTGTTTATGCAGTGCTTGTAAATTGTGATAAATTATTGTGTGGAGATCTTAAAACACTTGGAAACACACTGTA
This sequence comes from Xanthoceras sorbifolium, assembly GCA_003430845.1. Classification (NCBI taxonomy): domain Eukaryota; kingdom Viridiplantae; phylum Streptophyta; class Magnoliopsida; order Sapindales; family Sapindaceae; genus Xanthoceras; species Xanthoceras sorbifolium. The sequence continues at coordinate 7,569,051 of CM010611.1, forward strand.
AGCGTGGGTTATGTAATTGGCTGGCTAGGAAGGGGTTTCTAGTGCCAGCACGTGGAGAAAATTCGTAGGCATTTTATCCCTTGTAACAATGGTATCATAGCTTGGTTTTAGGCTGATTTTCTTAATTTTGTTGTGTAGATATGACGCTTGAGGACAGGATTGCTCGGTTGGAGAGACTGTAACACCCCCTGACCCGATCAGACTGGATCGACTCAGAGAGCGCTACCGGGTTTTCAAAACTTTCTAAATTCATATTTTTCCATTTCAAACCATTGAAAACTCGTATCAATTTATAATTTAAAAACATTTTTCTAGTGAGCCCATTGAAATTACAATTTTTAAAAATTTCGGCAGAGTTTCCTTTTGTTTTTCTGATTCCCCAAAACCTGTTTTCAAACAACTCAAGTCAAATACATTTCCCAACAACACTTCAAATCTCATTTCATTCAAATGCGCACTCTGCCGTTAGTGCGACTTTCAATCAGTTTATAAAACAATTCATTAATTATAGTCCTTCGAGAAATGGAAAACAGAAAGCATAAAATAATTAATTACAGCACATTATTACAAAACATAATTACAAATTCTATGTATATGCATGCATATCTAATTACATTATACAGAAATATCTATATAACTAACTACCCCAAAAGATGGTGAGTATGACTCTAAACTCTCCTCTGCAGCTGGTGCCTCTTCAGTCTTTTCCGTCCTCGGTATCTTTATTACCTACGCGTTAGAAACAAAACTAACGCGCTAAGTAATACTGCTTAGTGGGTGTATACTAAAATAAATGCTAATATAATTTAAAACAGTATATCTAAAACAATATATCGTAAATTCAGAAATTCAGAAATATATATAAATAAACAATAAAGCTTAAAAACAAAATTTCAGAAATATAAATATATATATAACAAAAACCATAGAAACACAAAGTGTTTCAAAAGTTTTTGGGTTAACCTTTTCTAACCATAAATTCTCAATCTGGCCCATGATACACATAACAGGGTTTACAGGACTGGATTACGAGTTTCTCAGTCGGGTTTCCCATCTCATATGAAATGGTGTCCCTCTATATAAACAGTCGGTTTCCCATTTCACGAGAAAATGGTATCCGGATATTTTCACAGTCGGTTTCCCATTTTACGAGGAAATGGTATCCGTATTAAACAGTCGGTTTCCCATTTCACGAGGAAATGGTATCCGTATTATCAACAATCAGAGACATCATACATCATGGTGTAGTACTGCCATAAATTCACTCAATTGACATGTCAATCTCCTATATCCATATATCCCTATACATATATCAGGGCCATAAAATTTAATTCAGGAAATACAAATATTCAGTCACATTTCAAACAATTTTACAATAATCAAATTTCAAACTCAATATTCATTGATAATTATAAATAACAGAATACAGAAAATAAATCCATAGATTTGATATAAGCCCAATTTCTGTATCTCAAAAATTAATTTCAAATATTCTTCACAAATTGAAAAATAACTATTGCAATCAATATACGAAATACGACTATACGAAAATTGTAAATGTGAACTTAAATTCTTTAAGTCAATAAACAATATAAAAAGGTTTCAGAACTGTGTGTACACCAACCTGAATACCGTTTTACCGATTCTACGTCCTTTTCCTTCTGAGTTTTCCTTTTTCCTTTCTTTCTTTTCTTCCTCCTTTCCTTTCTCTTCTTTTCCTCTTCTTTTCTTCTTCCTCTTCTTTTCTTCTTCTTTCCCTTCTCTTCTTCTTTCTTCTTCTTTTTTTTTCTTTCTTTTTTCTTCTTTTCTCGTTTTCTGCTCTCTCTCCCTCTCTGTCTGTTTTTCGATGGCTTCTGTGAGAAGCTAATTTTTTTTTTATATTATTTCGGTCATCGCGACCTGTGGTTGCGCCACCAGGTCGCGTTGCTCACTGGAGCAACTCCACCGCCTTCATCGCGATCATACATCGCGGTGCTCTAGTCGCGCTGGTGGTCGCCATGCTCACTGACCTGTGGTCGCGGTGACCAGGTCGCGGTACTCACTGTCCCGTTTTTCACTCTCTTTCTCATTTCTGGACCGTTCTATCTGGTCCACCTGAAAACCATAAAAATAAACATACATTTAATTACATTTACACCCCTCAACTCACAAAACTTTTTATCCACATATTCAAAATTAATTATCCGAAATTTGGGATGTTACAGAGACTCATTGGTAAACCACCTATTGAAAGATTAGTGAATCTTGATGTCTAGACAGTTGAACTAAGAGAACGAATTCTAGTTCTCTAAAAAGTCTTACATGCTGTAAGACTTAGAGGTCAAGTTCAACAACATTATATTGGAGTAACTGGTATTGTAGACAGTATAACAGGAAAGATGCGGGCTATGGAAGACGAGACTGGGTGCTCAAGAAGGTACTCCATAGCCCAAGTTACTTTGATGATGGTCTTGTGTTGAAGATCAAGGTGCCAGAGCCAAAATAATTCAATGGCAGTCGAAATGCTAAAGAATTGAAGAACTTTCTGTGGGATATGGAGCAATGTTTTCAGTTTGCAAGGATTGCTGAAAGAGAATAGGTTAACACACAATTATGTATTTAAGTGGTGATGTCAAGTGGTGGTGGCGCACAAGAATGGCTGATGATTTAAGTGTTGATAGGCCGAGTATTGTGACGTAGAAAAAACTAGGGATGGGCACCCAACCCGTCCCGACCCATCTAGGTTGGGTTGAGTTAATTTTAACATTGGGTTGTTAAAATGTAATTCAATCCAACCAGACAAAAATAATATAAAATAAAATACGAGCAAATAACTGGTAGATCCTCTGAGGTTTGCTCATCTACAAGTGGAATCAACCTTTGAGTTTATTAGTAAAGATCTCCCCTGTCATTATTCAAACTCCATTCAATTTAATGGACCATGTCTGATTATTAAAAAGACCAAAATGTCCCAAAATATTATATAAAATTAATAATATTCATTAAATAAAAAAAAACTAAAAAAAAGGTTTGACGGTATTTTGATCTTTTTAACTGTCAAACATGGTCAACCGTTAACTTGGATGTAGTTTGACTAACGACAGGAGAAGTTTTTGTCAATAAACCTAAAAGTTGATTTCACTTATAGATGAGTAAACCTCAGGGGGTCTAGCTGTTATTTACTCATAAAATAAATAGTTGTGTTTATTACTTTTCAGTAGTTTTATCATGAACCTTATGTTTTAAAAAATCTAAATGATAAATATATATACATAATTTTTAATATTTTTTTATATTTTATACCATAAATATATAATATATAAATACATTTTTTGAAAATATGTAATTATATTGTTTTCTTCATTTTATATTAATTGCGATGTCATTGATTATACTTTAAAATTATTTTTCTTAGTAAGTTAATTTAGAATTTGATATATAAAAGTCTAATAATTATATATAAACTTTAACTATTATATTGGTTGAATAAATAATTGATTGTCTGGTCATGAGGTATTAGACAAAATAATTATAATTGTAAAATTGATAAGAGACTTAGGAGTCGTTTGTTTTTTCCATTTAACACTTAATGAGTCTGAATTAGACACATTAAGTTGATTTTTTTAAATGGTCAAACAACTTAAAAATGCTAAAAAACAACTTAAAATAAAAAGTTAAAAATCTTGATTTATCACTTAACACTTAAACACTGAATTATAATTATAATATTTTATCCATAATTACAATATTTTCTTCCATAATTGTCATTATTATATTAATATATTTTTAAATTTATCTTTATTTAAATAGTTTTGCCTTATAAAAAATAATCAACACTTTATTCAGTAGTTAGAAGGAAAAAAACAAACATGTCATTCAGGTTTCAGATTTCAATCATTGTTCAGTCTTCAGACAAAAAAATAGACGACCCCTGCTACAAATTATCATTCTTTATATATTGCTAGTAAATTGGTGTTTTGCATATTAATTTTAACCATGTATTTTTTATAAATTAAAAGAACACATTTATAGTTTTAAATTACATGAATTTAATACCAAAAATATAGTTAAATAAAATAATAATTTAATTACTATTATCTTAAGAAAAGAAAACTTAATTATGAAATACTATTGATATTTAGATAATTTCGGTGTAAGAGATATAAAAATTAAGGTTAATTGCACTAACACTCCTGTTAAATGACGTTATTGTACTCGCTGTCAACTTTTCCGTTTATTGCACAAGCCACCCCTCGATTTTGTTGACCAAACGGTTGACTCACGTTAAAGTTAACATTTTAGGCGAAAAGACCATTCCACCCTTACCATTTTTTTATTTCTATTTTATTTAATAAATTATTATTTTTAATAATCATATAATATTTAATTATATAAAAAAATTAAGTTTTTTTCTTCTTCTTCTTCTTGTTTTTTGTATTTTTTTTTACAAATTCTTCTTCCCTTATCTTCTTCTTCTTCTTCTTCTTGTTTTCCTTCTCCTTTTTTTTTTTCCAAAAAACCTCTACGATGGAGACCATCGCACAGCCATCTGTTAAGGCATCAAAGTTACATTGGCTATAAGGAAGAACTCAATGCCAAGTATTAAATCAAAATCATCCAAAGGCACCACCATCATACTACCCATTCCCTGCTAAGACCCCAACTTCAGTGTTGTTTCGGCTATACCATGCACTGGCATAGGCTCAGAATTCACTGCCTTAATTAGACTTGTAATGCCTAAAAGATTTAACCCCAATAAATCTACCTCTTATTATGCCACAAAATTGTTGGTCGCTCCAGTATCCAATATGACATGAATTTCCTTCTCATTAACTTAAGCAGTGACATATATCAAGTCTTTGTAGTTTTGTTACTTCTCAACAGTGATTGTATTCAACAATTGCAATGAATTCACACGAAAGGGACCAATATCTGAACCCTCTAACACATCATCATATTGGCTGATCAAAGCATTGATTTTTTTTCCTTCTTAATATAGTCCCTAGCAGAATGATTCTCCTCCGATGATGTTGAATCCGGTGTCAGTATCGCCGGAGGAGGTGGATCGTCCTGCCAAACTGCCTCCATCGGCGGTGGTGGGTCTATCCACCCTCGATGACATTGATGTCAACGTTGCTGGATGGCCACCTCTGACTTCTTCACCTTTTTGTTTTTATATAATTATTTTATTATTTATTTATTTATCTTCTAAATTTATTCTAATTATATTTTATATTTCTTTTATTTTTATTTATTTATTTATTTTTCATATTGTATACTATTTTAGTCATTTTTGTCAAATACATTTTACTTCCTTTCCAAAATTAAAGCAATTTTTAAAATTGAGTTTACCAAACACTAGCTTAGGGATCGTTTATTAACACTTGATGAGTTTGAATTTGATTCATTAAGTTGTTTTTTTAACTGGTCAAACAATTGAAGATGCTAAAACACAACTTAAAATAAAAAATTAAAATTCTAACTTAATATATTTTCAATTTTATCTTATCATTTATCCTACAAATTATCATTCTTTATATATTGCTAGTAAATTGGTGTTTTGTATATTAATTTTAACCACATATTTTTTATAAATTAAAAGAACACATTTATAGATAATTTAGATAAAATAATAATTTAATTACTATTATCTTAAGAAAAGAAAACTTAATTATGAAATATTATTGATATTTAGATAATTTCGGTGTAAGATCTATAAAAATTAAGGTTAATTGCACTAACACCCTTGTTAAATGGCGTTATTGTACTCGCTATCAACTTTTCCGTTTATTGCACAAACCACCCATCGATTTCGTTGACCAAACGGTTGACTCACACTAAAGTTAACATTTTGGGCGAAAAGACATTCTACCCTTACCATTTTATTTTATTTCTATTTTATTTAATAAATTATTATTTTTAATAATCATATAATATTTAATTATATAAAAAAAATTTAGTATTTTTTCTTCTTCTTCTTGTTTTTTTTTTTCCAAATTCTTCTTCCCTTATCTTCTTCTTCTTCTTCTTCTTCTTCTTGTTTTCCTTCTTTTCTTCTTCTTCTTTTTTTTTTTTGTTTTCCAGAAAACCTCTACAATGGAGACCATCGCACAGCCATCTGCGATGGATCTGCGTGATGGACTCCATCAACCTCCCATTTTGATTTTTTTTTTTTCACTTGAAGAAAATGCATCTAGTGATTTGGGTGATTTGGAGTTTTGATTTGGAGTTCTAGTTGAATATTGACAATGGAGTTGAATTTTGAATTTTTTTTTTTTTCTTTTGTTCTTTGGATGAATTTGTTTGGTTGAAGAATAAGAAGAAAAAGAAGAATGAATTTATTTGGTTGAAGAAGAAGAAAAGAAGAATGAATTTTTTTTTTTAAACTAATGTTGTGCCCAGTATTCTAAAAATCGCTAGGCACTACCTAGGCGGCGGGGTAGCGCCTAGCAATTTTTCGGCTAGGCGCCCATTAATCGGCGCCTAGGCGGTTCCTCGGTGGTCAACGGTTAACGTGTTGACCGCACCGTTGACCACCTAAAAAAATAATAATACATATATTGTTTACATTTGGAGATGATCATAATACTTAGGGAGTGATTATTTACCTAAGATTTTTGTGTTTTAGATGTTAGTTGAAAAAAATAAATAAATAAATAAAAAGGCTTCCACGGCTGGGCGGCCGCCTAGGACCGACTAATCCGCTTAGGACCGACTAGTCCGCCTAGGCCGACCGCCTAGGAGGGCGCCTAGGTCCGCCTAGGTAGCCAGCCGCGGAATATGGCCGAATTGGCCATATTCGCCGCGGCCGGCCACCGCCTAGCGCCTAGGCGGTCGCCTAGGCCGATTTTTAGAACAATGGTTGTGCCAATTGTTGCGCAGCTCTCTACTGCAGGTGGTTATATGGCTTGATATCTAGGCCATTTGTTTGTATAGCGGACTATTTTTTATTGGTAGAACGTTCATGTGGTTCGTTGAATTTAGTCAATAACATTATGGTAGAAAATGCTATAATCGAAGAAGAAGAAGAAGAGATAGTTCCAGAAATTAGAACCATCATCTTAATTTTTTTTTTTTTTGGCAATGGACTAGATGATATGGTCCATTGGATGTAGATATTTTTTTTATTTTGGAAATTATTTTTAATTTTTATTGTATTTCAATGGTTTAATGGAAAAAAAGATAATTTTTCCCTTACTAGAGTAATTTACCGTTAACTTCACTGTGAGTCAACAGTGAGATCAATAAAATCGAGGGGATGCTTGTGTAATAAATGAAAAATTTGTCAGAAAGTGTAATAACACCATTCAACAGGGGTGCTAATGCAATTAACCCTAGAAATTATTTACTTTTAGCTATCTATCTAATTTAAATAAAAGTAAACAACAATTAGTAGTTATAAATGTAAAAACGTAAAATTATTTAATTTTAGATGTTTTTATATTAAAAAATAAACAGTCAATATTTTTATTCCATTATTAGAAGGGAAAAAAAAAAATTACATGTCATTCACATTTTAGATTTTTTTCGGTCTCTGTATATTTAGTGTTAAGTTAAAAAACAAACCACTCTTTACTTTTTACTTTTTCATTTAGGTTGATTATTCTTAAGGTAAGCTAAGACAATCCAAAATATTAAGAGTAACGCAATCTAATGAAACGCCAAAATGTTGGATTAAAACGAGCAGACAGCCCATTAACATTGGGCCTTTTAATCCTCATGATCCATAAAATTGTTTAAACAAACACATCTTTTGTAAAACAAAAGACCATCTCCATTAACGGATGCTTTATTGATAATTCTTATTTTTTAAAATTCTAAAAAATAATAATTAATGGATGAATTAAGAGACTTTTGTCAAGCAAGATACATCACATAAATAAACTGTAGAGTGGATAGATAATCATAGGTTAAGTGCAATCATGTACTGTTGATACAAGATTTTCAGATGTTTAGATGATGATATTCATAATCTTATTTAGGTTTAACTTTCTTTCTTAATCAAATGCTAAACCATTCTAATCACTTCTTCATGCCCAAGTGTTTTAAACTATTACTCTCACATCGTTAGCGAACGAGATTTTCCATAGCACAATGTAATAGTGCCTCAAAGCTGGTTATTTCTTTTTTAACTTCTTTTTGGGATACATATATATATATATATATATAAATATATGACATTGTTTTCAAATTCAGTCCTGGTTTGAACATGTGTGAACTATTGTACAAAATTGTCAATGCCGTGCTGTTTCTGTATTATGTCTATGACAATAACATGCCTAAAGCATATGTTCTCTGGATAAATTGTAAACCTACTTGTACAATATTCTCACTGTTCTTGTAATCTTCTTTCAATTATATTTTTAATCTGTGTTCTCCTCTCCACCAAGTAAAGAATCCAAATCAACCTTTATTTATTATTATTTTTTTTTCTGTGTTCATCCACTTTTATCATGCTTTATTCCCTTTCCGAATTCTTTGTGCTGGCAAAACCTTGCGATCTTTCAATTTCAGATGCTTCAACTTTTCATTCGAGCACTCTTTTTCTTTTCTTCTTGCTCTCCTAACCGCCCCTAGTTAAAAAAGCAACTTTAGGCGGTAGTAGGTGACTTCCACGTAGGTCTACGCTTATATGTGTATATATATACAAGCATTGGCAGAGCCTTCTCTATTCCAGGTTCCAGCATAATTTCTTGAAGACTTGTACAACAGTTTATTCAAGACAGGAAGTTCATAGTTTCAGCAGAATCTATTACAAAATGCACAACTCACAGACACAAGATATTCAACCACCACCAGGTTCAACTCCAACACAATAAAGCTAGTTTCTCTCTCTCTCTCTCTCTCTCTCATGGTTTTTTTTTTTTTTAATCAAAATCTCACTACAATATTGTTTTCTTCTTGAAAGGATATCCAACTACTGAGAATCAGCCCACTGGGAATAAGAAGAAGAAGTGTGTTCCACAGACAAAGAAGAAAGGAGATCGAGGCTTCATTGAAGGATGGTAAGTGTTAAGACACATCCAAATGAAGTATTGCGATCAATAATGAATATATTCACACTTAATCTAATCAGGCATTGCCATTTTCTTCATCCACTTCCCCAATGCTAATAAATATTGTTTTGAATGGTGCAGCCTCTTTGCCCTTTGCTGCTGTTGGCTATGTGAAGCTTGCTTCTAAATGATGATCCTGAATAGCTTGGCTTCTATACTTATTTGACTAGTGTAATTTTGCTACAACTTTTGTAAGATTGTGATTGTATGTGGTAATAAATAGAGCAGACTGCAGAACATGCTGTACTAAAGAACCTATATCATTGTTAATTGTTTGCCTTTTTTTTTTTTTTTGGCTTATTAGATGTTCATCATATTTGTAAACAAAGTTATTTTCTTTCCTTGTTAATTTTCCTACTCTTCAGTTCTACCTACCTAATTTCTACTTGCTTAGATCAGCCTCACTTTAATTAAGTTCAAGTATGTAATAATTGTTTTATGATTGAATGAAGTCTTAAATCTTAAATTTTCTCATCTTATAGCATATGTTGAACTTGAATCTTCTTATACAATTGCTCAGATGCAATTTGAAAAGTACGATTTATGGAAACAACAAATTACAAAGGAGTTTTTATTTTGGTAAAAAGAGAGGGTCAAAGGGCCAAAGAAGAAAAGATCAATCATTTTTCAAACTGGAATTTAGAAAAGAGGAGAAAGAAAAGGAATAAAGGAGCTCAAAAAAAATAACTCCTCATTTAATTCCAATGAGATTCATCACGTCTCCTCATTCACAGCCTAATTTTAGCATTTATCTTATGCTTATACTCTAAACACATGAAAAGAACCTCAACCTATTACTTAATGAAACCCCAAAATAGTTCTAATTTATCATGTAAAACAATTTTTAGAATCAATTATTATACAGTCCTGATCCTTAGCTCGCAATCCATGCAAGTATAAAAGGCTGTTCAAACATATATGAGTTCCATGTTAATACTTAAGATCCTTTCTATCCAACTACTTCCAATTAAACAGAGTAGTTGAAACTAAAGGCGCCATTAGACAGAAGCAATAACTTTAAACACTTTATTGTGCCAATTATTATTTTCAAAATAATACAACATGATTCCTTATATCCTGTCATTTCTCTCCATTTAATGTACAGCCCGGATCTTAGGGCTCAAGAAGATCACAATGAATTTGAGAAAAAGGAAGATTAACAAAATGCCTTTAAATTGACAATATATAAACAAAAGAACTAACCAATATGGGATACTTCTCAGATGGTATCCGACAAAGGGAAGAGCTTTTCTAAGATGTTATTAGAGAGAATTCTGTTGGGGTCCAACTCCTTTCGGGCTTTATTGTAAGAATCCACTGGAAATCGCTTTCTTAGCCTTTCCTGGAGAGCTGCAAGCTCATCTTTGTCTTTTGGAACCTGGACAGAAACGGAGGTTTACATTAACAACTAAAACAAAAATAAAATAAAAATAGATAAAAAAAAAGTGGCAGATCTAATTTAGCATTTTTTTTTTTGCCTTATGATTTCACAATAATTATACTGGTGTAATTCAAGTAAAAAAATCATATTAAGACTTAACAATCTGAACTCGGTACCAAAAAGAAAAAAAGTTCATTTACTAGTCTACAACTGAATCCAGAAAAATTTATAAAATATAAAATTTTCCCCTGAACTCCACTGCTCATAGAATAAAAACGGATATTCGAATTTTAGAGTTTCATGAAGATATTAGACATTTTGCCTTGAACTTAGTGGGTATCTAAAGTTTCAACAATGTAGTGTGGGTTAATTTAGACATAGTTATTATCCGGTATGGGCGCTATTTTGTGGCTATCGTCTTTTGGTAAATTTGAAACACTTCAAATATACTAGAAGACGAAAAACCATTTAAATTTGAAGCATTCCAAATTCACTAAAAGACAAAAACCACAGAATTGTGTCCACACTGTATAAAATTGATAATTTAGAAACCAAATCATAAGACATTCCAAACTGTGTAAGATTACTTATGGCTTAACATTTGTGAAAAGAGAAACTAAAGAGCAAATTATGCCAGATTTCTCCAATACCTCGATCTTAGCCCAGTGCTCATAAGCAGAATATCGATCCCACAACTGAGATTGAGTCAGATGCCTGTAGTGGAAGAATTCTTCTGTTATTTCCTTTCTCATACGAGCTTCCATGGTGGGTAGGTACATGATTATACCAACCTGATACAGAAAAAAAAAACAAGTTGGATAGAGTGTTACAAACATTTGAGAATATTTTTTTCCACAGAAAGAACTGCAAGCTCTGTCCAATAGCTAAATATGGCAGACCATAAATTTTGTTCATTGATCTTATGAATCCAGATTATCTACACGACCATGAACACTTGAAGCCAAAGCTTTGAACACATAAGTTAGGTGATTAGACAATATACAAAGAGAACAATATGAAGTAACAAACTTAACAATGTTACAAAAATTGGATTTGAGGATGTCCCTGTTCAGATTAAGTATATAACAAATTCAAAAACGCCAAAGTCAATCAAAACTTAATTAATGAATTAACCACTACTGCCAATGTCAATCAAAACTTGGTCAATAAATTAACTACTACTTCAGAATAGCTTAAAATTAAAACTAAACATCAATTTCTAAAGTTAAGTCCTTTTGATTATAAATGATTAAACAATTCCACAAATGAAGTGTATCCTACTTTCCCAAAACCGTTCCTTCACTGTGAATCTAGGAAAAAGGGAGGAAAAAAACAGAAAGAAGATTTCTTTCTTATTTATAATAAATAACAAGTATATAGCAGGAACATAAACATCGTCCCCCCATATAAATGAAGCCAAGAAAATAAAAGGCAAAAAAAAAGAAAAAAAAAGTAAGAAGAAAAATAGAAATTACCCATGAGAATATGTCATCTTCAGCTGAGCTATAAGCTGGACTCATGGGACTCTGACTGCGTGCTGTCCATCGCTGCTCGATAGGAGCAGGTGCAGGTACTTTTTCCTTCTCTATGAGTTTCTTCAGCTCTTCTATGTATTCGATGTCTTTAATGCTTGGCTTGGTAAAGGTCCCAGCAGGAAAGCAGGTTTCTGACACCCATTGCTGCCCACCACAATCAAACCCCAAGATTTCATCAGCCCATCCCACTCTGTACCCCTCTGACTTCCTCCAGAACTCAGCCTCAGCTTGATTAACCTTTATGACATGGTCTTTGTTGAGAGGATCAAGTGAAAGCAGTTTATCTCTTAACTCTGTAAATGAAAGCTCATTTATATCTGTTTCATTGTTGTCAGGAGATTTCACTGTAATTTCATCAGCCCTGAAAGTAATTAAAGTAAGAGTTAAGTGGCTAAAATAAACAAATGAACATAATAATGATGACAAAATCTTGGAGTAGATAAATGAGCTAAAGATTTGAAAACAGGGGTTGATTTTGGTGTTAGCAGGTTAAATCATTGCACATTGGACAGAATTTGGGTTCAATTCTAAACCTAATCATAATTGGAAAATTTTAAGCAAACAGTTCACTGAACCCAAATTTGACCTTAAAAATATAGGTCTATAGGACAAGTGATACTATGCTTACAATGATAAAAAATTTACAAGTAAATACAAATAAGGAAATGAAGGCAATTCTGAAACCAGTCATTTACATGGTTCACAATTTTGATTATCTTCAACTATGCCAGAAAAGTTGGGAATTATTTTTATTCTGATACCACATTTTACTCTCACAAGGCAAAAAAGCTGGTAAACGGACAGGCAAACTTCATTAGGAAAAAAAATGAAAAGAGGAAGAAAAATAAAGAATCAGTTTTGTGTTTGTTGGAGAGAGAGCGGGAGAAAGAAAGGAAGACAATATTTCAGCTCATCTAAGCTTTTATATGGCATAAAAGAATTAGTATCACAGGTAACCCATCCTTGTGCTCCAATCTGAACTAGAATGAATAGCTAAAGACAACAGCTGTACCTGTACTTTGTGAGGCACTCTCTGTAGAGGTCCCGAACGTGCTGTATGGCTTCATCCTCAGTATATTTAGGTTTAAATTTGGGTGGACCCTTCCATTTGGAAACAGGGTTGCACCTCACAACCACAACACTATCGGTATATGGAATGTAAAGGTACTTCACATGCTTATTCTCGGATAGCAGTTTCCTGCAAACAGAAAGTTACAAAAGTTTTGACTTTTGAAAACCAAAAGTCCTCCAGTTATTATTTAATTTAACAGAATGTCATGCCAAGGAGAAGAAAAAGAAATGTATTCCAAAAGGACAACCAAAAAATATGAAGCATCCTTTGCTTTGTTTCATCCCTGGATTTTGGATTGCTCTGCATGACAACTACACAAAAAATGCAAGTAGCACACAACCTTTTAAAAATGCTCATATTATGATGCAGCACAGGAAAACAACTCCTTTTTTTTCCAAATTATTTGAAAAACATCCCTGGTTCTGATCCCAAATTCCACAGCATTTAATAAATTTATGATCACAGATCCTCCAAAATCATCCAAATCATCCCCAACATAACAATCTTGTGAGGAACTCAATAAGTAATCAATGATCTACTTGTAAATTGCAAAAATAATTTTGTGAAAAACAAGGAGCATGGATGGTTCAGAATATAAAAGATAAACTGATAGAAGGGACATGCAATTACTTGTGGTTTTTCTTGATCTCTTTCATGTTGGAGATAGCTGTGTGCTCTACAAGCTCTTGTCTCTCAACACATTGAAGGGTGACTTCGGCAACCACTCCAAGGCCCCCAAGACCACAACGAGCTAGATAAAAAAGCTCTGGATCTTTCTCTTTCGAGAGCTCTATTGTACCCTTGGCAGGAGTGACCAATTTCATGCTGATGACCTGCTCATCAATAGGAGGCAATTTTGCACCAGTACCATGTGCTCCAACCTAATATCAAGTAGATGCAGAAATTAGAGTTCAAATGTAAATCTAAGACTAGAATTATTACTCGAAGACATCCAAGCTAAATGTTGCATTTACTGAACTTCACCATTTGTTTCACATATACTCATGTCATTCCTTTTAGAAGCCAGAAATGGCACGTATCATGGAGAAAAAGTTTATAGGATCAATTTGACAAAACAATCTCAGGAATATGTCAAACGCAAACCATTAAAACTTGAAGTCATGTTCAAGCCGAAAGCGCAAATGAACAGTCTCTAGTATAACATGATATAAATCAATCATTCAAAATTTAACGGATGTTTCTATTGCTGAATAGTTGAAATTAACAAATGTAAAAGAGAGCGAAAAAGGGCTTTGTAACCTGAAGAATGCCGCCAATTTGCTGCTCTCTAATGGAGGCAAAATTCTGAAGAGTGATACCATATTCTTTGATCTCATCCACCAACTGCTGAACTCGAATTCCAGCCTGCACTCTGACAGTCTTCTTCTCCTTATCAACTTCCAACACCTTGTCCAACAGCGCCAAGTTGACCATCCCTGCCCGGGCCAGCCCGATTCCGTTAGGGGACAGGCCGGAACCGACGGGCCGGATCTTCGCCCGCTGCGCATTGGAGTCCTTCACCAGCTTCTCCAGGTCGAGGATGGTCTCGGGCTGGTGGAAGTTGCGGGTCTGGACCTCGTGGGTTCCACTCCAGTTGGAGACGGTGTGGAGGTCTTCGGGCAGTGGAGCATAGCGGAAGATTTGGGCCTTCTTGTGCTTAGCGTTTTCAGAGAAGGGGAAGGAGTAGTAGGTGGCGGCGCCGCAGAAGGCGAGGAGCGCCGTGTAACCCACATACTTGCGGAGTTCAGCGTCAGTTGATGATGATGATGATGTTGAAGATGAGAGTGTACGGATGGAGAATGATGGATGGTTGTTGATGAGATTGAGACGGTAGTTGAGTGATTGCAGGGTGCGTTTGAGAAACAGAGATCTCTGCATTTTTTTTTTTGGAGGTTTCAGAGAGGAGAGTGGAGAATATAGGGTGAGATGGGGTTTTGGGTTTTAGATCATCATAACACAACAACTTCAAAAAAGATTACTGGTTTTAGATTTCTCCCTTCTTCCATCTATCTATCACACTTTTTCATTTTTGGCATTTCGCAATTCAGGGGCGACGTTTCTTTTTAATTTACTTATATGATTTTTTTTTAACCATTTCCTAACGTAATTTTGCGGTAAATAATACTATTTTTCGCCTTTTCTAACCACACTGGGTAGGTAAAAAATTCTATCAACATGACAATTGAATTAAATTTATATTTCATAAATTTGGACGCAATATAAGGGTACAGCGGTCATGAGTATTTTAAGGACATAAGGCCAACTAAAAAAATGGACTCTCCGACCCTACATATATATTTACTTAATTATATATATATATATATATATATATATATATATATATATATATTAGTTATTTAGTTAGTATTGGCTATGGTTCGGTTTCAACCGGACAGTTCGAACCGAATCATCAGTTTTGAATCGGGACCGACAATTCCGGTTCAAAACCGATTAAGAACCGGTCAACCAGAACTAGGACCAACAATCCCGATTCCGATTAGCCCAAAAAAAAGGACTGAAACTGCAGGTTAGGAATCGACGGTTTCACAGGTTCCGGTACTCGGAACCGGAACCAGGACCGGGATCCTATGGTCCCGATTCTGAAATTGGAACCGCCAGTTTCGGAACCGCGGCTATGATTATATTTAGCTACATAAAATGATTACCTATTCAATTTTTCAATTTTCTTTTTAATGTATTAGCAGCTTACTAGACAAGGCAAATATGTTAATTAATATTTTTAAATTTGACTAATAATATACTATAATACAATAATTTAAAATTCAACCAAAAAAATAGAAAAACTATATAATGATATAAACGAATCAATTATATTAATAATGAGATTCGCATTAATAATATTACTATTGTTATATATGCATAAAAGTTTGAGAGTTAAGAAATTAAGATTAAAGACAATTAAAAATTAAAAAAGATGAGAAGCTATTAACCATATGAATAAAGAGAATTGAGTAGTAAGGAATTCGCACTAATTCATTATGGGTTATTATTTATTATTTTTATTTAAATTAAAAGAAAAGAAAAAAGAGATATAATTAAGAGAAGATAATCATAATTCTTTTACTCTTTACCAATTTGAGATGTTAATTGAATAATCTTTATGGAAAAAAGAATTATCATACTGAATGAGCATCTACATCTACAATCATCAAGTCACATTAGAAAGTGGTGTTCAGTTTGAATGTTTTTATATCTCTCCTACTTTTTCCAAAGTTTTTTTTAACATAAAAAATAAAAGGCAATTATTAATTTAGACTCTAAATTTTGAAGAATTATTAATTTTTTTTAACGCAGTGTCTTGTATCACTATCCTTAGACTCTAAATTTCTATAAATGTATTAATTTAGTCTTTCGGACCAAATTTCTAATGCTTAAGCCTAAAAGAATTAGCAGAAAGTCTGTTTTACCCCTATATTCTGTTTGATGACTTAAAAATACTTTTGCCCTTAAAAAAGTTTGTCCTAATATAATATTACAATTATAATTTTACCCTCACCTTGTTTGAACTAGATAATAGATTGGAAGTACCCGAGAAGCGTTATATTTAGCTTATTTTATTTGGATCTGCATACAAAATTTCAATTTTACCCTTAAAAATGATTCTGAAAAAAATTAGGTGGTGAACATCAGAATTTTACCTGCAGACCAGTCCAAAATTGAACACATAACAAGAATAAAATAGTAATTTCAAAACTCTGCCACTATAATGTGAACCACCAATAAAATAATATTAAAACCAACAATCAGTTCAATAACCAACAACCATTTAAATGTTCAACAATCTATAAACTAATATTAGACATTCACACAACCTCCAACTAAATCACATGTCAACCACCATAAACTACTATCATGCAAAAATATCAACCACCATCATGAAAAAATATCAACCATCAACTACCAATGCAAAAAAAAAAAAAAAAAAGACTACCACATATCTGTAGAACACCACCAACTGCCAACTTACAAAGAAAAAACAACCAAGAAACTTAACTTACACTGACCGAATCAGATTTGGGGCATAAAAAAAACTGTTTCAATAGTTATATTTGTTAAGCAAATCTGATACAAAAAAATACAATAGAGTACTTAATCTAATAAACTATTAATTAATATACGTCCACAAATTCTTCAAGGTTGTGAAGTTGAACCTATCTGTGAACTTACATCAGCTACATGTGTTTGTGAGTCATGAGATTTTTGGATAAATGTGTAGTTTGTGATTGTTGTTGATATGCATTGCTTGTGCTTGGTTAATGAGTATGATCTTTGTATTTGAGATGGAAGTACAACAAAATTCAGTAATTAACATGAATGTAATTAATTTTGTTAAAACAATTATGTAATGACAGTTAAAAAATGTTTGTTACGCAATTGTCATTGAATAAGGCTTAGTTACAGTGCTTGTGATACCTTCAATTGTTGCCGAGTTTGCTCCATGTGCCCTAAGGTAGTTAATGCACAAAAATATTCTTGATCATATTAGATAATTAATTAACGTGCATTTTTTAATAAACTATTTACTATTTGTAACTTTACATAGATGTTATTTGAGCAGTAGTTGTAGTCCTATTGTGAGAACCTTTTTTTTTTCTTTTAAGTTCGCTCTTTTTTCTTTCCCTTTTCCACTTCCCTGCGTCAATAACTAGGAAAACATTTAATATAAGTTTAAGTAATGTTAAAAATATACCAAAATCTATTAATTAGGATTTGAATTATCTTATTTGGATATGTACGAATGTTGTGTTCAATCGTCTTGCATCCTTAGTAGTTATTGGAGAATATTTTTATTGATGCACGTGGCTCATCTGTTGCTCTTCTTCTTGCCTTTTTAGGTTTGCCAACTTTGCTACATTTGATATGTGGTTCAATAACTTCATTTGGTTTTTCATTCTCTTTTTTAATTTCAGGCCATATGGATTCATCTGGTATAAGGTTAATTGGCCTAAAATATGTCAATTTCAGAGCTTCCTTGGAATAATACCCATGAACTTGTTCGCATGCAAACTGTCTTTTATAAATAAAGACAACAATAACATGCATGCAGAGAATCCTATTGATCTGCCACAAACCACAATCACAATTGACTTCACCAGCGTTCACTAGTATTTTTTGTTCACTTGGTTCAAGTGTCTCATACAATTCTCCTCTACCATGAATACTTGCAGCTTCCTAGCTTTTTTTTTTCATTCAATAGCAACTGTTGTCTTGCATAAGGAGTGATGAAGTCATTCAGCTTCTCTACTTCCTCCAACTTTTCACAAAACCTAACTATTATTTTTCCTCCTCAACAGCTCCAATAAGGTCAGTATGGGCTTATCTTTTTCATCTTTAATTTGACCATTGAAGCACTATGACATATTGTTGGTGACATGATCTGACCTGAGGCGACAGTCAAATGCATGTCTTGCCGATTTTTCAACTGGCTCTCCCATCAGCCAGTTAACAACTTCGATTGAATCTCATCCAACAGATTTTAAGCTTCCTTGAAACCAGCTTCACTTCCCACCCGAGCTGCATGACATAACTTCTCATTTGAGTTATGATTCTTAAATATGCATTTGAAGTTGCAAGCATGTGTCTAAAACAATATCGCTTTCATGCAAGAGGCCACTCTTTTTCCAAGGCTGATAAACCCTTTTTTTTATGATCACTCATAAAGCATATGAGTCGGTTGTCATCCCAATCCAAAGTCTTATGAAGCAACCTCAGAAATCAAGTCTAGCTCTATAAGGTTTCAGCTTCGCAGATACAGATGACAATAGGGAATATTCTGCTGACCACATCTATTGCCACAGCTGACAACAACACACCTTCAAAATGCCCAGTCAAGTGGCAACCATCAATACAGATAAGAGGCTTACAACCCTTCAAAAAACTCGTCTGCGATACTTTAAAACTGAGGTAGAATCTTTGAAACTTTGGGTTGACACTTATATGTCGACGATCTAATGCTATCTTAACCCATGTCATAGGGTTCATCGTAAGAAGTACATTTCCATACTTCTTAATCTTGACATATGAGTCCACGTGGCCAGCCTTTAAATTATTAAGAACAATCTTTTTATCCCTGCAAATGGTTTGTCAGTCACACCTAACACCAAACTTGTCTTACAACGCATTCATCAAAACTTTTGCAGCAATGGTTGAGTTTGAGTGAATGATCGACTGAAGAACCATGGCTACCCACCTAGAATTAGCTTTTTTATTTTGTACAACGTTGGACAAAAAAAATGACCGCCACACACTCTTGATTATGTATGTGAACCTCATCTGAAAAACGTGGATTTGTATCTATTGCAAACCTAGAGAGGGGTGAATAAGATTACAAAAAAATATTAAGGAATGCAAAACAAGTAATCCTAATTAAAAATCAACACAGAGATTTTTAGCGTAGAAAATCTCAACGGGTAAAAAACCACGAGACTAACTCGTAGGCCACTTAACACATCTCACATAAATTTCAACTAGTTAGTATATCGTTTACAACTCACATTGATTGACCACTCAATCACACAAATTTTGCTATAACCCGATACTACCTACCCGCAGGCCTTTTACTAGTAAACCTTGTGAATGCTGCTCAGAGACTCTACGCGCTCCAAGACTTAATGTTCCTTTCATAAGGTCAAATAAATAACAACCCCTAATTTATGAGATTAGATCTAAGTGCTCAATATGAATGAACAATCAAATAATATGTATGATCAAAGACATGCTATGAAGAGACTAGAACAATTAGCAAAGCATAATCTAGTCTATAAAAAACCAACTCTCTCTTCTTTCACAGAAAAGAAAAGCACATGAGGATCAAATCAATAAAAATATATAGGAGGAAAAGAATCAATAATGTCAAAGCTTTCAGAAAGTATAATGGAGCCTAATAATAGAGCTTGAGAATAATGAATTTTAGTTCACTATATATAGGCAAACAATAGAAACTCTAATTCCAATAAGAGTAGGAATATAAAGCTATTAGGTTTTCTAAAGACTCTAGGAAACAAAAGATTTACTTTCCTTATATAAAAAAATAACTTTAAAAAATAAAAGTTTTGAAGAGTAAGTAATTCTCTTACTTTCCAATTCATTAAAAACTTCCCAAAATAAATTAGGAATGCATTAAACATAGTTTGAAAGACATTAGGAGACCAAAACACAAAGCCACAAAAACCAAAACTCTATTTAAGTTCGGCCTAATAGACCCTGCATGCCTGAGGCGTGCACCCATGCCCCAGGCGTGAGGTTACTGCCAGGCAGCCATGCCAAAGGTATGCACCCATGCCTCTAGCGTGGAGCTACTGCCTCGTCTCCCCTGTTTTAGCTTTTGCAGTTGCTATTTACTCGAATTTGAGTCAACTGAAATCTATCCAAACGGTCTTAGAATTTTTCATTCTCTATACCTGGAAAAGATACAGATGTCTAGTTTTATCTTTAAAAAACAAAACACCATTTAGATGTATAGATAAAACGTTATTTCAGTTCAAGCATCCAAAGGTCAGATTTCGAAAACACAGAATGTTTGAAAATAAATTCCAAAACTAGACAAAACAAAACAACTAAGACTCAATACTTATAAAACATTTAAACCAACATGTTAGCACTCAAATGCAAATGAATGAACATGTTATAAGTGTGTGTGTGAATCTTATCTGATCTCAAGAATTAATAGTGTTCGATTCCTCAAAAACTTACCTTTTCGTACTTTCTTGAAAGTTCTCAGAAGCTCGCCGTCTTTCCATGATTTCTTTAAATTTTCAACACACTCAACTCATGTTCTAACTAAGCTATCTAAGACTTATATAAAAATACGTTTTGCTTACGGAATCACAACCAACAAAATAATGACCTTACAATCTCCTCCTTTGGCTATTCCGTGACGAAACACTATGCTCACCGAACAATCAAGTGATTACTTTTACAAACACTCGAAAACTCAAAAATTACATAAAGAGACCTAATTTAACATTCGTCAATGTCTTCAAAAGTCTTCTCTTGTACCTGAGTCAAATAAACACAAAACTATATTCTTCCCAAGAACATTGATGAATCAAACGATAATGATATCAATTAAATAAATCACTAATTAATACCAATTACCACAATAATCAATTTGTCGATACTAAATATAATATACCAATGCATCAATTAAAGCACATCAAATCAAACATAATTATAAAATATCTCTCCCTCAATAAGGTATCCCCCTAAGTATGCTAATCAACATAAAAGTAGCAACTTTACATGGGGATTAGAAGAAATAACTTGAACAAATTAACACCCAAATTACTCCCCCCCTTTCTATCATGGGATAGACAAATACCAAGAACAAAGTATTTTAATTGTCAACATAAATTTAAAGATACTCGTTCACATAGACATGAGAAGGGTGAAGGAAATATCAACAACAAAAAAATAAAATAGATCCATATAACCTCAAATAAGAATCAAATTTCTCCTATTTTCAACAAACAAGAGATAATTATCAACATATGAAGATCAATAATACTAGGTTATATATTACTTGCCCAAATAAATAAGTTCACGAAAATTGAAACAAATTTCATGAAATCAAGTAAAAGAACACAAGCATATAAAATAATTCTTCAAACTCAAGAATCCGGATTATTCTTCATATCCTCCAACGTTATTGATCGGTCATTTATTGTTACATATTTACGACCCTTGGATCGTTTCTTTTGATTGTATTTTTGAGTATTTTTGGTATGTTTGATGTATTTTGTGAGTATGTACAGCTATTAGGTGAGCCCCGTGAATTAATGCGAATACACGATGAGTTGAGGCAAAATCGGCTGTTAATAGTACTGTATACGTGAACAGTACCTATGAACAATACTGTGTGCGCGTGAACAACATCCATGAACAGTACCGTATACGCGTGAACAGTATTATGAACAGTAACCTGACATCTCCTATAAATAGCCCCCAATTGTGAATCAAAAGGGATATCAAGAAAAGAGAGAAGAGGGGATCCAAGACAGAGAGTTCAGGTAGGTTCGTTCCAGCAGCTCTTAGCTGCGGCCTAGGGCCAATTTTCACCATTCTTCACTCTCCAAAACACCAACCATTATCATCAAACACCAACACATTATTGGTTTCACGATTAAATCGATTATTCATCAAGGAAGACGAAGATCTGCGGAAGAAAAGTCTCAGCTAGACCAAAGCGGATTTCGACTCTACACGTCTCCGAATGGGTTGTATTGCATCCCTTTTCTTTTCTTTATGTTGATTCGATTGTATGAGTAGCTAATTTTGTTGTTAGGTGGTCGTAGGAACCATGAACGGATTTGGATATTTGATTATGTAATATTTTCTATGTGTTATTTGATGATATTGATTTTGAGCATATTTTATATTATTACTTTGTGTTCAATTCTTGTGCTTTGCGATTGCGAAAGTAGATTGCATGCTTTTTGATGAAAACCGATTTGATATTTATTGTAATACATGATATTGATTTTGAGCGTATTTTATATTATTACTTTGTGTTCAATTCTTGTGTTTTGCGATTGCGAAAATAGATTGCATGCTCTTTGATGAGAACCGATTTAATATTTATTGTAATATTATATGAGAAATCATTGAAATTGCAATAAAGCTTAATTGACTCAAGAATCAATACTAGGTTAGTTTCGATAAGAAATTACTTAATTAACTTTTGTATTAGATTAACTATGGTTTTCAATTAATTGCACTCTAGGACCAATAGGTGTATTTGATTGAATTCACATACTATACCGTTGCGGGAACAATACAATGTGGTGTGGCCTTAGTTGAAGAAGTCTTATCATGTTAATAACGTGTTTCATAATAGTCAATATATTTCCTTATTCGGAATTGGAATCGTGTGACCACCTAGCATTATCTTCTATTTAATCCGTCTCGCTTTATTTTATCATTTTAGTTAGTTAATTTAGTTTATAAAACAAAACCCAAAACAATTTGATTTATTTTACTGCTTTAGTATAATCTCTAGTTTAAGAATTAGAACCACCACTTCCTTGTGGATTCGACTTCGTACTCACGGAAATCTTATTACTTAGACACATCTTACACTTGGGATTTATTCCCACGCGTTTAAGCGTGTTAGTTATCACCAACAACGTTATCATCACTGTAACAACCCCTGACCCGACCCGACTGGATCGACCCAGGAAGGGTTACCGGGTTTTTAAAACTTTCTAAATTCACTTTATACATTTCAAACCATTTAAAATCGTATCAATTTGTAATTCAAAAATATTTTTCTAGTGAGCCCATCGAAAATCACTTTTAAAAATTTCGGCAGAGTTCCCTCTGTTTTTCTGATTTCCCAAAACCTGTTTTCCACAAAACTCAAATCAAATAAAATTCACAACAACACTTCAAATATCATTTTCAATCAAATGCGCACTCTGCCGTTTAGTGCGACTTTCCAACAGTTTTTAAAATACAATAACTCAGAATTCAATATTTACAAACAATCTATAAATGTAAAACAGAAATCATAAAATTATTTACAAAACATATATATATATATATATATATATATATATATATAAACTCTTCAAAATTACAGACTTATGTATATGCATGCTTACAGAATATATATATACACAAAAATATATTACTACCCAAATCAATGTAGTGACTTTGAACTCCAAGCTGCAGGTACCTCCTCTTTATTCCTTATCTGCCTCGGTATCCCTGTGACCTACGCGCGATAAAAATCGATGCGCTAAGCATATAGCTTAGTGGGTGTACACTAAACTCAAGTATTAAAAATCATAAACAGCTTTTCTTAATAAACAAAATATCATAATATAATCAGATATAAACATATTACGATGCAAATCATTTACAGAAATAAAACTGATGAAATCAATTCTATATAAATAACTCATTACAATTCATAATCCAGGACGTATAAAATCATTTATATTATAATCATAAACGTATAAAAATCAATTTCCGAAATTCACTTATAAACATATTATTCAATTCATTTCAATTCTGGCCCTCTAGAATACTCAACATAAACCAGGACTGGAATATGGGTCATTCGACCACAGTGACTGTCTGTCGAACATAACTCCCACCTTAGGACGAATCCTAAGAGTGGTACGTATCTCCCTACCCTAGGACCGAGGGTTCGGACCCTAGAGAGGCACATATCTCCCTATCCCAGGAACGAATCCTTAGGAAGATGCGTGTCTCCCTACCCCAGGACGAATCCGTGAGGAGGTACATGTCTCCCTACCCCTGGACGAATCCATGAGGAGGTACATGATAAGTCATCAATAGCAATATCAATGTCGGTGCAGTACTGCTCACTGAACCCAGCTGGTATACCAACCTCCGATATCCATTTCTATGTCTACGTATCCTAGGGCCGTTTTAATACACTATTTTCATAGAACAACTGTTATTCACAAATCGAATTGAAACAGAAAACATATATGCACAATATCATAAGAACAATTCAACTATTCGGTCATTCGAACTTCTGAAACAATTAAGTTCAACCTAATCAATAATCAAAATACGATAAAGATAATGAAATCGAAATTATTCAATAGAAAAACAATATAAACATATATTTACTAAATTATCCAAAACTCAAATGTAAATCAAAATACATACAAACTTCGAAAACAAGTGTACACCAACCTGGATACCGTTTCCTTTCGACTATCATTTTTCTAGGTTACTTTTTCCTTCCCTTTCTCTTTATCCTTCACTTTTCTCTTCTCTTTCCTTCCTCTTTTCTTCTTCTTCTTCCTCTTCTTTCTTCTTCTTCTTCTTCTTCTTTCTTTCTCTCGGTCTCTCCCTCTCTCTTTTCTTCTGTTCTGTTTCGATGGCTTCTGTGAGAAGCCATTTTTTATATTATTTCGGTCATCGCGACCGTCGTCACGACCTGTGGTCGCGCCACCAGGTCGCGTTGCTCTCTGGAGAAACTCTACTGCCTTCATTGCGATCACACATCGCGGTATCCTGGTCGCGATGCTCACTGCCAGGATTTTCACTTTTTCGTCGCGAGCCAGTCAGCGCGATCTGTGGTCGCGGTGACCAGGTCGCGTTGCTCACTACCCGAAAATGCCATTTTTCGCCGCGAGCAGCTCAACGCGATCTGTGGTCGCGGTGAGGGGTCGCGGTACTCACTGTCCCAGTTTTTCACTCCTTTTTCTTCTTCATGCATCATTTCTGGACCGTTCCATCTGGTCCACCTAAAAACCATAAAAATAAACATACTTTTAATTACATTTTATACCCCTCAAATCACAAAATTTATATTCACATATTCAAACTTCATTTTTCAAAATTTGGGATGTTACAATCACATCCATAAAAGGAGGTAAACATGCCATCAGCACATGTATGTGAGGCTGACCCCTCCATATACTCCCTTAAGCCACGCAACTCTTTTTGTTATGCGTCGAGTCTCTTAAAGATGACATCATTCCCACTCTTGAACATACTTATTAGTTGCGTCACCCAGTGTAGTATTTCACTCTCAATTGGAATGGATTCAATGGGTTGTGGATTATCCTTATTCATCTCTTCCTTGGAGAGATAATGGAAATTAAAGAAATCTTTATCAAACATTTGAATTGACTCCACAATTTTATCGGTTCGCCTCAACTTAACACCTGCTCCTAAACAAAGTTTAGTTATTAAACCCGGAAATTTCAATTTGAATTTTGCTCTCATTAGCACATCTATCAATGAGTCCAAAGATATAGTTTTCAACATTAAAGAGCTTTCTTGTTCCAATAACATAAAGCAATTTTCCGCTGGCAAAATTGACTTCGGAAATGTTGGACACCTGGTGAACATTTGAACACACAAATTTGTTCAAAAAGCGGTAAAATGGAGTATATTTGGCATAAGGAATAAAACTAGTGCCTTCACTTCATTTATATTTACCACTATTCAAAGTGAGTGCAACTTCTTACCTTGTAACTTGGATAGAATCTAGACAACAATCTTCATGAGATAATCCATAAAATGAGTTAATCAATTCACCACTCATTAGAACTCTAGTTTCTCTAACTAGAACACCTAGATCATCTCTAAATCCATCACTATCCAAATTAGTATAAAACTTTCTCACTAAGTTTTCACAAACATCATAGGGTTTCTCAACAAACTTCTCCCAACCTCTCTCTAGCATGAGATTATAGATATCATTGATTCTAATTGACCTAAAATCAAATCCTTTCTCATAAATAATAGTTCTAGAGAGGTTATGATCATACCTATCCTCACACTCTTGGTTGAGAAACTTGGGAAGTTGGGAAGACTCACATCTTGTAGCTTTCTTTCCCTTGAAAGCTACTTGTTTCCCTTTGCTAGACATCTTCAAAGCTAGATCAAACACTTGCTGTTGACTTTTGTTAATATAGTAGCAAGACCCAATATCAATCTCACATAATGGCTCTTGGAAAAGTATGAAAAGAATGAGCCATTAGGGTTGGGTTCCCTTTAAATAAAAGAAGAAGTGCACATGGGAGAATAAAATAAAAGTTAAAATTGCCCTTAATGAGAGGGCAAGCTTGTCCATACCATCAGGCACGCACGCCTAAGGTGTATAGCCACGCCTCTGGCATGAGCTTGTTGCTTAGGTCTTGCTGCAAGCCTCTCTAATTTTCTCCGAATTTTGCACTTCTTCGCGTCTTTGACTCCTCGTTCATCCTTAATGCTTCATCCATTAGTTTTTCCATCTAAAACTCAATCAAACACAACCAAGAAACATCTCCAAACAAGATTAAACTAGTCACGATGAAAATCAACGTTCAAAGACCATAATCAAAATTTTTTTTTGAAAATTTCAATCGTATATCTTCGAAATTGACTTGTTCAATAATGCTCTTAAAAATAGTTTCTTCAAAACTTTTAAAATAGATGTGAGTATGTTTGAATTAAATGCGTGCTTTTCAAAAGCATATGAACTGAAAACATGTGTGTGTATGTCACATTGCATAAAGGATACGTTGTCTCATACCACATTCAAATCAAGATATATTATCAAATTTTTACGAACGGATACGTTGTCTCAAGATTGCACTAAATTCACTAAACCTTTGCCAAAACATGTGTGTGCATCACGTTGCATAAAGGATATATATATATATAATGATTGCTTCTCAATCAAGAACAACACTACAAAGCAACTTTGCTAGAAACTTTCTATAAGAATTCAAACTGACCATCATCCTAGTTGTCATTTAAATAAAAATAGATTCATACAAGCAATGGTGTGTGCAAGTATACTTCTTAAGAGTAGATTTTTCGATTTTCACTCTCCACAACTTCTTCATGTATTTTTAGCATCATGCATAGGCATGTTTTCTTTTATTGCTCTTTTCTCAACATCTTATTCTTCTGTCCATTGTTCATATTTTACGTTTTTCATCCTCTTTTTCATTACATGACTCTCATGACAACTTTTACTCAATTTTTCAAGTGTAGCCCTTTCCTATATTGGGCGGCTTCATAACTTGTAATTGTAGCCATTTTCAAGAGAGATGCTCAAGAGATCGATGGGAGCAAAAATAACATAGATACTAACCATTGGTCATTATTTGTATACTAGCTTTAGGCATTATCACATATCTATGTCATTCAAGAAATCGATCCAATCATTTGACATACATATATCAAACAGACAATATAACACATATTTTAGCAAATCGTTCGTGAATTACATGCAATAAAAAAATAACATATTTACATGCTATTATCTAACAATACATCTCAACAAACATGGTAAATATTTTCAGCACTTGTATTGAGTTCTCATTTTTTTGAAAGGAAATTATTCAAATTCGGTCTCACCTATAGACTCCTCCAATTCCTTGGGTTCGTACATAGGTGGAACAAACATAGCATTACTATCATGCAAATTTTCTTTTTAAGTACTATCAACCAAATTAAGTTTCTTAGGAACACTTATTTTGGCCTTTTTCAATTTCCTTCCATTAGCATCATATAACCTTGTCTTGATTATTTTTTTGACCTTTGATAACACTAATTGCTCAGCCTTTGCAGCATCTACTTTATGGATTTTTAAGAAATATTTATCTAGAGCACTCATACAAATATTAGGCACATCAAGATCAAGATAAAAGCAGTTATTTGATGTTTTTTACCCTTCAAAAAGCAATTCATCGTGTTTATCAAATATTTAATATTTATTACCTCTAAACACAACAGAACCTACTTGTTCACACAGATGGGTCACAATAAAAAGATTTTCTCTTAATCCTTCAATAAAGATAGCGTCATCAATTACACCCAAGTCAGGTACGTTAATCTTGCATTTGCCAATAATTTTCAACATTTCTCCAGTGGCAGTAACAGTAAAACCTTCATCCTTAAGTGTAATCTCAACAAAGAAATCTTTGTATCCAGTCATGGTCCTAGTACATCCACTATCTAGACATCATGCAAAGGGACTAATCGACCAAGTCGTGAAATTGATCATATTACAACTAACATTGTTCTTCTTAACCCAAGCTTTCTCACAAGATTGTTTTGAAGACTTTAGTTTCGAAGAACTGCCAGAAGTTTTATGACTACCTCTCCTATTTATACCATCGATAGACCTATTGCTTCTTTTAATTAAACTAATGTATCTATTACATTTAGGTCTAATATGTCCAACAACACCACAGTGGTAACAAAAGGAATAAATTTATGAGACTTACATTGAGCTCCTTATGGCTTTTCAGACTGCTTGTGCACTTGATCATTCTGCCTATGAGATTTAGCCCGGACAAAAATTGTCTTACTTGTGGAGGCCTTAGATTCTCTAGTGAATCCAATACCTTGTTGTCATTGTACATCTTACCAAGCTTGATCATATCATCAATTTTCTTTACACTTAGAGTCAGCCCTTGATAGACTCTTCCGCCGAAGCTAACGTTTTAGCAACTTCTTCCTCACGTGATCGCACAATCAACAAGACTATGTCTTTGCAATTTACTTCTTTTTTTAAAGCTTTAATCCTCTCATTGCAGTCATCTACATCCTTTTGCAAATTGAGGGATCGATCTAAAACTTCCTGTCGCTTAAGATTGAATAATTTATTTTTGGACAGTAGAGAGAAGTTCAGTTTCATTACCTTGTGATTTTCTTCAAGGAGTTGCTCATAAGCCTCTTTTGTCTCATTAGGCACATCATCAATATCATCTTCTATTTCCCTTTCATCACATGCAGACAAAGAAGATGTAAAAGCAACAATGTTGCATATGCGCTTACCATCAGAAGACTCATCATTGTCTTCTTCATTGCTATCACTCCAAGTGATCTTTAGCGTCTTCCCCTTTCTTGGGTTGTTTTGAATGTTTGCTCACTCGGATGCTATGTACCCATAACCTTGAAATTCATAGTATTGAACACCTTTACTTTTGCCCTTGTCATTCTCAAACTTTCTGGGCACAAAATCCTTCTTAGTGTTGGCACTTTTGAACCCACCACCGATTCTCTTGCCTTTGAGGAACTTTTTAAATCTCCTCAAAACTATCGCCATCTCTTTACCATCATCTCTTTCTTCGGCTTCCTCTGGCTCATGAATTGTAGACTTTAAAGCAATCTCTTTTTGCTTTTTGATTGGTTTGAGATTCAACTCAAACATTTATAGGGATATTATCTTGTTTACTATCATATTATCTAGGTCTTTGCGTTCTTCAATAGCAATGAACTTGGCTTGAAACCTGTCAGGCAAAGAGCGTAAGATTTTTCTAATAATATCAAAGTCAGTGTAACGCTTACCAAGTACAAAACTCGAGTGTGTGATGCCCATGAGTTTTGTTTGGAAATCGAGAAAGCTTTCATGTTCCTCTATACACAATGATTCAAATCTCGTCGTTAACATTTGAATTTTTGACTTTTTAACCGCCGACATTCCTTCATGCGTGGTTTGCAGAATATCCCACGCCTCCTTGCTAGTCTCGTAATTCTGGATATGTATATATTGATGTTCATTAACAACATTAAAAATACAATTCAAACCTTTGGAGTTCCATGTCACATTAGATAGTTCTATTGTGCTCTATTATACTCTCGGCTTCATGGATACGACTCCTTTGGCTTTGGTAATGGTAGGAGGGGAATAATCGTTCTCAATATACATTCAGACACGCTCATCATTAGCCTTCAAATAGGCTCTAATGCGTGCCTTCCAAAACGCGTAGTTCGAACCATCTGAAAGTGGAGGTCGAGTACTTGATGCTCCTTCTTTGATCATTCCTGTCATATACATATATATATACAAATCCAACGAAATAAAAAGCCCGGATCTTAGGCTAAGTAGGTCTAGACTTATGCTCTAATACCAATTGAAAAACATAGATTTGTATCTATAACAAACCTGGGGGAGTGGGGGAGGTTATGAATAAGTTTACAAAAAATATTGCGGAATTAAAAACAAGTAAACCTAATTAAAAATCAACATGGATATTTTTAGCGTGGAAAACCCCAACAGGTAAAAAAACACAGGACCAACTCGTTAACCACTTAACACATCTCACATAAATTTTAATTAGTTGGTATATCGTTTACAACTCACGTTGATTGACCACTCAATCACATGATTCTTGCTATAACCCAATACTATCTACCTGTAGATATTTTACTAGCAAACCTTGTGAATGTTGAGACTCCATGCTCTCCAAAACTTAATGTTCCTTTCGTAAGGTCAAAGAAACAACAACCCTCAATTTATGAGATCAGATTTAAGTGCTCAATATGAATGAATAATCAAATAACATGTATGATCAAAGACATGTTATGAATAGACTATAACAATTAAGCGCAAAAGTAAAGCATAATTTAGTCTATAAAAAAAAAATGTCTCTTCTCTCACAGAAAAGAAAAGTATATGAGCATCAAAACAATAAAAACATGTGAGAGGAAAAGAATAAAAAACTTCAAAGCTTTCAGAGAGTATAATTGAGCCTAATAATAGAGCTTCAGAATAATGAATTTTAGTTCACTATATATAGGCAAACAACAGAAACCCTAATTCCAATAAGAGTATGAATATAAAAGCTATTAGGTTTTCTAAAGACTCTAAGAAAAAAAAAGATTTACTTTCCTTATATGAAAATAATAACTTTAAAAAATAAAAGACTTGAAAGAGTAAGTTATTCTCTTACTTTTAAATTCATTAAAAACTTCTCAATAAAATAGGAATGCGTTAAACATAGTTTGAAAGACATTAGGAGACCAAAACATAAAGCCACAAAAACCAAAACCCTATTTGGGTTTGGCCGAGCAGACCCCGCCTGAGGCATGCACCCACACCCCAGGCATAAGGTTGCTGCCACGCATCCATGCCAAAGGCATGCACCCATGCCTATTGCATGGAGCTTCTGTTCTGTCTCCCCTGTTTGAGCTTTTCTAGTTACTCTTGACTCGATTTTGAGTCAACCGAAACCTATCCAAACGGCTTAGAATTTTTCTTTTTCGCTCTTGTTTTGCCATAAAAATGGTGGTTTTATTCCGAGTTGAGCAGTGGGTACCCGTTTTACAAAAAATAGGGTGAAGAAGATGCTGCGTGTGTGATACACGTGCCAACTTCAACGGCGGGCACGTGAAACACACGCGCCCCACTTTAATTTTTATGGCAGACTTATTTTTTGTATTGTTCATGCATCGAGGTTGTACTATTCACTACCTTGCATGTACTGTTCATGCATCTGGGTCGCACTATTCACTACATGGCCTGTACTATTCATGTATCTGGGCCGCATTGTTCACCGCTTGGCCTGTACTGTTCATGCATTTAGGTCATACTGTTCACTAGCCTGGTCTATACTATTCACACGTCTAGGCCATTACTATTCATAAGTCTGGCCTATACTGTTCTGGCCTGGCACTGTTGTCCCAACACTATTTACATGTGTTGCGTATTGTTCATGTGCCAAAATAAAGTTTGGATGAATTATGAAAGGGACAACATATATGGTTTTACATTCCCACTTTTCTTTATAATTCAATAATTTTAATACCATTTTTTGTAGTTATGGTATATTTTATTTTTCTTTTTGATGTATCTTAATTGTTTGAATATTGTTGTAAATATCAAAACCTTTAATTTGGATTGAAAGTGCACCTACCTATCGTGAGACATGTCATGATAAATTATTCTGGGTTTTGAAAATATATTGTTAATATTATAATTTTGTAGTGAATTTTATTTTCTTACCGAGATATGTATTAGTGGTGATTTTTCCCTGTCGGTTAGTCATTAGTAGGAAATATACTTGGGATGGTAAATAATTTAGTTTGAAATGTTATACTTATGATTTTGTTTATCCTGTCGACGACTGATCATTTTAAATTTTATATCCAATTATTTTGCTTTATCTTAGTCTTATGTTACGGGACATTTGGATGAATGGAGAATAAAAAATTATTTTGATAGCATGATAATGATTTTTTATATGCTTAACCGTTTCTTATTTGTTTTTATAGTTCCAGCTTTTAATAATTCCGGAATGTCCCTACAGTTGTCTGCCATCAAAACCTTGTCTGGTTCTAATTTTGATGAGTGGTATGAATCTCTTTCCATGTTCCGGGTATTATGAACCTGGACTTGGCTTTAAGAGTAAATCCACCCCTGTATTTACTGCCGAGAGCTCTTATGCGGACAAGACCTACTATGAAAGCTGGGAGTACTCTAATATAAACTGTTTGATGATTATGCAGCTCACTATTAAAAAGACAATTAGAAAGAGTGTTCCACATTTTGATAATGCTAGATCTTTCCTGGATGCTATCATGAAACAATTCACCAAATTTGATAAATTTGAAACATCCAACCACATGAGGTTGTTCACTACCACCAAGTATGATGGGGTCAGTGGTATGCGTAAACATATTTTGAGGATGACTAGCCATTTTAATAAGTTGAGAGAAATAAACGTTGAAGTGGGGAATCAATTTCTTGTGTGGCAAGTGCTTCAATCTTTTCCTTCTCAATTTGTTGCCCTCAAAACCAGTTATAATACTCAAAAGGAAGTGTGGGATTTAAGTATTATGAGTGCTATTGTTGTCCAAGAGGAAGAGATTTTAAAAACTAGGAAAATCTCATTATGCATTAACTATGACTCTTGATAGCACTGCTTCCAAGAAGGGTTTCTCTAAAGGTAGTAATGGTAAAAGTTTTTTTAAGAAGAAAAAGAAATTTGTAAACTATGCTCCTCAAACTGGCTCAGCCACCAATTATGGATCCAAATCGAAGGGTTTTAAAGGTGAGTGCCACATCTGTCATAAATTTGGGCACAAGAGGGCAGATTGCAAGAAATTTAAGAAGTGAAAAGTGAAGAAGGGTATTCCTATAGCTTTTGTCTGTTTTGAGTAAAATCTTGTTAATATATCTTCTGATTCTTAGTGATTAGATACTGGTGCAAGTATTAACATAACCAATTCCTTACAGGAATTGAGAAGTAGCCGAAAGCCCAATGAAGGGGAGATACTTATGAATATGGGAAATGGAGTTAAAGTCGAAGCTGAATACATAGGAGTAGCCAGATTGAATTTGTCATCAGGCTA
Source organism: Xanthoceras sorbifolium (assembly GCA_003430845.1). Taxonomy (NCBI): domain Eukaryota; kingdom Viridiplantae; phylum Streptophyta; class Magnoliopsida; order Sapindales; family Sapindaceae; genus Xanthoceras; species Xanthoceras sorbifolium. The sequence continues at coordinate 7,602,657 of CM010611.1, forward strand.
TTTTTTGGAATTAAATGATACAATATATATTCCAAGTATCAAGAGAAACTTGATATATGTATCGACAAGGCATGTTATACTTTTCATTTTGGTGATGGAAAAGTATTTTTGTTTCGTGACAATGTATATATTGGTTCTGACACTTTATGTGATGGCTTATTTATGATAGACTTGGATCCTAATCGTATTCAATCCTTTTCTACTGTGCATAATATTTTGGGTTCTAAACATGGCAGAATCAATAAAAAAATTCCTCTATTTTGAGGCATAAACGTTTGGATCACATTTCCAGACTGAGGATGGAAAGGCTCATCAGGGATTATATCCTGCACAACCTTGATTTCTTTAACTTTGGCACTTAAGTTGATTGTGTCAAAAGGAAAACTTACTGCTAAAATCATAAAGAACAAGGTTAGTAGGAGTTAGGAAATGTTAAGACTGATTCATACTGATATTTGTAGGCTTTTTACGCCTATTGCTTTAGGTGGATATAAATACTTCATCACCTTCATTGATGATTATTCTCGTTATAGTCATGTGGAGCTTATTCGTGAAAAGTTTAATTCTTTAGATGCCTTTAGAGTTTTTGAGTCCGCTGTTAAACTTTAAAAAGGTAAGAAGATCAAGGCAGTAAGATCAAATAGATATGATGAGTATTAAGTGAGATATGATGAAACTGGGCACAATCTTAGACCTTTTGCAACATTTTTACAAGATTGTGGTATTGAAACTCAATATACAATGTCTGTTACTCCTGAACAGAATGGAGTTGCAGAAAGAAGAAACCGTTCTCTTCTTGACATGGCGCGGTGTATGCTTTGTAACTCCACACTACCATATTTTTCGTGGGAGGGGAAGGAGAAGCTTTAAGAACTGCAACTTATATTCTGAACCAACTTCCCAGTAAGTCAGTTCCGAAAACTCCTTATAAATTATGGTCAAATAAGAAGCCAAGTCTGTATCACTTCCATGTTTGGGGTTGTAAAGCAAAAGTGAAACCTTATAACTTCATTTAAGGAAGCTTGATCAGAAAACTATAAGTGATCGTTTTATTGGCTATTACATCGGCTCAAGAGGTTATAGGTTTTATTTTCCTTCCATACTACTAGAATCATTGAGTCTGATCATGCTATATATTTTGAGGATGATCATGACAGTGGGAGTTCTGAGCCCCACACTATTGTTTTTAGAGAAGAATATGGGGTTGTTTCAATTTCTTTCGTACTTGTTCCTTTGATGGGACTGCCACAAAGTAATCAACCCATGATTAATACAGATTCTCCAATTCCTGCACCTACTCTAAAACCTGAAGCGATGGTTGGTGATGATAATGTGAATGTTGTTCCATTAAGGAGATCATAGAGGACAATGAGACCTGCGATTTCTGATGATTATATTGTTTACTTGCAGGAACATAAATATGATGTTGGCATGTTTTTTGATCCTACTAGTTTTCAGGAGGCCATCAATCGACTTAACTTTTCTAGTTTGGCACATGCCATGCATGAAGAGATGGCATCCATTTGTCACAATGGTGTATGGGATTTGGTAGAGCTACCAAATAGTTGTAAACCTATTGGTTGTAAATGAGTTTACAAAAAGAAAAGGGACACTAGAGGTCAGGTTAAAAGATATAAGGGAAGGCTTATAGCCAAAGGGTTTAGCCAAAAAGCAGGCATTTATTACAAGGAAACCTTCTCGCCTGTTTCAATCAAAGATTCTTCTCAGATCATTATGCGTTTAGTAGCTCATTTTGATTTAGAGTTGCATCAGATGGATGTGAAAACAGCTTTTCTAAATGGAAATCTAGCTGAAGAAATGTATATGAAACAACGTGATGGTTTTGTGGTTCCTAGTATGAAAAATATGGTGTATAAGCTTAAGAAGTCGATTTATGAACTTAAGGAAGTATCCAAATGCATATACTTAAGGGTCAGTGGGAGTAGTTATATTTTTCTTGTACGCTATGTTGATAACATATTGATAGCAGCTAAAAACATTGACCTCTTAATTGAGACAAAACATCTATTGTCATGTCATTTTGATATGAAGGATCTAAGAAAAGCCCATTTTGTGTTAGGGATTCAGATTCTCCGTTATAGATCTAGAGGTGTTCTTGGTTTATCTCAGAAAACCTACATTGATCGTGTTTTGAGTACGTTTAACATACAATCATGTTCTTCTGGAAAGGCCCCTATTGTGAAAGGTAACAATTTTACTAGATCGCAGTGTCCTCGGGATGATAATCAAAGAGCTCAAATGCAATTAATTATTTATGTCTTAGTTGGCGGTAGTTTGATGTATGCTCAAGTATGTACACATCCTCATATTGCTTATATTATTGGTATACTTTGTATATACTTGATGGATTCTGGATTAGATCACTGGAAAGCTACAAAGAAAGTGCTGAGATATCTTTAAGGCACTAAAGAAATTTTCTTGACATATCAGCATTTTGACACTCATGATATGGTTGGATATTTTGATGCTGATTATGCAGGCTGTCCAGATGATCGAAGATCCACTTTTGGTTTTATATTTATAATGGTAGGAGGAGTTGCTTTTTGGAAAAGTGTGAACAGTCACTTATAGCTTCCTCAACTATGGAGGTAGAGTATATAGCATGTTATGAAGCTACATGTAAGGCTATATGGCTGTAGAATTTTATCCCAGGGTTGGATTTTGTTCTTTCCATTCCAAGGCCACTGAAGATCTATTGTGATAATTTTGCAGCAGTTGCTTTCTCTCGCAACACTAGAAGCTCCTCACGTTCCAAAAATATTGATATAAAATTTATGTTTGTTAGAGAGAAAGTTGTTGAATCCATTATTTGTGTAGAGCATATACCTACAAAGCTTATGCTTACTGATCTACTAACTAAAGGTGTAGCTCCTAAAGTGTTTTAGGAGCATGTGACTCATATGGGTCTTTTGAGTCTTTTGTTGTATTGAGTTAGTAGGAGCCCTGTGTATTGTAATCAGTTACAACTGTGTCAATGGATTCCATTTGCTATACGTATATTGTCTTATTGTGCACATGTGATGTGGTATGGCATTCTGTTGTTATTGTGGTATGAGACATTCTATGTTAGTCTCGTATGCATCATTCGGGTTAGAGGCATGGACCTTAAGGAACTAAATATTTGATCACATTTTATATGTTATTTCATTTTCACACTAAGTGTATACATTTGTATTATGTCGATACTTATGTATTTTTTATGCTTGTAAACAACGTGTTTTGAATTATGATTTGGGTATTTGCTCACATTTAACATATTTCGTTATAACCATTTGCATAATTCGGATTTCATTTTATAAGCTATATATGTATTATATATGATATATTTTTTTTAAATAACTATGGAATGACTTATGTTATCCAAGTGAGAGAATGTTGTATTTATATCCTACATCATGTGGACTAGCCTAATTATTCTGATATTCGAATAATAATTATAGTTAATGTCAAATATTCTGGAGTATTTTGTATTAATACATTTGGTATGTGTCATTATGTTGTTGTACCATTTTGATGTACCCAATTCCACTTACACATTTTAGTGTAACTTATATTTTAGATCCATAATGGGGTGGATCAATTTTTTGTATAATGTGAGACGGTCCATACACTCATCCAGACATATATATATATATATATATATATATATATATATATATATATATAAATGGGGCTGGCCCATTGGATTCTGTATCTTCTGGAAACTTCTAGAAATAGTGTAGCCTCTCTCTTCTCTCTCTCTTCTCTTTGGATTTCTCTCCTCTGGCCGACCAAAACCCACCTCCACCTCCGGCTCGGTTTCTAGCCACACATTTGGCCAACAGCGTGGCTCATCAGTTTTACTCGGTTCCAGGTTAGTTTTCTAGTATAAAACAATGTATAAGTTGATGAATTTCAAGATGTTTTTTATTATGGTATTTTCGGATTCTCCAACACTTCACATGCCCAACTAAATTATTTGCTATCCCAAGTATATTTCCTAGTAATAACTAACCAACAGGGAAAAATCACCACTATAACATATCTCGCTAAAAAAATAAAATTCACCACAAAATTGTATGATATTAACAATACATTTTCAAAACCCAGAATAATTTATCATGATATGTCCCACAATAGGTAGGTACACTGTCAATCTAAACTGATGGTTTTGATATTTACAGCTATATCAAAATTATATATATATATATAGACACACACACACACCCTATAATTACAGAAAATGGTATTAAGAATTATTGAATTGTAAAGCAAAATGGGAATATAAAACCATATATGCTATCCTCGTTATAATTCATCCAAACATTTTTTTTTGGCACGTGAACAGTACACAACATGTGTGAACAGCGCATAACAGTATGAGCAGACTTATGAATAGTAACGGCCTGGATGTGTGAACAGTATAGGTCAAGCTAGTGAACAGCGCAACCAAAATGTATGAACAGTATAGGCCAGGCAGTGAACAATGCAGCCAAGATGCATGAACAATACAAAAATTAAAGTGGGCTAAAGCTGGCACGTGTATCACACGCGCAGCGTCTTCTTCAGCTGATTTTCTGTAAAACGGGTACCCACTGCCCGACCCACCACAAAACCACAATTTTTATAGCTAAACAAGCTCGAAATTCATGTTTTCATGACCATAAACACCTCCAAAACATAAATCAAGAGAATTTATACAAAATAAATACAATACCCAAATATAGGGATATGAATTTCAACCGAAATCAAGATTTTTGTTTTCCAAAATGTTATTCCAGAAAAATTCCATGTATAGTCAATGAATTTAAGCGGAGACGCTCTGATACCATTGTTGGAAAATCCGAAAATACCATAATAAAAATCCTCTTAAAATTCATCATCATATACATCGATTTATACTATAAACTAAATTGGAACATAGTGAAACGAATAAGCCACACTACTGGCTGAAGGTGTGGCCAAAAACCGAGCCGGAGGTGGAGGTGGGTTTTGGTCGGCCATAGGAGAGAAATCCAGAGAGAAGAGAGAGAGAAGAAAGGAAAGAGAGTGACTATACTCTTTCTAGAAGTTTTCAGAAGATACGGAACCTAATGGGTCAGCCACACACACACACACACACACACACACACACACACACACATATGTCTGGATGAGTGTAGGAACTATCTCACATTATACAAAAATTAACCTATCCCATTATGGATCTAAAACATAAGTTACACTAAAATATATAAGTGGATTGGGTACATCAAAATAGTACAACAACATAATGATCACATACCAAATATATACATCAAAATGGTACAACAACATAATGATCGCATACCAAATGTACCAATACAAAATGCTTCAGAATATTTAACATTAACCATAATTATTATCCGAATATCAGAATGATTAAGCTAGTCCACATAACGTATGATATAAATACAACATAAGAATCTAATATGATAAACCTAGACCCATCAATCCAAGTTTTACAATGTCTAAATATAAGTTATATGTGGTAGGTGTGATTTTTTGTTATTTTAGTCTAATTACTATTATGTATTTGGTGTAGTAAAGATTGGATAAAAAATATAATTGTCTCTTGTTTGTTGTAGTATGAGATTGAATAAAAATAATTGTGTTTTATATTTTATATAATGTGAGATTGGTTCGTTTTAAATTAGATTAAATTAATTTTAAAGTAAAATAAAATTATTTTAAATTAATAATAAAACTTAAATTAGGTTAATTTTTTTAAATAAAATATTTATACAATTTTTAAAAATAAATAAAAATTAAAAACTTTTTAAATTTAATTTAAACAAAATAACATTTATTTTCTTATTAATATTAAAAAATATAACTATTTAAATAATATTTTAGTAAAATAATTAAATAAATAAAATAAAAGCTCCCAAGTTGTGAGATGGGATTGTTAAGCATAATTACATAGCTACATGAGATGGGAGAAATCCAATTTCATGTAGCTACCAGTGGTTGGATTGGACTGGTGAATAGTCCAATCTCACCCATCTAACATGCTATAAGAGTGTAGAACTACTGTCCAATATGGTTTAATGACAAATAACGTTCAGTAAGCCTAACAATATCTGAGGTTTGAGTCATCACATCGCACCGCATATAGTACATTAAAAAAAAAAAAACCATTAAGAGTGCATATAAAAACATATTTAATATTCTCATTATATACATGTAGATGTTTTCACCTACTATGTATATATTAGGATTTTAGCATAAATGCTCCATCCTTCAAATGATTTAACAAAATTACTCCTAAATGAAAAAAAGCTACAAATGTGCCCTAAAGTTCTCAAAATACCCCAAAAATTAATATATAACCACTACATTTAATACCATATATTTAATTTTCACCCACCAAGATAACAAAAAAAATCAACTAATTAATCTCTAATTATTCATTATTCACTCAATTATCTCATTCAAACTTATTTTTATTTGGGAGTATACAAAAGTGTGCTTGGAGTTCAGGTGTATCGGGTCACCCCCAACCCGAAGCATAATTTTTGTGCTTTGGGTTGGGGGCGACCGAGACACCTCACAAAAAAAAAAAAAATTGGTAGGGATAACAACTTTCAACAAAAGAAAAAAAATTTGTTTTATTTTTTCCAAGTACTACTAATTCAACCAACGAATATATTCATTTCATACTTATCTTTCCACCACCACATATTTTTCTTCCAAATTTATATACTCCCAAATGAAAATGGTTTGAGTGAATAATGAATGATAAGAGATTAGTTATCTATGTTATTTTATTTTTTAGATCTTGGTGGATGAAAATTAAATGTGATTGTTATATGTTAATCAGGGAAATTTTGGCCACATTTACAACATTTTTTCATTTAGGAGTAATTTCACCAAATCAATTCAAGTGTGGGGCACTTTTGCTAAAATCCCTATTTTTGCATTTTTTTTTTCTCCTGTCTTGTGTAAATCATGCTCTGTATTCCCTTAGCATCTCTTGGTTCCCTTTTAACCATATACAAAGCAAGTTAGATTAAAAAAAAAAAAAAATTTGAACACACCACATACAGGTGTATTCAATCTAAAGTTAATTGGAGTTTGTTGAATATTTTTTAAGTGAGAAATCTGGTGAAGTCCATGCATTCCATATAGAATTGGATAGATTTTAAATAATTTGTCTTGAAAATATAATAGTTGATAGTGTATATAAGATAATAGTTTAAAATCCATCAAATTTCATATGGTAGGGCAAGATTTATTATGAGTTTTTAAAAATCTGAATTGAATACACCCAATTTTTTAAAATCTTTTAAATTCCAACAACTCTAGATTGAATACACCCTCCACTTATTTGTAATTAAGAATCTAATCAAAATTGAAGGCAGTAAACTAAGTTTTCATTCTCTAATACTTTAATACGAATCATCCTTACTTGGTTTGCAAGCATGTGATTGCATGCGTTACTACAAACTTGGCATAAGCAGCACATGTCAACAAAACCAAGTCTGGATGGTTGTATGGAAGTATTTTATTGTATTTGATTTAGTCAATTAATAATTGTAGCAGTGGCTGGAAGTTCTCCTTGACTTTAGTTCCACTAGTTTAGAATCCCTCTTTTATTGTTTATCAGTTGTTAACGTGTTGAGGACCTATTAAAGGTTCATTTGAATTCAATAAAGATCACAAAATAATTAATCAAAGACATATCCATCCCAATTCTTATCTCTTTCTCTGTTTTCTCTCTTATTTGTCTCCTTCCCAAATTCGTTCATAACAAGTGGTATCAGAACCGATCGTTTCTATGGAGACACGCACAAAAACAAATGCAGAATTTTGCAATGAAGTCCATGAGATTCTTGCCAGCCATGAGTCACGATTGGATCAAATCCTTATCGAGTTACAAGCCCTGCGATTACAACAAAATCAAAACACTATAGACAACCGTCCCACCTTCAAAAAAGAACTTAACCCCTTTCTCCATCGGTGAAACCCCTCACAACAGACTTTCTTACACCAACCTAAACCAAAATCAAACTCACCTTAAATTGAATTTTCTAACCTACCGAGGAGATGATCCAACTGGGTGGATTTTCAAAGCCGAAAAATATTTCAAGTTCAAAAACATTGATAGCTAGCAACAGGTACAGCTTGCGTCTTTCCATTTTGAAGAAGTTGCACTCCAATGGTATCGATGGTACACTAAATTCAGGGGACCCTTGAGCTGGAATGAATTCACAAAAGCCATCCTCTACCGATTTGAACCTACCAATTATGACAACCCATCTGAGGCTTTGTCTCGGCTCAAACAAACCTCAACCGTCAACGCATATCAAGAAGCGTTCAAGAAACTGTCACACAAAGTCGATGGATTGCCAGAGAATTTTTTGCTAGGAAGTTTCATTACAGGATTGGAGGATGACATACAATTAGACTCTGCGCGTTAAGCAGCCAAAAACTCTTTCGGACACCATCAGTGTGGCACATCTAATTGAGGAATGTAACCAACTTCAGTGGAAGCCAGTTTTTTCAGTCCGACCTACAGTACAAGCACCACCATTCTGATTGCAACCAATTCCAACAGCAGGCATTCTAGGACCCTCTCCAATGCAGGAATCATACCAAGCTGTCACGAAATTTCAGGGACCAATCCACCGCATTATTGGGCAAGAGGCCAGAGATAGACAAGAACGAGGGCTCTGTTTTTATTGTGATGAGAAATACACACCCGGACACCGTTGCACTCTGCCACAATTGTTCATGCTAGAGAATGTGCTATCAGATGGAGATATCGAGGATGTAGATATGAAAATTGAAATGAAAAACGTGGATTTTTATACTATGGCAACCTAGAGGAGGGTGTGAGTAGGTTTATCAATAAATATTGCGGAATTAAGAATCATAAATCATTCAACACATAACACGAGAGATTTTTAGCGTGGAAAACCTCAACAGGTCAAATAACCACGGGACAAACTCGTAAGCCACTTAACACATCCATACAAATTTTACTAGTTGGTATATCATTTACAACTCACGTTGATTTACTACTCAATTATACGACTCTTGTTATAACCCAAAACAACCTACCTACAAGCCTCTTACTAGCAAACCTTGTAGATACTTCTCAGAGACTCCATGTGCTCCAAGTCTTAATGTTCCCCTTTCGTATGGTCAAAGAAATAATAACCCTCAATTTATGAGATCATATCTATGTGCTCAATAAAACATGAACAATCAAATAATATATATGATTAAAACATATTATGAATATACTATGCAATTATACTCAATGCAAAGAATAATAGTCTATATAAAAACTCTTTCTTCTCTCACAATAACATGAAACAATGAAGTATCAAAACCACAAAGATATGTGAGAGGAAAATAATAAAACGACTAAGAACACAAGACAATATAATGAACCTATGTAAAAGAGATTTACACAGCTTAACATTGAAGAACAATAGGCTCACTATTTATAATAAACAATAGAAACCCTAAACCCAAAAGAAGTAGGACTTTGATAGCTTTTAGGGTTTTCTAAGTCAACAAGGAATGTAATTAATACTTTCCTATTAAAAAGAGATTATTAATCCTAAAAAAAATAAAAGATTTATTTATTAGGTGATTCTCTTACTTTCAAATACTATAAAAACATCTTTGATGGACAAGGAAACATTAAATATATGCTTGAAAGATTTTAGGGGACTCAAAAAATACAAGACACAACCCTAACCCATTTAGGGTTTGGCAGAGGCAAGCCACACATGCCTTAGGCGTGCAAACATGCCATAGGTGTGAGGCTACTGTCTGGCAAGAACGCTAAAGGCATGTGGCCACACTTGAGGTGCAGCCTTGTTGCCTCGTTTCCCCTATTCAGTTTTTCTAACGGCACTTGACTCCATTTTGAGCCAAGCAAACTCTAACCAAATGGCCTTGGATTTTTTCATTCTTTATACAGTTGGAAAGATATGAATACCTAGTTTCATTTCCAAAAAATCAAAGACCAATTGGATATCTAGATAAAAAGTTATGACCGCTTAAGCATCCAAAGGTCAGTTTTTTGAAAACACAAGATGTTTGAAATTAAATTTCAAAACTAGACAAAACAAAACAAATAAGACTCAGCACTTATAAAACATTAAAATCAATATGTTAGCACTCAAATGCAAATGCATGAACATATTATAAATGTATATGTGAATCTTATCTGATCTCAAAGATTAAAGAATATCGTTTCTTCGAAACTTACCTTTAAGCATGTCATTGAGTCTTCTTAGAAGCTTTCCATTTTCGCATAATTTCTTCGAATTTTCATTATGCCAAAATCATACTTTAACAAAGCTAATTAAGAATTATATAAAAATGTGTTTGTTTATGGAATCACAGCTAACAAAATAATGGCCTTACAATCTTCTCCTTTGGCTATTCCGTGACAAAATAAATACTCACCAAACAACCAAATGATTGTTTTTACATTTGCTCATAAGACTCAAAATTATATAGAGAGACCTAATCTAACATTCGTCAATGTCTTTAGAAGTTTTTATTTTGTACCTAAGTTAAATAAACAAAACTATGTTCTTCCCAGAAACATTGGTGAGCGAAACGATAATAATATCAATTTGAAATAACTCAATTATCAATACCAATTACCACAATAATCAATTTGTCAATTTAAAGATAATATGCATAAGTGTCAATTAAGCATAGAATCAAATATGATTATAAATATCTCCCTCTCAATAAGATCTCCCCCTAAGTATGCCAACGGTCACAATAGCAACTTAAAAATGGGGATTAAAAGAAGTAATTCACAAATCAATATCCAAATTACTTCCCCTTTTTGTCATGGGATAGACAAAGACTAATAAACACTCAAGTATTTTAATCGTCAACATGAATTTAAATATAATTGCTCGAACAAACATGAGAGAGACCAACAAAAATGGAATAATAAAAATAAAATAGATCCATACAACCTTGAATGAGAATCAATTTACTCATATTTGCAAAAAACAAGAGATAATTGATAATATAAAGATCAAAATACAAGGTTGTATATTACATGTCAAATAGATAAATTCACGAAAATTAAAACAAAGTTTATGAAATCAAAAATGAAACTACAAAAGCATGTAAAGGCATTCTCAAATCTTTAAGAATCCGCATCATTGCTCATCTCCTCCAACGTTATCACCATCAACATTGTCATCACGTCCATCGGAGGAGGAAAACACGCCACCAGTACGTGCATGTGATGTAGATCCACTCATATACATCTTTATGCTACGTAACCTTTCATCATATGCATCGAGTCTTGTCAAGCTGACTTCATTTCCATCCTTGAATATACCCATTAGTTGCATCGCCCAGGAAGGTATCTCAATCTCAACTTGAGTGGCTTCAGAAGTTTGTGGAGTGTTCTTATTTAAATCTTTCTTGGAAAGATAATGGAACTAAAAGAAATCCTTGTCAAACATTTGACTATTCTCCACAACTACATCAGGTCTCCTCAACTTAATATCCGCTTCTAAACATAGTTTAGTAATCAATCCCGAAAATTTTCAATTTGGATTTACTCTCATTAGCACATTTATTAATTAGTCCAAAGATGTAGTTTCCAACATTAAAGGGCTTCCTTGTCCTAATCACATAAAGCAATTTTTCGATGGCAAAATTGACTTCGGATATATTGGACACCGTGTGAATATTTGAACAAAAAAATTTGTTCAAAAGGCGGTAAAATGGAGTACACTTGGCATGAAGAATAAAACTAGTGCCTTCACCCTATTTATACTTAACCCTAGTCAAAATGAGTGCAACATCTTGCTTACTAACTTGGATAGTTTCTAGACAAAAATCTCCATGAGATAAACCATAGAATTGATTAATTCACCACTCAGTTTTCTCCAAATTCATCACTATCCAAATTTGCATAAAATTCTCTCACTAAGTTTTCACAAATATTATGGGGTTTCTCAACAAACTTCTCTCAACCTCTCTCTAGCATGAAATTGTAAACATTATCATTGATTCTAATAGTCCTAAAATTAACTCCTTTCTCAAAAATCAAAGTTCTAGAGAGGTTATATTCATATCTTTCCTCACATTCTTGGTTTGATGAACTTAGGTAGTTTAGTATATTCACCTCTAGTAGCTTTCTTTTCTTTGGAAGCTACTTGTTTTCCCTTATTAGACATCTTCAAAGCTAAATCAAATACTAGTGGTTGCCTTTTGTAGATGTAAAAGCAAGACTCAATATCAATCTCACTCAAACAATCAAAAAATCAAGGAGATCCAAAGATTAAAAGTGTAGAGGGAGAATGAACTTCAAGAGAGAATGGTGGCTCTTAAAAGTGTGGCTCTTAGAAAAGTATGGGAAGTAAGAGCAAATTAGGGTTGGGTTCCCTTTAAATACAAAGAGAAGTGCATACGGGAGAATAAATCAAAAGGTAGGAGAGAAAATATCATATTTTCCCTTAATAAGAGGGCATGCTTGGCAAAGCCATTAGGCACGCATGACTGAGGCGCACAGCCATGCCTCTGGCATGGGCTAACTGCCCAGGTTGCGTGCCTTAGGTGCCGCCAAACGCCTCTTGCGTGTACTTGCTGCCAAGCTCTTCCGTTTTCTCCGTTTTTTGCACTTTTTCACGTCTTCGACTCCTCGTTCGTCCTTGATGCTTCACGAATGAGTTTTTCTACCTAAAACTTCATCAAACACAACAAGAATCATATCTAAACAAGATAACATGATTCACGATGAAAATCAATCATCAAAATACCACAATCGAAAAATTCTTTCGAAAATTTCAATTGCATTACTTCGAAATTTGACTTGTTCAATAATGCTCTTCAAAATAGTTTCTTCAAAACTCTCAAATTAGATGTGAGTATATTTAGAACAAAATGCGCGCTTCTTAAAAGCATATGAATTGAAAATTTTCAATTATTCACCCAAAAAACGAGTTTCTCTAAAGTTTTAAAAAAAGATTTTGCGTTAAAAGTGATTTTATGAGTAACTCAAATATTTTCTAATCACTTATATCATGTTCAAGTCAAGATATCAAAATTTCACGAGCACATACGTTGCCTTAAGATTGCACTAAATTCACTAAACTTTTGCTAAAAGAGTGTGTGTATCACATTGTATAAACGATATATATATCTAATGTTTGTTTATCAACCAAGAATAACACTACAGTGTGATTTTGCTAGAAGCTTGCTGCAAGAATTCAAACCGACCATCATCCAAGGTGTCGTTTAAATAAAAATAGACTCATACAATCAATGGTGTGTGCAATTGTACTTCTTAAAAGTAGAATTTTCAATTTTCACTCTTCACCACTTCTCCATGTGTTTTAGCATCATGCATAGCATGTTTTTCTTTTTATTGTTTTTTCTTCTCTACACCTTATTCTCCTTTACATTGTGTATGTTTTCTGTTTCTTCATCTTTTTGTTCATTATATAACTCTCATGATGGCTTTCACTCAAGCTTACAAGCTTAATCATTTCCTACATTTGGTGGCTTCACAACTAGTAGGTGTAACCCTTTTTTAAGAGAGATGCTCAAAAGATCTATGAGTGCAGAAAAAACATGGATACTGACCTTTAGTCATTCATTGTATACTAGCTTCAAGCATTATCACATATTCAGGTTATTCAAGAAATCAATCTAAGCATTTGACATACATATATCAAAAATATAATATATCACACAGTTATTTTAGCAAATCGTTTGAATTACATGCAATCGAAAAATAACATTTTTACTCGCTTCTCTTTAACAACATATCTCAACAAGCATGATAAACAATTTCATCACTAGATTTGAGTTCTCATTTATGAAGGAAATTATTCATATTCGGTCTCATCTATGGACTCATCCAATTCCTCGGAATCATACATAGATGGGTCAAATGATGCATCACTATCATGCAAATTTTTTTTGTTTAGCATTATCGACCAAATCAAGTTTCATAGGAACACTTACCTTGGCCAATTTTAATTTCCTTCCATCGGCATCATATAACCTGGTCTTGGTTATCCTCTTAACCTTTGAGCATGCAAGTTGCTCAGCCTCTTCAACATCAGCTCTGTGGAGTTTCAAGAAGTATCTCTCGAGAGCATTCAAATATATATCAGGCACATCAAGATCAAGATAAAAGCAATTATTTGACGCCTTTGACCCTTCAACAAGCAGTTCATCATGTTTATCAAAAATTTGACATCTATTACCCTTAAACACAACAGAACCTATTTGTTCACAAAGATGGGTCACACTTAAAAGATTTCCTTTCAATCCTTCAACAATGACAGCGTCATTAATTAAACTTAAGTCATGTACATTAATCTTACATTTGCCAATAATTTTCAATTTCTCTCCATTGGCAGTAACAGTATAACCTTTATCCTTTAGTGTAACCTCAATAAAGAAATATTTGTTACTAGTCATGGTCCTAGAACATCCGCTAACTAGACACCATGCAATGAGGCTAATAGACCAAGACGTGAAGCGTATCATATAACAACTAACATTGTTTTTCTCAACCCAAGCCTTCTCACAAGATTGCTTTGAAGACTTTGGTTTCAAAAAACTGCTAGAAGCTTTATGACCGCCTTTCCTATTTGCACTACAAAAAGACCTATTGCTTCTTTTAATTAAGCTAATGAATTTACCACATTTAGGTCTAATATGTCCAGCAATATTACAGTAATGGCAAACAAGAATAAAATTAGGAGACTTATCTTGAGCTCTTTATGGCTTTTCGGACTGCTTGTGCATTTAATCAACTTGTTTGGAAGATTCGGCTTTGACAAAAATTGTCTTGCTTGTGGAGGCCTTAGATTCACCAGTGAATCCAATACCTTACTTGTTGTTGAACACCTTCCCAAATTTGATCATGTTGTCAATTATCTTTGCACTTAGAGTCAGCCCCTTGATAAACACTTCCGCCGAAGCCAACTTTGTAGCAACTTCTTCCTTACGTGATTGCGCAACTAACAAGGCCTTTTCTTTGCAATTCATTTCCTTTTTTAAAGCTTTAATCCTCTTAATGCAATTATCCACCCCTTTTGCAAATTGAGAGATCGATCCAAAGCTTCCTGTCTCTCAAGATTAACAATTTTATTTTTAGACAGTAAAGAGAAGTATAGTTTTGATACCTTGTGATTCTCGTTGAGGAGTTGCTCATAAGTCTCTTTAAGGTTTGTCTCACTAAGCACATTATTATCAGCATCATCTTCTGATGGAGTTCCATCACCTGCAGACAAAGAAGATGTGAAAGTAACTATGCTGCATGTGTGCTTACCAGCATCCGAAGACTCATCATCATCTTCATTATCGCTATCACTCCAAGTGATGTTCAGTGCCTTCCCCTTATTTGGGTTGTTTTGAATGTTTACGCACTCTAATGCTATGTGTCCAAAGCCTTGACATTCATAGCATTGAATTCCCTTGCTTTTGCCATTTTCATTGTCAAACTTTCTGGGCAAGTAATCTCTCTTAGTGTTGGCACCTTTGAAACCACCATCGGTTCGTTTGCCTCTGAAAAAATTCTTGAGTATTCTTGCAATATATGCCATCTTTTCTCTATCATCTTCAGCATCTTCTGACTCATGACATGTAGACTTTAAGGCAATCCCTTTTTGCTTTTTGCTTGGTTTGAGATTTAACTCAAAAGTTTGTAGGGATCCAATCAATTCGCCTACTCTCATGCTATCTACGTCTTTGCTTTATTAAATCGCAGTGACCTTGGCTTGAAACCTGTCAAGCAAAGAACGCAAGATTTTTCTGATAATATCAAGGTCAGAATAACACTTACCAAGTATAAAACTCGAATTTGTGATGTCCATGAGTTTTGTTTGGAAATCGAGAAAGGTTTCTTCTTCCTCCATATGCAAGGCTTCGAATATCGTCGTCAACATCTGAATCTTTAATTTCTTGACTACTGACGTTCCTTCGTGTGTGGTTTAGAGAATGTCCCACGCCTCCTTGCTAGTTTCATAATTCTGGATATGCATATATTGATGTTCATTAACACCATTAAAAATACAATTCAAATGAGTTCCATGTTGCATTGGATAACTCGATTGGGGTCTATTGGACTTTCAGCATCCTGGAAATGACTCATTCGACGTCGGTCACGATATGGGGGAATAACTGCTCTCGACATACATCTAGACACGCTCGTCATTGGCCTTGCAATAAGCCCTCATGCGTGCCTTCCAGAATGGTAGTTCAATCCATCCAAATTTGATGGTCGAGTATTTGATGCTCCTTCTCTGATCATTCCTGCCATAGAATATCAAATAAAAACAAACAAAACAAATCCAACAAAATATTCAGCCCGGATCCTAGCATATGTATATCTAGACTCATGCTCTGATACCAATTGAAAAACGTGGATTTGTATACTATGGCAACCTAGAGGGGGGGAGGGTGAATAGGTTTATCAATAAATATTACGGAATTAAAAATCATAAACCATTCAACACATAACATAGGAGATTTTTAGTGTGGAAAACCTCAGCAAGTCTAAAAAACACGGGACCAACTCGTAAGCTAGTTAACACATCCACACAAATTCCACTAGTTAGTATATCATTTATAACTCACGTTGATTGACTACTCAATCACACGACTCTTGTTATAACCCAATACTACTTACTCGCAAGCCTTTTACTAGCAAACCCTGTAGATGCTGCTTAAAGACTCCACGCGCTCCAAATCTTAATGTTCCTTTCATATGGTCAAAGAAAATAACCCCCAATTTATAAGATCATATCTATGTGCCCAATAAAACATGAACAATAAAATAATATGTATGATCAAAACATATTATGAATAGAATATGCAATTACGCTCAATGCAAAAAATAATAATCTTTATAAAATCTATCTTCTCTCACAATAACATGAAACAATGAAGTATCAAAACAACAAAAACATGTGAGAGGAAACTAATTAAACAATTAAGATCAGAAGAGAGTATAATGAACCTATGTAAAAGAGACATACACAGCTTAACATTGAAGAACAATAAGCTCACTATTTATAATAAACAATAGAAACCCTAAACCCAAAAGAAGTAGGACTTTAATAGTTTTTAGGGTTTTCTAAGTCAATAAGGAATGTAATTAATACTTTCCTATTAAAAAGAGATTATCAATCCTAAAAAAATAAAAGATTTATTTATTAGGTGATTATCTTGCTTTCAAATACCATAAAAACATCCTTAATGGACAAGGAAACATTAAATACATGTTTAAAAGACTTTAGGGGACTAAAAAAATACAAGACACAACCCTAACCCATTTAGGGTTCGGCAAAGGCAAGCCATACATGCCTTAGGCGTGCAAACACGCCATAGGCGTGAGGCAACTGTCTGGCACGAACACCGAAGGCGTGTGGCCACACCTCTTGCTGCCTCGTTTCCCCTGTCCAGTTTTTCTAACGGCACTTGACTCCATTTTGAGCCAAGCAAACTTTAACCAAACAGCTTTGGATTTTTTCATTTTTTATACCGTTGGAAAGATATGGAAGTCTAGATTCATTTCCAAAAACCAAAGACCAATTAGATGTCCAGATAAAAAGTTATGCCCGTTAAAGAATCCAAAGGTCAGTTTTTCGAAAACACAAAATGTTTGAAATTAAATTTCAAAACTAGACAAAACAAAACAAATAAGACTCAATACTTATAAAACATTAAAACCAACATGTTAGCACAAATGCAAATACATGAACATGTTATAAATGTGTGTGTGTGAATCTTATCTAATCTCAAGAATTAAAGAGTATCGTTTCTTTGAAACTTACCTTTAAGCACGTTCTTGAGTCTTCTTAAAAGTTTTCCGTCTTCGTATGATTTCTTCAAATCTTCATTACGCCCAAATCATACTCTAACAAAGCTAACTAAGAATTACATAAAAATGTGCTTGCTCATAGAATCACAGCCAACAAAATAATGACCTAACATGAAACAACAATCCAAGAGGCCGTTCAGGAAATCTCATTCCATGCCTTGGAGAACAACACACCTGTAGACATTTAGAGTCATTGGAAAGGTTGGAAACAGAGAGATGACGGTGCTAATTGATGGAGGAAATACTTACAACTTTATTGATTAGACGATCATGATGAAATTCGGGTTATCAGTGGTACGTGATAAGGTGTTTTAGGTAACAGTTAGGAATAAAGATACTATCGAATGTACCAATCGATGCTTAGGTCTCTCTCTTACAATTCAAGGATTCACGATTCAGGCCGACTTCGTCGCTGCTTGTTAGGCCGTTTTGGGAGTCCAATGGCTGGAAACTTTAGGACTTATTGAAACAGCTTACAAGAAGCTAAGCATGTCCTTTAATCAAGCCGACCGTAGGCATACCTTTCAAGGATTACATCGATCCGAGCTCGCACCGTGAGTAACAAGGAATTGTTACACTTACTGGGTACTACTATCTTTCTTCACATGATGCCAACAATTACTCCGATGAACCAAGATGTAACTGTTTTTTCAGCCGAGCTTCTTGAGTTACTATCACAGTTCACTCACGTCTTCGAAGAACCCACCAAGTTGCCGTCCGTGTGCCAACATGATTACCACATTTCCTTAATTCTGGAACAACCACCAATGAGCACAAGACCCTATTGATATCCTCACTACCAAAAAAATGAAATTGAGAAATTGGTACGTGAGTTCCTCAAATCCGGCATCATCCATCCAAGCCACAATCTGTTTTCCTCACCGGTTTTATTAATCAAGAAGTCAGACGGTTCTTGGCATTTTTGTCTAGATTATCGAGCTGTTAACGATATCACTGTAAAGGACAAATTTTCAATACTGGTTACCGACGAATTGCTTAATGAATTACACTGTGCCAAATATTTTTCAAAACTGGATTTACGATATGGATACCACTAAATCCGAGTCCAAGAAAATGGCATTTCGAAAATGCTTTTTGCACCCATGACGGACACTACAAATTCCTTGTAATGCCATTCAGATTGATCAATGCCCGACCTCCTTTCAGAATCTTATGAATGAAATTTTTCGCCCACATTTATGAAGGTTTGTTTTGGTTTTTTTTTTTATGACATATTGGTATATAGTAGGTCTTGGTACGAGCACATTCATCATCTACGACAGGTGCTACAACTCTTATCAAGTCACCAGTTGTTTGTAAAAAAATCAAAATGTCAGTTTAAGGTGCTACAGGTGGATTATTTGGGTCATCGAATTTCTTTTGAAGGGGTAGGGGTAGATCCAACGAAAATCATTTTAGTCCAAAATTTGCCGGTTCCAACTTCGGCTAAGGGGGTCCTAGGGTTCCTAGGCCTTGCACGATACTATCGAACATTCATCCACAGTTTCGAAGTGATAGTTGCTCCTTTAACGAAACTATTATCCAAGGAAGGCTTTCGATGGACAGCCGAGACACAAGCTGCCTTTGATCAATTGAAGGCCACCATCATTTCTCCACTGGTCTTACGCCTTCCTGACTTTGAACAGCAGTTTGTTATCAAATACGACGCAAGTAAGGCTGGTTTAGGAGCCATTTTGACACAACAAAATCAATCCATCGTATACTTCAGTGAGGCCTTGAAAAGGGCTGTGTTGGCTTTGTCAACATATGACAAGGAGATGCTAGCTGTGGTTAAGGCGGTATGGAAATGGCAACCATATCTTTTGGGGAGGCCATTTGTCATCAAAACCGATGACCGAAAAATATCTCATTGAGCAGCGTATTACAACGCCCTCTCAAGCTCAATGGCTGCCCAAAATTATGGGTTATAACTACACCATTCAGTATAAAAAGGGTATTGAAAATCAAGGCGCTGATGCCCTCTCGAGAGAGATCTTATTACAATTTATGGCCATCACATAACCAATGGCAGATCGGTGGGCGACCCTTCAACAAGAGGTAATCCAAAACCCCTATCATGCCATATTACCTAGCACTACTTCTCATACACTTGTTCAACAAAATGGGGTATGGATGCAACAAGGTAAAATCCACTTGAGCCCCAACTCTTCATTTTTGCCGGCGGTCTAGGCAGAGGGACATTCTTCCCCGATCGGCAGTCACTTTGGTTACCTCAAGATACTAAACCGTATCTCAACAAGTTTTTGTGGCCTGGTATTCGAACAGCAGTGAAGGATCTTATCCGTAGTTGTGATGTGTGCCAATGGAGTAAGCATGAGACACTTCGACCCGTCGGGCTACTCTAACCATTACCGATTCCACAGCGCATTTGAACAAAGATTTCCATGGATTTTGTGAAGGGATTGCCAACCTCTCAGTTTCACGATGTCATCATGGTTGTCATTAATTGACTTTCCAAGTACACATATTTCATGCCTCTGAAACATCCATATACAGCTATGATGGTGGCTAAGTCTTTTATCGCAAACATTGTCAAGTTACACGGAATGCCTATCTCCATTGTCAACGATCAAAATAAAATATTCATTAGCACATTTTGGAAATCATTGTTCAAATTGCATGGTACGACTTTGTGTCTTAGCTCGAGTTATCATCCACAAACTGATGGTCAAACAGAGGTCGTAAATTGTGTCCTAGAGCAATACTTGAGATGCTACACTTGTGACCAACCAAAAAAAAATGGAATGACTACCTTAGGCGGAATACAAGTACAATACGATGACCCATTCTTCCACTAAAATGTCCCCTTTTGAAGCAGTTTATAGGGTTCCTCTGCCATCTATGTTATCATATATTCCGGGAACTACCAAAGTGCAAGCGGTGGATGACTTGTTACACACAAAGGAAGACGTTCTTCATGATCTTAGGCGGAATTTGGTTATGGCGTAGGCTCGCATGAAGGCCTAGTCAGACCAGCACCGTCGGGATGTTTTCTTTGAGGTGGGAGATTATGTTTTCTTACGGTTGCAGCTGTATCGACAGAAAATGGTGGCTTTTCGAAGTTCATTAAAACTAGCACCTCGATTCTTCGAGCCCTTCAAAATCCTTGCTCGAATGGGTTCGATTGCGTATAAATTGGACCTTCCAGCTAGTGCTCAAATGCATGATGTTTTTCACGTGAGTATGCTGAAAAAGGAATGGGGTCCAGTCGACACATCTATTACAGCCCTTCTTCATGTTTCTAAAGACGCTACCGTCATACCAGAGCCTAAGTTTATCTTGGACCGTCGAGTTATTCAAAAAGGGAAATATTGTCGGAAGACTAAAGTATTAGTCCAATAGAAAGGGGCTCCTCCAAACGATGCGACATGGGAGAACTTATGGCGATTTTCCAAGACGTATCCACACTTTAAACCTTGAGGACAAGGTCTATCTAAGGAGGGTGGAATAATACGAATCATCCTTACTTGGCCTGCAAGCATGTGATTGCATGTGTTACTACACACTTGGCATGAGCAGCACACATCAATAAAACCAAGTCTAGATGGTTGTATGGAAGTATTTTATTGCATTTGATTTAGTCAATTAATAATTGTAGCAGTGGCCGGAAGTTCTCCTTGACTTTAGTTCCACTAGTTTAGAATCCTTATTTTATTGTTTATCAGTTGTTAACGTGTTGAGAACCTATTAAAGGTTCCTTTGAATTCAATATAGATCAAAAAATAATTAATCAAAGACATATCCAACCCCAATTCTTATCTCTTCCTCTATTTTCTCTCTTATTCTTCTCCTTCCCAAATTCGTTCATAACATACTTTTGCCACTCAATTACAAAACTGTTGCACGTTAATTAGAATATTCATTAGTATCAATGGAAGTAAATACATAATTGAATTAAAAGCAAATTATTATTCAAACATCAATAAAACATAAAACTTTGTTGCATTTTTTTCTTCTTCTTCTTTTTTTTTTTTTTTTTTTTTTTTGTGTTTAAATTATATTTTTGCATCCTTGTAGAAGCACTCTCTGAAGGCAGAGATACAACTAAAATGAGATCAACATTGCAGGTAAACAGTTACTAATTTCTAATGCACCAAAAGTTACATGCTCGGTTATGGTAATTGAGATTGAAGTTTAGGAAATGAGCAGATGGAAGCCCATGAATGGAACGAGAATAGAACAATGTTTCTGTTCTTTATCTTTCTATTAATTCACTCATTAATGGCATCTTAGATGTAAGTTTCCATGTGAAATGCAAGTGTCATGCTTTTATATTTGATTTTAGGATCAGCGAAGAATACATATAGACCAAGAAATACATTTGATTCTTGATATAGCAGCTATTGTAAATGAATTTTGAAGTGTATAATTTTCACTGGCCAAACAACTGACCTGAAACTTTACAAAAATGATCTTGTAAGAGGGTGGAAGCTGCTTTTCATTTATAGAATAACTAAACAATTAAAAGGAGTAAATAACACCCAAATATCTTGGGATTTCCTCTTCTACATGGGGAAACAACCTTTGAATTTATTGACAGAATTTGACTAACGGCAGAGGAGGTCTTTGTTAATAAACCCAAAAGTTATTTCGCTTATAGAAAAGTAAAGTTCAGTAAGTCTAGGTGTTATTTGCTCTAAACAAAATACTACTTCAGGATGTCTATTATTTTTTTCTTGTGATAATTCAATTCCTGTAATTCTCCGATAAAACAATCCAAAGCAGATTGCAAGGAGGTCATTTCATACACTTCATTCTCCTCTTGTGTCTACCCTATTTCTCTAAAAATCCATTCAGGACAAGTTTATTCATTTACCTGCAAATAACAAACAAACATATGTATCAAATTTCAGATATATATCAAATATGAAATGTAAAAACTTATCAAACAACTGACACTTACACCAGTAGTAATAAGTTAAAATGCAAACTGCAGGTCCAGCTAGGGACAGAAAATTACATCCTCATCACTAATTTGTATTTCTATGATGAGACAAACAGTACCAAAAAACCAAAAAAAAAAAATAGGATTCAGGAGTTGCATAGGTACAAAAATTATATCACAAGCTCAGTCATTAGAAATATCTTCATATAAAAAAAAATATTTAAGGGTAAAGTAAATGCTTTCTTAATTCCCAAAATATAAGAAAAGTGAGCCGATCCATTCTGTGAAGTTATATAGAGAAGTGGACACCTGTCTCTCCTGAAAGATAACCAAAAGAATACTGGAATTCAAACTCAATGCAACAACACTTCTCAACTAACCTTCCTCAACATATCCAGCTGCTTCTCATCAGCCCATTTGGCGTACATGCTTAGAAGTTGCTCTGCCCATATCTGGGTTTCATATAAAGGTCTATACTAACCCAATAAAATAACACCTCATAGAAATCATACAGGACTGTCATGCTAAGTGAAAGCATTAACATTTTTACTAGATGATATAAAAAATTCTATAAAATTTATGCATATTTCATAAAGAGAGGTGAGGCTCACAAGAAATTAGCTTTACTTAGAGCAAGGGCATTAGTTAAATTTAATTCCGTTGCAAAAAGAATTTTTTCGTACCATAATGAAAAGTGTGGAATTCCTAGTAATTAGAATGTAATTATGTTTTCCTAGTTGTTAGAGGTTTAATTTCCTAGTTTGTAGGGATTGTGATTATCCTATCTTTGGAAGGAAATCAGCTTCCTATTCCTGTATATATTCAAATTGTTTCCTGTGAATAAAATATTGAAAATAATTCTCCAAAAGTCTTCATGGTATTAGAGCCTAACCCTAGCCGCTGCTAAGATTTTTTTCGATAGCCACCTTCGTCCTCGCTGCTTATTCCGGCAGCAACCCATCCATCCATTTAACCCTATCTACTGCTCACTCCGGTAGCCACCATCCTTCTCACTGCTTTACCGGCAATTTTCCAATAGTTTTTCCGGCAGTTTTCCAAAACCCTAAATCTACCCATTCCGGCCGCATCTCTCCTTAACCCTTTCCGGCCACAAGAAACCCTAACCTCTCTTTGGCCAAACGTCAGAAATTTTTCAGCAGCGTCAGACATTTCGGCAACCACAAACTCTCCTACTGCTATTTTCGACAGCAGCAACTTCTGCCATTTCCAGCAACTGAAACCCTAAAAAAAAAAAAAAAAAAATTCCAATAGCCACAAACCCTAGAAATTCTGCATGTCTCACGAACCCTCTTCAGAAGTTGCTTCTGGTTCAGACCTGGTCAACTCAAACAACAATGGAGGGGGAGGAGCTAACCACAAATTCTCTTCCGAAGTTGCCTCTGGTTCAGACTCGGTCAACTCAAACAACACTAGGGACAGAGATGCAAAAGGTTACATGGCCAGTGGGAAAGACAGTGTTGGAACAGGTTCAGTTGTACACATTCAAGAGCAATTGGATCAGGTGCGAAAACTGTTTTCTAGTTTAAATGCCTCAATGGTTGGTGCCGGGTATGTTGCTATTAAAGGTACCTTCTCCACTCTTTGAATGTGAAAAAGGAGGTCTTAGGTACATGGATTGTGGATTCCGGAGCAATTGACCACATGGCAGGTGATGCTAGGGTGTTTGGTACTTTTGAACCGAATCAAGGTAACTATAATGTCAAAATTGCAGATGGTTCTCTATCCAAAGTCACAGTCATTATTTCAAAAAACTCTTGACCCTGCAGTATGTGTTATATGTTCCTAATTTAGATTATAATCTTCTATCTATATCCAAACTCACTTATGATGAAAAGTGTATGTCTAAATTTTTTCCCACTTGTATGTTTCAGGACATGATTTCGGGAAAGTTGATTGGAACTGCTGAGATACAATCTGATCTCTATGCCATCAAGGCCAAAGCTTCTAAGAGTATACAAAGTCATTCTGCTAAGTCTAATAATTTTTCTCTCGAGTCAATGTCTGAGTCTATGTCTAAGTTCAATAAAGAGAGTGTTATTATGCTTTGGCATTATAGGTTAGGACATCGTAGTTTCCTGTATCTAGAGAAATTGTTTCCTAACTAATTTCTTAATCAAAGTTCAAAAGATTTTTATTGTGATTGCTGCGAGTTATCAAAGCATACTCGTTATGTGTTCCATCTTAATAGTTACAAAGCCTTCAAACTATTTGCTTTAATTAATAGTGATGTTTGGGGCCTCTCTAGAGTCCCTAATATCACTGGGGCAAAATGGTTTGTTTCATTTATTGACGATCATACCAGAGTCACATGGGTCTTTCTAATGGAAAAAAAAAAAAAAAAGTCTAAGATCACCAATATTTTCAAGATCAAAAATCAGTTTCAAACAAATATTCAAGTATTCAGACCAGATAATGGAAGAGAGTTTATAAACTAAGGGTTGAGAGGGTATCTTTGTAGTGAGGGGATTGTCCACCAAACCTCATGTGTTGACACACCTCAACAAAAGGGGATTTCTGTGTTAGAGGTTACCAAATCTTTGATGTTTTGTATGAGGGTACCAAGTCGTTTTTGGGGTGAAACTGTCCTTACTACTGTACATTTGATTAATAGGCAACCCTCCAGAGTATTACATTTCAAAATTCCATGTCAAACCCTACTTGAAACTTATCCTCATACCAAATATATCAATCATTCCTCTCCGCGTCTTCGGTTGCACAGTGTTTGTGCATGTTCAACCACATTACTGGGGTAAACTTGATCCTAGAACGGTTAAGTGTTTGTTTTTGGGTTATTCTCCTACTCAATAAGGATACCGATACTACAACCCAGACACCTGAAAGATTCATATTTCTCTAGATGTTACCTTTGTTGAAGATCAACCTTTTTTCCCACAAACTCAAATTAAGGGGGAGAGTGAGAATAAATTTCAGTTTTTAGATCATAGTCATAGTCATGTTTTCCATGAAATTCCTTATTGTGAGTCTTATAGTCCCAATAGTGAGTCTTATCTTCCTAATGTGCCTGAAATTCCTCATTGTGAGTCAAATGTGTCTCCTTCTGATCATCCAGACATGACAAATAAGTTCCAAGCAGAACCTATTGTATACTCGAGGAAGCCAAAGGAAAATAAAGATGGACCAGGTAAGATTGTACCTCAGCAAGACCAGAAGTCTCAACCGGAATTGGTCTACATATCTGATCCAAACACTAAACCCCTGAGTGATCCTAGCAATTGCTCAGTTACTAACCAGACCAGTGAGGAAGTTCCTTCAGATACTGAAATACCTATCGCCCTAAAGAGACCGATAAGAAAGTATAGAAAGAGACCTCTTTACCCTTTGAATAAGTACATATCCTATGAGGGTCTTTCATCTAGTTACAAAACTTTTGTTCACAATATTTCTCAAGTGTCTGTTCCAACAAACATTCAAGAGGCTATGTCAATTCCAAAGTGAAAAAATGCAGTTATAGAGGAGTTAGGAGCACTTCAGAGAAATAAAACCTAGGATATTACAGAATTGCCAAAGGGTAAGAAGGTGGTGGGGTGCAAATGGGTTTTCACAGTGAAGCATAAAGCAGATGGTAGTATAGAACGTTATAAGGCCAGATTGGTGGCTAAGGGGTTTACACAAACTTATGGGATCGATTACGAGGAGACTTTTGCTCTGGTTGCTAAACTGAATACAATCAGAGTTCTTCTTTCCCTAGCAGTTAATCTCAATTGGAAGCTTCACCAAAAGGATGTAAAGAATATTTTCCTAAATAGAGAATTAGCAGAGGAAATTTATATGGAAGGTCCTTCAGGTTTGGAAAATGCGTATGGAGACAAAGTCTGTAAGTTAAAAGAGTCTCTGTATAGGATAAAACAGTCTTCTAGAGCATGGTTTGAAAAGTTCACGAAAGCCGTAAAAAGGTTTGGTTATACTAAATGTCAAGCTGGCCATACCTTGTTTGTTCATCATGCCACAGGTTTTATTACTATACTTATTTTGTATGTGGATGATATGATTATGACTGGTAACAGTGAGGAAGAAATTCAGAAGTTAAAGCCCTTCCTAGCCAAGGAATTTGAAATCAAAAATCTAGAAAGTATGAAATACTTCTTAGGTATGGAAGTTGCAAGATCAAAAGCAGGGATTTGCATAAATCAGAGGAAGTATATCCTAGAGGAAGTATATCCTGGATCTACTCAAAGAAACTGGGATGACATAATGTAAGCCAGCCGATACACCCATGGACTATACGATGAAGCTGGGTCTCGTAGAAGAAAGTCCACCCGTAGACAAAGGAAGGTATCAACGGTTGGTGGGAAAATTGATC
Source organism: Xanthoceras sorbifolium (assembly GCA_003430845.1). Lineage (NCBI taxonomy): Eukaryota > Viridiplantae > Streptophyta > Magnoliopsida > Sapindales > Sapindaceae > Xanthoceras > Xanthoceras sorbifolium. The sequence continues at coordinate 7,629,768 of CM010611.1, forward strand.
TATTTGTCCCACACTAGTCCAGATATTGCATTCCCGATGAGTAGCGATAGTCAATTCATGAACAATCCGAATGAAGAACATATGGGAGCAGTTTTGAGAATCCTAAGGTACTTAAAGATGACACTAGGAAAAGGTATATGTTTCAAGAAAAGTGAGGATAGAGGCGTTAGAATCTTCATAAATGCATATTGGGCTGGTTCGGCTGTAGACAGGAGGTCTACGTCTGGGTAATGTTCCTATGTTTGGGGAAATTTGGTCACTTGGCGAAGCAAGAAACAGTCGGTGGTCTCTCGTAGCAGCGCTTAAGCAGAATTTCGAACAATAGCTCATGGAATTTGTGAGGGAATTTGGTTGCAAAGACTACTGAATGAAGTCAAACTTCATATGTTCACGCTAATGGAACTATTGTGTGATAATCAAGCAACTATTAGCATAGCGAAGAATCCAGTTCATCATGACAGAACAAAACATATGGAGATAGATCGGCATTTTATCAAAGAAAAAATTGAAGCTGGATCTGTTAAGTTAAGTTACACACCTATCAATTCTCAAACAGCTAATGTGTTTACTAAGGCTCTAGCAAGAGCATCTTTTGAAGAGCTGAGCATGATCAACATGTACTGCCCAGCTTGAGGGGGGGTGTGGAATTCCTAGTAATTAGGATGTAGTTATGTTTTCCTAGTTGTTAGAGGTTTAATTTCCTAGTCTGTAAGGATTGTGATTATCATATCTTTGGAAGGAAATCAACTCCCTATTCTTGTATATATTCAAATTGTTTCTTGTGAATAAAATATTAAAAATAAGAGTTAATTGCACCCACACCCCCTGAGGTTTGGCCAACTACAAGTAGAATCAACTTTATCGTTTATTGACAATGACCCCCCCTACTGTTAGTTGACTTCTGTTAGATTTAACGGTTGACCAATTGTTACCCTTAAAATGACCAAAATACCCCTAAAACAATATTTTCTTTTTATTAAGTAAAAAATATTATTATTAATTTTTTAATTTTTTTTAAAAAAATAAAAAATTAAAGTTTGAATGGTGGAGATCCAGATTATTTGGATCTCTATCGTCTATCAAATCTGATGGACAGTGGAGATCCAATCTAGAGATTAGATCTCCACCCAAAAAAAAAAAAAAACCCGCGCGACGAACCCAGAAGGGTTCGTCAACGATCTGGGTTCGCCATCGACGGCGGACCCAGATCTAGCTAAAAAAAAACAAACAAATTCAAAGAACCCATCTGGGTTCGATCGAAGAACCCAGATTGAGTTATTCAAAGAACCCAAAACTCTTCCCAAATAAAATTTTTTTTTTTTTTTGGAGATCCATTTTCCAGATTGAATCTTGATGGACGGTTAAGATTCAATTTGGAAAATGGATTTAAATTAATTATAATTATTATTATTTTAATTTTTTAATTTATTATTTAATAAAATAAAATAAAAAATCTGAAAAGACGAAAATACCCCTGACACCGTTAAGTTTGACTAAAGTCAACTAACGGCAGGGAAGGTCATTGTCAATAAACGATAAAGTTGATTCTATCAGTTGGCCAAACCTCAGGGGTTGTGGGTGCAATTAGCTCTAAAAATAATTCTCCAAAAGTCTTCAAAAAGGAACAAGGAAGAAGAGAAAAAATAAGAAAGAAGAGCGAGAAAGCATACTCAATCAATATCTGAATAATGAAAGTTTTTCAAAGTGTTACACGTTATAATTAGGTGTATTATTAGGTGTATTACAGCTATCTAATTAGCTTAATTCTAGGCACTTAATTTGCATAGTTTCCTATTATAGTTTCCTAGCTTTTGTATATATATGTGTATCATTCTTCCCAATTGAGATATATGAAAATACAATTCTTTCCATCACAAATAACATGGTATCAGAGCATTAGGATTGCAAAATTAGGGTTTTTTGTTTTGGGTCTCTTGCATAAACACAAATTAGGGTTTAGTATATTTTAGGGTTCCATTTTTGTAACCCTATTTGGAGTGGTCTTCTGTTCTCACCGCCTGCCCAAAAAGGAAGCCCAGCCGCTAACCGGCATTCTCCCGGATTCCGATGCCCAAAAGCCGCGCGTGAGCACACGCGCCGCCGCCTCTGTTCTACGACTTCTCTGGCTGTTTTCCACCGCTGTTCCGGTGGTTTCCAGCTGCTTTTCCGGTGATTCCTCTCTGCTTTTCCGGTGGTTCTGTGTCTTGCTTGTGTCAATACGGCTTCGGTGCTTCGTCGATTTGTGTTCGTCAAAGTTTGCTTGGTTGAGGTTCTTGGTTTTGTTTTTGTGTTTGCTGCCTTGTCTCTGTATTTGCTGCCTTGCGTTTGTGTTTGCTGCCTTGTACCTCTGTTTAGGAGTTATGGCTGAGAAGAAATCTGTTGTTGTGTCGAATATGGTGACTGTGATGTCTAAAATCACGGACCATAAGCTAAATGGCTCGAATTATTTGGATTGGAGCAAGACCGTTTGGCTTTATCTAAGGAGTATTGACAAAGATACTCATTTGACCGACGATCCTCCTAAAGATGAGTCAAGGCAGACATGGCTTAGAGAGGATGCTCGCTTATTCCTGCAGATTCGGAATTCTATTGATAGCGAGGTAATTGGCTTGATCAATCACTGTGAATTTGTTAAAGAATTGATGGGTTATTTGGATTTCTTGTATTCTGGTAAAGGGAACCTTTCTCGCATGTATGAGGTGTGCAAAGCATTTTACCGTGCAGAAAAACAAGATCAATCCCTTACGAATTATTTTATGGCATTTCAGAAGACTTATGAGGAGCTTAATATGTTACTGCCTTTTAGCCCTGATGTGAAGATTCAGCAACGTCAACGAGAGCAAATGGCTATCATGAGTTTCCTTGCTGGTCTTTCCTCTTATTTTGAGACTGCTAAGTCACAGGTTCTTTCTGGTTCTGAGATCTCCTCGTTAAATTAAGTATTTAGTCGAGTGCTACGTACAGGTACTCCACCTATTTCACTCAGTGGTGCTTTGGTAAGTCGAAGTAATAATTATGAGCCTGGGAGATCAACCAGTCAGAGTGGAAACAAAAGAGGAGGCTCACAAGGGTTTGAAACTCGGCAACAGAATTCTGGAGGAATTGTGTGCCATTACTGTCATAAGCCAGGACATATGAAGCATGATTGTAGAAAACTTCAGTACAAGAATAAGAAAGCTCACTCGGCCCACGTTGCATCCACTAATGATTATTCTAAAAAATCAGTTCTTATCTCTGCAGATGAATTTGCCAAGTTCTCAGAGTATCAAGAATCACTAAAGTCTTCATCTCCTTCTATCACGGCTATTGCTGATTCAGGTAAACCAAATGCGTGTTTTCTTTCCTCGTCCTCCAAATGGGTCATTGATTCTGGTGCCACAGATCATATGACGGGTAATTCTAGTCTCTTTTCTACTTTTCAGTCACACACTTCCACTTCTACCGTTACTTTAGACGATGGGTCACCATCTTGTGTTCATGGGTCTGGCACAATTACTCCTACCCCTCTACTTCCTCTATCGTCTGTCTTACATTTACCTAATTTATCCTTTAATTTGATCTCTGTAAGCCAGCTTACTCGCAATCTTAACTGTTACATCTCATTTTTTCCTGATCATTGCTTATTTCAGGATCTTATGACGAAGCAGATTATTGGTAAAGGTCATGAATCTGGAGGTCTCTACATTCTCAACACATCAATACCGAAATCTGTTGCTTGCTCTGGTGTAACATCTCCCTTCGAGGCACATTGTAGGTTGGGTCATCCATCTCTTCCTTTGCTCAAGAAACTTTGTCCACAGTTTAGTAAGGTGTCTTCATTAGATTGTGAGTCATGTCAGTTTGCAAAACACCATCGTCTGAGTTCGAGTCCAAGAGTCAATAAACGTGCTAGTGTTCCTTTCAATTAGTTCATTCTGATGTTTGGGGTCCTTATCCTATTTTGTCTAAACCTGGATTTAAATATTTTGTAATTTTTGTGGATGATTATTCTCGTGTAACTTGGTTATATTTAATGAAGAATTGTTCTGAGTTGTTTTCTCTTTTTTGTGCGTTTTGTGCTGAGGTTGAAACTCAATTTAATGTTTCAATCCGCACTTTGCGAAGTGATAATGCCAAAGAATATACGTCCGCTTTATTTCAATCTTATATGGTTCAGAATGGTATGCTTCATGAAACTTCTTGTGTTGATACTCCATCTCAAAATGGAGTGGCAGAACGTAAGAACAGACATCTTCTTGAAACTGCACGAGCCCTATTATTTCAAATGAATGTTCCTAAACCTTTTTGGGCCGATGCAGTTTCTACAGCATGTTTTCTAATTAATCGCATGCCATCATCTGTTCTTCATGGTGAGATCCCTTACAAAATCCTTTTTCCTAATAAGTCACTATTTCCTGTTGACCCTAGGATATTTGGTAGCACTTGTTTTGTTCGGGATGTTCGTCCGCATGTCACTAAATTAGATCCCAAGTCTTTGAAGTGTATCTTCCTTGGTTATTCTCGTCTTCAGAAAGTTTATAGATGCTATTGTCCTAGTCTTAATAAATATCTTGTCTCAATTGATGTTACCTTCATGGAAGACACACCCTAATTTTCGTCTTCTCCTCCCGCCCGTCAGGGGGAGGATGATGATTTGTTAGTCTATTCTATCACATCCTCCGAACCTGTCTCTGAAGCAGCACCTGTCAAGCCTCCTATTATTCAAGTCTACTCCAGGCTTACACCTCCTGATTCATGTCCTGCACCTACTCTTTTGTCATCAGATCCAGTGCCGAGTGAAGATCTTCCAATTGCGTTACACAAAGGTAAACGCCAATGTACTTATCTTATTTCTTCTTTTGTTTCTTATCACTGCTTGTCATCTTCCTCTTGTTCTTTTATTGCATCTCTTGATTCTATCTCTATTCCTAAAACTGTTCATGAGGCCATATCTCATCCTGGTTGGCATCATGCTATGATCGAGGAAATAAATGCTTTAGATGACAATGATACCTGGAACTTGGTCGATTTACCTTCAAGGAAACGGGCTATAGGATGTAAATGGGTGTTCACGGTTAAAGTAAATCCGGATGGGTCAATTGCTCGATTGAAAGCCCGTCTTGTCGCTAAGGGATATGCTCAAACCTATGGAGTGGACTATTCTGACACTTTTTCTCCTGTTGCTAAATTGACATATGTTCGGTTGTTTATTTCTATGGCAGCTACTTATCATTGGCCTTTGCATCAACTTGATATCAAGAATGCTTTTCTTCATGGTGATCTTCAGGAGGAGGTATATCTGGAGCAACCTCCTGGTTTTGTTGCTCAGGGGGAGTTTGGGCGAGTTTGTCGTCTTCGAAAATCTCTGTATGGTTTAAAACAGAGTCATCGTGCTTGGTTTGGAAAATTTAGTCAGGCTGTTGAAAAGTTTGGTATGATGAAAAGCAAGTCTGACCATTCTGTGTTCTACAAACAATCGAAAGCTGGTATCATTCTTTTAGTTGTGTACGTGGATGACATTGTCATTACTGGAAGTGATGCTACAGGAATCTCATCTCTTAAGTCTTTCCTTCATACTCAGTTTCACACAAAAGACTTAGGGATGCTAAAATATTTCTTGGGTGTTGAAGTCACAAGGAGTAAAAACGGTATCTTTTTATCTCAGAGAAAATATGTCCTTGACTTATTAACTGAGACAGGAAAATTAGGGGCAAGGCCTTGTAGTGCTCCAATGACTCCAAACATGCACCTTACAGGAGATGGAGAACTAATTGAAGATCCTGAGAAATATAGAAGATTGGTTGGAAAGCTGAATTATCTTACAGTGACTCGTCCAGATATTGCATATTCTATCAGTGTTGTTAGTCAGTTCATGTCATCTCCAACAGTTCATCATTGGGCAGCATTAGAACAAATTTTGTGTTACTTGAAAGGAGCACCCGGACGTGGTATCTTGTATGCAAATCATGGGCACACTCATATTGAATGTTTCTCAGATGCAGATTGAGCAGGTTCTAAAATGGATAGAAGATCCACATCAGGTTATTGTGTTTTCGTTGGAGGAAATTTGGTCTCATGGAAGAGTAAAAAGCAGAACATTGTGTCACGATCGAGTGCAGAGTCAGAATATAGGGCTATGGCACAGTCTGTGTGTGAAATAATGTGGATATATCAACTCTTGACTGAAATAGGTCTTAAAACCTCGGTACCAGCAAAATTGTGGTGTGATAATCAAGCTGCCCTTCATATTGCATCTAATCATGTGTTTCATGAGCGAACTAAGCACATTGAAATTGATTGTCATTTTATTCGCAAGAAAATTCAGCAAGGTTTGATTTCTACAGGGTATGTGAAGACTGGAGAACAATTAGGGGATATCTTCACGAAAGCCTTAAATGGGGTTTAAGTTGATTATCTTTGTAACAAGCTGGGCATGATTAATATCTATGCTCCAACTTGAGGGGGAGTGTTACAGGTTGTAATTAGGTGTATTATTAGGTGTATTACAGCTGTATTACAGCTATCTAATTAGCTTAATTCTAGGCACTTAATTTGCATAGTTTCCTATTATAGTTTCCTAGCTTTTGTATATATATGTGTATCATTCTTCCCAATTGAGATATCTGAAAATACAATTCTTTCCATCACAAATAACACAAAGAAAAAAAGAAACTAATCACAATAATTCCAGACAAAAGACCAAAAATAAATGGTGGCCGGTTTGGATGAACAGTAAGCCTTGATACAGGATCAGATTGACTCCCGTGAAATTTAAAGATTTTGATAATAGGAACAAATTAACACTAAAGGACAATGATGAGAACTCACCTAGAAGAAGTACTAGAACTAGAAGGAGGAAAGGAGAAGTGAAGAGGATAGAAGAAGAAAAAGTGAGAAACTGAGGCAGTGAGCCTCGCGACCGCGGTCGCGACCAACTGCCTCGCGACCGTGGTCGCGGTGCTCACTGGAGCACAAGGCTAGAAACCATCGCGACCAACCCAGGTCGCGACCTAGGTCGCGATACTCACTGGAGAAAAATGGTGATTTAGCGCGAGGAAGAGAACAATGAGGCAGTAAGCCTCGCGACCCAGGTCGCGACCAAGGTCGCGATGCTCACTGGTCGCCTAAAAAAAACTTGAATTTCCTGCACTCTTTTAAATTGAATAGTTAGGAGCATTTTAGTCATTTCTCTATATTTTCTGATTTTGTATAAATAGAACAACTAGTCTAGGGTTGTAAACTATTCATTATCATCATCAATCAAAATTACAAATTGCGAGCATCTCTCTCATTCTCTTGGATCATCACCAAGAACAAATCGGTTCTTCTTGCAATTTCGCTTGTGAGATCAACTTGGGCTAGGGTTTGGGCTAATAACCTAAGCACTAGAGAGCAAGGGATTCCCTAAAAAGGTAACTAAGCTCACAATCTATCTATATTATTTGAATTTGTATTGGGTTTTGTTTATTTGGTTATTAGTGAAGTTAGGGTTGTGGATTTGTATTGATTTCGGGATTAATTGAAGATTGGGTGTGTTATTGTGTTGATTGGGGAAATTAGGGTTCATAGGTGTTTGTAATTTGGGGCTAAATTGAAGTTAGGGTTGAATTGGGTTATTGATTGTTAGAAAAGTTAGGTTTGTTGTTGGATTTTGAACTAGGTCCTCAACAGACAATTACAATAATAAGGCTAATATAAGTTGTTGAACATGAGAAAGTGAACAAGTCATCAGGGTAATTCAAATTGAAGAAATGCATGATTTTGAGAGAAGCTCAGACCAATTTACTAAACATAGGGTAGAAGAAGGAATAATGACAATCTAAATTTCCATAATCAGCACAAAATGAGCAGAGTACTACAGCAAATTAAGCTATAAAACGAAATAGCATGCCACGTTACTTAAGTGAAAAAAATCATTGAACATGATAGCAAAACAAACATTATACTCTTTGTAAGAGGGATGTCATATCCGAAGACAAACAAGAATGACATATTAACATGTATATTGTGTGTGTAGGGTTGCTGCTGAGCTAGAATAGGTCTTACTCAGAGCCAACCTGTTCATTTCCACTTCATTTATTAAAACAAAACAAAACTCATGAATACTGCATTACATTTTGTTTTGAAGAATGTGTTGATCTTCTATTCAAAATTAATCTCATGAGCAGAACATAAAAATCAAACCTCAAGAGAGATGCCCTCTGATTTTGCTTTAATAGTTACACATGGTCCCTCAATGTCATATAGACCGTGAAGAAACTTGGACATCTAATACTGATCCAAGAATTTGCTCACATCTAAAGATGCATCATATGCTTGCTTGAGAAGCCCGTAATTGGTAGCATCCATCTCAGCAAACTTTGAAATTAGCTTTGCCTCTACAGGCTGCACAAAGCAAGCAAAAATAATCTTTTTTTTTTAAAAAAAAAAAAAACACTTCATTAGACAAAATGAATGTACAAGGAAGAGGAGGATAGCCAGCCCCAGCTTACAAACTGCCAAGGCCATCAGCAAAAGCATCCACAGAACCCGAAAAAAAGACCTATCCAAAAAGCCATCACAAAAAGAAGAAAAAAACTCTCAATAAGTTTACAGCCGCCTCCCAATTAAGTTATATAAAGAAGAAAGGAACTCCTGGGAACTCAGTAGTGTTACAAAAACTCAAAGAGATGCCCAAGAATAGATTTTGTCCACAACTCAGTAGTTACGTAAACCCAAAGAGACACCAATAAATAGATTTTGTCCCACAACTCAGTAGTTGCAGAAGCCCAAGGAGACACCCAAAAATAGATTCTGTCTCACAAGATGTGGACCTCCTCTTCCATATCATCTTCAAAGATTCTTCTATTCTTCTCTAAACAAATTACCAAAAAAGAGCCAACATGGCACATTTCCAAAGTGTTTGAGTCATCATAGCAAAAATATTCAGATAAAATACCATTATCTTCATTTAACCAAAAAAAAAATTCTGACACAGTTGAAAATGATTAAAAATCAGAAGAAAAAAGAAAAGAACAAAGAGAAGCTTATATTGTCTCCTAGAAAACGTCATTCCTAAAGAGCGACAACTTATACGTGTGTGGAGGGCAAAATTATCATGATGGAAGTTGTTTTAAAGTCCAAATTCCATCTGAACCATTTGAGCTAAGCAAATATGGGAAAAGATTATGTCTGTCAATCCCATTTTATTGATCATCAGGTTATTGCCCCAACAACTTACATGAGGTTGATCACCATAGACACTAGACAGTGAAAATTCTCGTAATATTTATGCATCATCTACATTAAGATTTCCTCAATTGACATAAAAGAAGCATTATAATAGAGAAGGCTTAAACCAAAGTCCTTGGAAATACATCAGTTAAGTAAGAGATCATGTTCACAGCACCTACCTGGCTGCAATTGAGTAAAGAGACGTCCAACAATTATTTGACCCAGCATTAGATCATAACAGCATCAGACCATAAACAACCCATACAAGAGTAAAAGAAAACAACCAATACTCAGTCCACATCTACAAATGAAGCACAATCAATATCCTGAAGAGTGATCTTCCCCAATAAAAGATCACTTATGTGATCAGAACAGAGAGGAATACACTTTCGATTCAGACCATCATGAATTGCACCCATATCCCGAACCCATTTCTCTTCATCCAAGGGGTTAACATTCATTCGGTTTTGTAGTAACCTTATCCTATAAATGATAGTATCAGTCCTGTCACAAAAATGAGTGACACAAGAATGTGATGCCTCATCAGAAGCCAATCTGATCAAAGCCAAAGATAAAGCCCCATCCACAGGTTTTGGATCTGAAAGGTTCTTATCTCCCATCATCTTAACCTCCCTTTCTGTGGGGAAGTACACTTCTTCATTTCCCTCCATGTCAGTGACTTTCAAATCTTTCGTGTAATGTTTAATCGCTTCACGTTTGGTGGATTCATGCTTTTCTGCCAGTGTTAAAATACAAGAGAACCTCAGGTGATAACTTACAACAGTTTTGACCATCTTGAAGTTGTGGCAGCAGCAAAAGAAATCAAGCCATCTTCTCCCAACACCCGCATACCACTTTATAATATCTGTATCTTCCATAGCAGTAAGTAAACTGATTGGTCTGGGACGACCCATATTGTTGGTGAATCCAGCCATCTTAACTGCCTTCCTAACAAGTTCTATGGGTGCAGAAACTTTCATGCAAAGCCTCGTCAAATCCTCCACTGTTCTTTCACCATATTTCCTTTCCTCCTCTTGTACCATGCTCCTTTCTTCTTCTTCCAATGCCTTTCTGGCTTTGACCGGTGTCAAATGTTTGTTTACCTGCTCTTGGAATTTGTCATAAGCATCAACAAGCTCTTCTGGCAACTGATTTCTAATGTGTCTCAAAGAGAGAAAATCACCTCTAGAGAGCATCCGATGCCAACTCCAGCGCTCTTCTAAGGAACCGAAAAACTCTTGGACAACTTCATCTGCCCAAGTTTTAAAAATATCTCTTACTTCATTCTCAATTTCGAACTCAAATTTGAATCCATTACTCTGCTTCAACTTCTTATAAACATGATTTAATATTTTCAAACCCAATCTCTTCCTGTTCCTCTCCCGAGCATTTCTCAATTCCAAAGCTCTAACTTCTTTTTGCCTTAGGTACTTCTTTCTCGCTCTTATTGCCTTCTGAGACATAGGGGGGTATAAAACCGAGGGTGGGACAGCCTGTAATGCCATCCCCAAGAAATCAATCTTCTCAGATACTGCACTATGAATTGCTGTTTTCACTCTATCTACATTCAACTCCAATTTTTCTTCCAGAAATTTCATAACCCGATTCTTCAAATCCATTGTTAACATTTTTGACCCGGAAGTGATCACCAATATCTCATCCAAGTACCTAACTGCATATATCTTCAATGGCTTGTAATAAACATTGGATGTTGAACCAAGCTCATTGAAATCTAACTTAGGATTCTTCTCATTTATATTGAGACGCATTTCTTGCAGTTGTCTGTCAAACCCATTAAAATAAATATTAATCAAAATTGAGCACAACCCACATTCTTGAGGCAACCCTCTCCCTAGATAACATCCACCTAGTTCAATTTTCAATATTTCGCAATCAAACAATCTCTTTATCAAATCAATCAGCATTGTATCCTTAATTTTCTCTCCTATAAACAAACACAACTTATCTACATTATGTTTATCAAACTTTTGGCGATCAAAGGAAACAACAAACCACCAACTGGGATGCTCTACAGAGTTTTTGAGGTATCTAATAGCAGTGTGTCTTCCCATATTCACACGACCACCATAAGAAAATGTGAGAAAACGTTCATCGTAAACAATTTCCAACACAAGTCTTATGGCTTCAATCAAGACCTTCAATTTCAAATTGGGCAAAACCAAAGACTGACCTTTGGTGCTGATGTTGACAAAACAAGATTGAATATCGAGGCGGTTCTCGACAAGCTGGCGACCCAATTCTTGGAATGAGAAGAGCTTCGACAAGGAAGGAGAGTGATTGGATGGGGATAGGGACAGAGAAGCGGTGAGGAGGACAGAAGGTAAAGCGACGACGTTTTGGATGAGGTTGGAGAAGTGACCATGCGAGTAGTGGCTTAAAACTAGAGTTTTGAGTTGGGTTTTTGTTAAGGGTTCGTTTTGGTGAATGTTGGGGTTCAAGGGTTGGGTGTTTATGGAGTAGGAGCTGTTGAATCTTAAACACAAAGATAATGAAACTGGAAGCCTCAATTTCAATCTTGTCATCCTTTTCAAGTTCACAAGCATTTGTTCAAACTGATCAAGCTCGCTGAAAATCAAGTTGGCAGAGACAATAACATATTCACAGCAAGAGCAACTGTCTTCTTCTCTCTTTAACACCTACACTGGTTTTAGGCTTTTCACTTTCCTTCGTTCACATAATAATCTTTCGCTTTTATTTTTGTATTTTGAACAAATTACACCCAACTCACCCCAAGTTCGGGGTTTAACGGATGGAAACAATTATTGAAAAATTAACAAAACTTCTACAACCATTGGAAAGATTGTTTTTAGACGCACTGTAAGTGTTGGTGTACGATGTGGATTGGAACTACACGATTGTATCCTACTTCACCATATTTGGGGCATTTCTTTGTAAGCTGGGTCTCACCCGTCGAAAGTATCCTGGATTGTCTAGACCTCCCAGATTGTCTTCTACCTTCTGGTGGTAGGACTACATGATTTTTAACATCACTAGGTACGTCACCAGGAGGATGGATTGGGAATTGGATTTATAGATGGGGCATATGCAATCTTAAATCATGATTTGCTATAGAACTCGTGGCAAAACAAATTGAAGTTTATTTTCAAGAACCTATTAAAAACAAAACATAAATAAGAAATTAAATGAGTATGAACACAATAGCATGTTTACAATTTGACAAAAGTAAAAATGAGAACATAGTGTGAAAATACCATGCTACTGCAATAGCATATGTACAAGGGAGTTGATCTAGGTCCAAATACTGACATGAGCACGTCTTCTCATCGATGTTAACCAAACCATCGTTCTACCACCTTTTACTAAGTATTTGGTCAGGTTAATAAGATACACCTGGAATGCTAATGACTCATCACACATAACCTTGCAGTAATTAAAAGTCGCAGTTGTAAGATGAGTTGGATTTCAAGCCACTCTCTTCCGTCGATCATGGAACTACTTTTGAAGCATATCCCTCAAGAACTCTATAACTGCGGTGATAGGAAACCTTCGTGCTCTCTTAATACAATTATTCAGTGCCTCTAATATTTGTTGTCATCATTTGGTATCTTCGGCCTGGGCTATATGCACGTGCCCACCTATCAACCCTAGCCTCAGCCACCATGTTAAATAAGGATGGGTGAGAATTTTGAATTTGAGTCAAGCTTGCATTGCACTAATGAACTTAGTATGAGTAAACGACCTTAGCGTAAAGTTCCAAGTTATCTTTACGTCCCCTACAATGATTCTTTAGGTTTTGCTTCAGATGGAAATAACAAACTAGGTGAGGTACACGTTGATATACGCTGCTCATTACCTTTACAATGCTTTTGTGTCGATCAGAAACTATTAGTAAGTTAGCAGGATTACCATATGCATCTCGTAGGTGTCTTAGAAACTAAGTCCACCCTTCTTCTGATTCACCATCTCCAACATCAAAGGCCAATGGGTAGCACATTTTATCCCCGTCCTTGTTGGTAGCCACATAAATCACCTCGGAAAATGCACCCTTCAAATGGGTGGCATCAATGGCTGTGACTGGTCGTATAACTGACCGAAACCCAAGTATGCATGGCCCAAGTGCAAGAAATGAGTAAAGGAACTAACTGTTTTCATTTGTCTATACAGTTGTGATAGTCCCTAGGTTAGACAATCTTAACATATGAAAATATAATGTCAGTATACTATATGAATCCTCAGGTTTACCATAAATAATTTTCTCAGCATGCTCTTTAGACCGCCATGCCTTACTGTACATTAGCAATACACTGTGTTGCTCTCTCATCTCATAAATGATGTAAACGGGTCGAATGACACGATCATTCGTATTAAGTTTAGGTGCAAATATCTCCCCAATGACAACAGCACTAACAAACCGAAAGTGTGACTTATAAGCATCTAATGAACATGAATGGACCATATTGAATTTTTGAACATATCACACCGAGCAATTCTCTTTACGGATAGCCCGTGACAAACTTACAGTTAGTGTCCCTGCACCCTGCCTCAAAACACCTCTTTGTCAACTTTCTTATCCTATTATTGAACTTCTGGTTCATACCATATTTACCCAGCGCAGCCTTCAACTATTCCTTAATTTGAAAAATCTTCCTAGTATACAAAGGCCCATGTAAGGAATTAGAAGTTTCACTTTGAATAGGTTCAATAAAATACCGATCTGCCCCAGGAACGACCCATCTCGTAGGAACCGCATCAACTACTGGGTAATAATGATGTGTTGAAGCATACTTCCAATGTGTATGTGCATCTCCTTCATATAGAGCAAAACCACCATTGGCCGGTTGACTATCTGTTTGTTTCATTCTTTAACAATCATCATCTGACAAATGCTCTGGAGTATGACACGAGGTTGGAGGCAAAGGAATCCCATCATCATCGGACAAATCTGAATGAGTAACATCATTTATCTGTTCATAATCATCTGTAAATGACAGTGGGATCCCGTGGTCACCCTCTCATAAAGGGACATCCAGAGTAGATGTAAAATTATTATAATCAGGAATTGATTCAGAAACTCCACTACTAATGCCAGCACTTATAAAATTGGTTGCAAAAAGAGGAGGACATAGTGCATCTGCAATTTCAGTGGATCCTTATGGTATCGATGTAGGTATTTGCGGAGAATATCTCACATTATTATCCATCTTTTCAACAATAGCGACATATATCTCATGAACAGATCGGTCACAAACCAACAAAAAATAAACATCCTCGTCACGCCGAATGAGGTATTTTCTTCTTTCATGCATATCAGTGGAGATGACCGAACTAATAACTATGTCATGCCTAATTCTATCAACTCCAATCAAACCATATATCAAATTTAACAAATGTGCATATTTCAAATCATCTGTAACCACCTGAACAAACGGCTCTCCACCAACATACTTCAACCCATCTCACTGCGCGTTGTAATTAATTATCAGCCTGCGTATAGCCATTTTTCTGAAAAAATAAAAAAATCATCAGAATTCATAAGATTTCACATAAAATTTTAGAGTGTTTCACGTCAAATTTCAGCATGTTTTACATTAAATTTCAACGTGTTTCATGCTAACAGTTAGCGTGAATCACGCTAACAGCTAGCGTGATTCACGTCAACTTTTAGCGCGATTCACACTAAAATTTAGTGTATTCACGTTAACTTTTAACGTGAATCACGTTAAATTTTAGTGTGTTTCATACTAAATTTTGTTCATATTACACGGTAAAATTTAGCGTGAACATTCTGTAAAATCAAAAAAAAATATGGGATTTAATCTAACCATATACATTCAAATAATAGATCAATGCAATAAATACCCATAACATATTATGCATTACAAAGTAAATGAATGTATTTTTAAACAAAATAACATACCTATAAATTGGTTACTGATTTTGGAACCAATACACAACTATGGAAATGGAGAGAGAAGAGAAATGGATAGACAAACAATACACTGATTAGGTTTTTTGAATTTCAGATTCTAGGTAAAGGGATTTTTTTATAATTTTATGATTTTTAGGTATTTATGTAATTATACTAGCAATTAATGTAGGGGTCGCTTTTGTAATTTTTTAGGGGTCGGTTTTGTAATTATTTAGTTAAGAACTGAAATAAAATTTTCAATAGTCACTAACAATCATTTTAAAAGATATGGTTAAAATTAATTTTCAATAATTTAGGGGGTTATTTTTAACAATTCCCACTTGGAACTAATAATTAAAGAAGACTGTTAACTAGTAAAAATATGAAAATAACCTAATTAAAAAATAATAACTTTTAAAAAAACTTTAGATCTCTACAAAAGATGGCAATTCCACTTGCATACTTGTGGATACCCACACACAATTAATGGGTATAAATTTTACTAATCGAGTTCGTGGGTGGATGTAGATATAAATAAAATCCCCTGGTGAAACTCCTACCCGCAAACCTGCATATTACATGAGTTCACCGGTGGGTACAGGTGTAAGTAAAATCTACTAGAAGGTGTGGATATCAAAAAGTGATGTGGGTATGGATTTGGAAAAAAAACCTACCAGTACCCAACTCGTTGTCATCCCTAATCTTCACCATATATCTACTGAGATGGATGGTGGATATCTGTTTGGATTATATATTCAATTTGGACTTTCAACGACTTTTAAAAACTTTTGAAAATTTATAAATGTTATAAGGTACTCAAAGACTTTTACAGACTTTAAAAAGGTTGATAAAAGTCATGGATATTCAATCTAGAATTTTTAAGAGTCTACGAAAATCATGAGGCATTCAAAATGTCAATGACTTTTATAGACTTTTGTAGACAATTTCTCATAAAAATGATTACAATTTCTCTCCTACTCCTCTCAAAGATTTTTGAAAACTTTTCCTGATAAATAATTCAAAAAGAATATTATTGACAACTTTTATTAGCCACTTGTGATTAAGCGTATAATTCAAAAATAACCACCTTACAACCTATTATACAAATTAAAAAAGAATTAAAAACTAGCAAATATTATTGACAAGATACCAAAACAAAAAGAAAAATAAGAATATTGTAACTAAAAAAAGAAAGTGCATAAAAAAAAATATAGAAGGATTGAATCTGAATATACATTTTTTTTCACTATTTATGACTTCACATAGAGTTTAAGTAATTTGTTAGCAATTAACAAATCTACATCGAATTTAATTTTTAGGATAATATTTTTTTTATGAATAAATTTGTGAAACTATAAAAAAAAATTCAATTTTAACATTTTCAAGATTAAATAATATGTTATTTTCAAAAACAAATTTCTAAAATACATTATTTATAGACGGCTAAAAAATTACGATAAATATTATATATAATGATTTGCACTATAAGCAACTTAAATAATTTAATTATATCATCAATAAAACAACTTAAACATGCTAAAATTTGAATGCTTTGATATAGTCAACTATTTATATTTTTAAACGTCAATGAAAGTCTATCAATGTTTTATATATATATGTCTTCTAGAATTTGAACTTCTTCTTCCTCGCGACTTGTCCCGTGAGCAGGGCTTGCTACCTGGTACTTTCAGTCTTCACTAGAAAACACTGTTTACAATTTATAGCTTTTTCCCCCAAACTTCTCCAAATAAGTTCAAACACTATTCTATGGACAGTCATCTACAAAATACTCTCGCAAGTAAACAACATATAAAATGTAGTAAATAAGGGTTTAAAATATGAACTTTTATCGACCTTAAAAGTGCGTGAGTCTAATATGCTAGCAAAAACCTAAAAGGAGTGAATAGGTTATGCCCGAATTTTTGTGTTAAGTTCGTAAAGTGCGGAATAATAGTACAAACTTAATCTCAAACAAATATAAAACAAAATGTAAGAGATGAGGATAGAGAAACATGAAACAAGATATAGCATGGAAACCCAACCAGGTAAAAACCACGAGACCAACTAATTAGCCACTTAAGTCATAAGATTCACTAGTTGAATGTGATTACACCCTCATGCAATTTGCAAGACCACCACTCTTGACTCTCTCAAGTTGGTCTTTAGCCTACCACTCTTAACTCCCTCCGGATAGTACACATATTACACCACCATTGGTATCTCAAACTCGGTTTACAAATCCCACTATTCTTAGTATCTTATGCTAGCCTTCTTAATCCACCGTATTGGGTGTACACCATGCATTCTATCACATCGGACTTTTACCATTGACCCTTGACTTCAAATTGCTTGTTCAATCGAACACATCCAATAGCAAGCCTTTAACTTCAAACGAACATTTTGGTCTAAGTGCTCTAATGCATGACCACAATAAGTAGAATGAACAATCAATCACTCTATAAGAACTGTATGAGTTATGCTCAATACAAATTAATCTAGTTCATAAAATACTCAAAATCTAGGTCAAACAAGATACAAATAATAAAATGACCTAAATAAACAACAATTCACAATCAATACCTAACAATATGTAGATATGAAAGCCCACAAAAAAAAATTAAAGATTTCTAGGTCCAAGAGAAGCTACAATGAAAAGCTACTCAAAGCAAAGAAGCAAACCTTCCATTAAGGAAGCTAGTGGGCTAGAGAGAGTTAGATTCTGCTAGGAGATGACCGGAAATCACTTGGAGTTCTCTTGAGTTGGGAATGAACTCTTTCTCTCTTAGGTTTTTTCTCTCTCTTTTTCTCTTTATGGAGTTATAGAGAGAATGAGAAAGAGGGCTATTCAAAGGGAACTCAAATGGTAAGCCCCGTTAAAACTCGTTGTCACGAATCGCTGGCAGAGGTTTGCAGATTTGAGTCACATAAGACTCAAAAGAAAACCCACAACCTAAGGTCGTTGGCCAATGGTGGCGAGTCTAGGTCGCGAATTCTTCTCAGAGGAAATTTGATGGACAAGCTTGCAACCACAAGGCCGCATGATGAGGTTAAGAGATTCAACCAGATATACTAAATAGAAGCTGTTGTGGCCAAACTGCTAACAATGAACAGTGTCATGAAGGTCGCGAGTTTTAATAAGAAAGCATGGAAGAAACTACGAGCCCAAGCTTGCGAGCAAGGACACGCAGACACATGTTGCAAGTTGTAACCAGAAAGACTAGAAGACAACATACGAGCAAAAGGCGTGACCACAGGGCCATATATGAGGGTCGCGAGATTTATTTTGGAGGCCTGAAATGAAATGCAACCAGCCATTGCAAGCATAAAGTAAATCTATGAACTTGCATGAGGGAAATTTAAGTATTTCCTATTCATGACTAAACATAACGTGCTTCCTAATAGAGTTAAAGCACTCAAGCACAAACGTATCCCAGAGACAACGAAAAATGATACCAACAACTTGAACATGCAAACTACAAGATATGAACTCTAAATATACCAAAACTCAAAATGCATGAAGGTAAAGATGCACAACAATGCAGTGACATAAATGTAACGTGTGTGTGTGCATGAACATGCGCACTATGATGCAGGGACACAAATATACAAATTATTCGTATGTGTGCCTAATCTTCCGAGAGTTAAAGCCAAGTTATTACTTACCATTCATGTATAGAGCCTCCGAAGATTGTGCAAAGCTCGAACCCGCTTGAAACTTGAAGCAAAGAATCCTAAGACAATACACCAATACAAATTACAAGAGATTCTGATACTGAATGAAACCACCACAAAAAACTTGTCCTTATAGACCTGAGAAATACTATCAAACATCCCCCACCTTTTAACATAATTACACGGATAGATAAAATTTGACCATATCCATACAAGCCTCACCTGACATTTTAAAATTATTACACGGGCACCCCTTGCTGTTAAATTTCAACGGCTAGTGTCTAACTGTCAATGGTCAAATGTGTAAAAGGTCTAAAATACCTTTATTTTTATTTTTAAAAATTAAATAATTATTTTTTAATATATTAAACGATTGCAAAAAGAAAAAATATTTCATCTTGCACAATGAACTCT
This sequence comes from Xanthoceras sorbifolium, assembly GCA_003430845.1. Taxonomy (NCBI): domain Eukaryota; kingdom Viridiplantae; phylum Streptophyta; class Magnoliopsida; order Sapindales; family Sapindaceae; genus Xanthoceras; species Xanthoceras sorbifolium. Next base: position 7,648,936 of record CM010611.1, read on the forward strand.
CCTCATCATCTCCAAATTTAATATATTTTTCATCTACTACAACATCACTATCTCTAAATCATCAAACATCAACATTTTCAAATCATCAAACATCACCTAACCATCCTCATCAATCCACAAAAAACTCATCTTCATATTAAAAAAAAAAAAAAAACCATCTTCATCAACCATAATCATCTAGAAAAAAAAAAGGAAATGAAGCGGATTGCTCAATCTCAAATAGAGCACATGTTGAAGTTGCTTGTCGTTGGTTCAGGTCATCTGAGATGGAGAGTCTACTTCATGATGAAGCATATGTTCTCCATGATGCATATGTGCTCCATTTCCTCTGCCACCGGTGCACTCTGGCAGGCTTTTATCGATTTGCTCCCTTTCACATCTCATCTAAGATGGAGCCAAAGATCCATCTTTATGAGGTATATTTGGTTATTTAGTTTTATTTTTTTATTAATTTTTTTATCATTTAATATATTAAAAGTTAATTATTTAATTTTTAAAAATAAAAATAAAGGTATTTTAGACGTTTTTTATATTTGACCGTTGACCGTTAGATACTAGCTAACAGTTAAAATCTAATGATAGAATATGCTCGTGTAATAATTTTAAAATGTTACGTAAAGTTTGTGTCAAGAAGAAGAAGAATATGATGATAATGATGATGACAATAATGATGATGATTATGAGAAAAGAAAATGAAGAAGGAGAAAGAGAAAGAGAAGGTTACCTCCATGTCCTACACTGTTTCCAGTTCACACACACCCTTCTTTTACGAAATAATCCAACACCTTTAAATTTTAGAAAACATCTCAGATATGTTTTTGTGTGTTTTTCATTTTAAAGTCATGTTTTGTTTCCCGTATTTTCTTCTTCTTCATTTTTTTTTTTTTTTTAAATGTAAAATAGTACCGTATGCGAATCCAACTTTAATTTTGAAAACTGAAAATCAAAATGGCCCAAAAATCCTCTACCACACAGGGCCTTCTTTTCTTTAAGTTGTCAACATACTAATTTATGGTCTTCACTAATTAAGAAGTTTCTGAGCAATTTCATAACACACCTTATTTATATTGTCCAGGTTTTTTGTTATTATTATTTTGTACTCTAAAAATTCTTAGAAAATGGTTGATAACGTAGTAGTACGTGGAATTAGATTTGACTATTTTATGGAATTGGATTAGACTGAGATTGGATAGGATTGGATTGAATTAATATAATACTATCCATCATTTAGTGTAACATAGGATAGGACTAAAATAGTCTAACTTTATATTTGGAATGATTTGGAATTGGACTAAAAATAATGTAATGAAATATTTATTATATGACTAAATTATAACTAAATTTAATAAATTTAAATATAATTGATCTATTAAATAGATACATAAATTGTAATTAAATTAAAACATAAATAATTGAATAAAAAACATAAATTTATTTTTAAAAAAACAAAATAAAATAATATAAAATTTAATTTAAATAATATTAATATATTGGTAAATTAAGTTTTAAAAAAATATTATAAATCCAATTCAATTTTATTAAAAACCACTATGAAAGTTTACAATTTTAAAAACAAAAGTTCATTTTAAATTTTTTTTTTAAAATGAAAACTTTATTATTAAAAGAACAAAAAGTATACATATTAATGGTTATTAATTTTAATTAAATGGGTAATGAGAGAATTGTGTTATGGGAAACAGAGAGAGAAGGGGATAAGAAATCATTAGTGATGAGAGAGGGTTTAATAAAAAAGCATTAAAAATATTCTCTTTTTTTTATTAGTCCCGAGACTATTAGTGATAGGGGGTGGGATGGGTTTGTGTAGTCCGGTCAAAACGGGACTAATTTAGTACACGGAATTATGAATTTCATGTCTGCGGACTTCACCTAACACAGGATAGGACTAAAATTATCTAATCCTGAGCTAATTCCGCATACCAAATAGGGTGACAGTTTGGTTCGTGGAATTGAATTGGACTATTTTAATAGGATATGATATGAGTACTGTGATGTGTTTAGTGAAGTATGGATTGAATTAAAAAAAAGTATTGTCCCTTGTTTGGTATAAAATGGAATTGGATTAAATTAATTTTTACATAAAATAAAATTATTTTTAAATATTATATAATTAAATTAAAATTATTTCAAATAAATATAAAATTTTAAAAATTAAATATATTTATATTAAATATTTTAAAATTAATTATAAATAAAATATATTATAGTAATTAATTACATATTAAAATTATAAAAAAAAAAAAAGTTAAGAGGATATAAAAATATTGAGACTATCAAGGTCCACATTTTATTTAATGTAATATAAAATTGAACCAAATATAATTATGTCTTATGTTTATATAGTATGAGATTAATAAGTACAAAATTATATTAAATTAATTTTTTTTTAAAATAAAATTATTTTAAAAAAAATTAAAAGATTTAAATTAAATTTGATTAAAAAATTAATTTTTAACAAAATAAATATTTAAATATTATAAATAATTTTATTTTTTATTGATATTAAAAATATCATTTTTAAATATTTTAATAATATATATTAAATATTTATATAATTTTAATTTTTTTAAATAAAAAAAAGCATGGGACAAATTTGTCCCATTCTTCCAGGCGGGACTATTGGACAAAAATGGTACATGGAATTGGAGAAGTTCAATCTCATACACTCAATAAACATAGGACTTGATTGAAAATAGTCCAATCTAATTCAATTCTATGTAATAAACAGGCCTTAAAAATTTAGTGGACAAAACTTTAGGAGATTGCAGCGAAAACAAGTGAAGTATCAGCTAACTTTTTTAGGCCTAGTTTCAGCTATTGAATCAAGGAACACAACTCTCAACAAACTTTTAGTTCTACATCTTTTTCCATTGCTCAAACTTCTAGAGATGATACGAATTTTCATTGCCACAATAGGATATTGAGTAACCTGTCAGACCATTGTTATTGATGTTTATCGATGTACCAAAATTCCTTGGAATTATATACGGAATACTTTAGAAGTTGCTTATGGGGCAAAAGATATCAACATAAAGAGATCTGGAAAAGGATCAAAAGATCAAGTTCATATATAGTTGAACAATGAGATGTAAATGTATCAAAAGGGTCATGCCGGGCCAGCCCATATCCGTAGCAGGCTTTACTCATTTCCGTACAAGTTCGTCCGGCCTAGGATATTAAGGGTCTGGGTTTAGCCCGAGCCCGCTTGATAGGGTGAGCTTGAACAGACATTATGGACTCGTTGACCTTAAGGGCTAAGCTTATTATCTTTACCCGTCAGACCCGTCAAAAAATTAACACATAAATTATAAACTTTCATTAGAGACATAATTATAATTTTATTAGAGTATTATAAATATGATTATTCTAAATGACATTAAACTTATTGAATCGCATTATGAGAAAATTTGAGATGCTAATTTAGATATTTCATCATCTTCTTCTTCTAGACAACGATTTTCTTTTTCTAAGTTTTCGTTTCATATGGTTTACCTTACAGAAAGTTTAAAAATGATATCAAAACAAGATGGAACTTCTTATAACTTATGTTAAAATCACGTGTTCGTTATGAGATAGCTATAAATAAATTTTATAGTTCAAAACGGATACCACAATTCTTCATGAGCACCATTAGGATATGATTTTCTATTTTATGCAATTTTTACGTGTTTTTTAATGATTCCACAAAAACATGTTTTGATGTTTATTATCCTACTCCATGCTTGATTCTGAATTATTTACGCATTATTTATTCATGAATGTTTGTTTTATATTTGCCCACTAAAAATAATTCTTTTTGTGTGATATAAATAGTCATGGCCAAAGGAACCGAACCGGCGGTTCCGGTTCCTTTTTTTGGCCAACCGAAATTGGGACCGTAGAGGTCCCGGTTCCGGTTGGAACCGGGGAAGAACCGCCGGTTCTGGTTCCTCCTCAATTTTTTAGAATTGGCGGTTGAACTGCCGATTCCAAACCGGTCCGGAACCAAAAAAATAAAAAAAAATTAAAATTTATAAATAAATTAATAAAAAAATTTAAATATATAAATAAAAGGGTTCATTTGTTCAACAAGAAATTTATTACGATAATAATAATATCATAAAACTATAAAATTAAAAAGAAATTTAAAAATATAAATAAGAAATTAGTTAATTAGGGCTTACACTTAATTTAAATTAAGATAAAATATGACTATATGAGAGATATTTGTTTTTTAAAAATTTTTTATATATGAGATGAAAGATGATGTAGATAAGAATTATTTTAAAGAGATGAAGAAGGGTAATTTTGTAAAAATTGTATTTTACAAAATTACCCTTCTTAATCTCTTTAAAATATCTCTTCTCTACATCATCTCACATATATGATATATCTCATATATAAAAAAAATTAAAAAGTGGGTACTGGATTGCAATAAAATAACGATAAAATTGAAATAAAATTATGATAATATCATAAAACTATAAAATTAAATAAATAAATAAGAAATTAGGGATTGCACTTAATTTTACCTTAATTAAGTTGCCTACGTATCCTTTAGGAGGAATCAAAGTCCACGTAGTTCTTTTACCCGTTATGTTATGGAGGTGATCAATCGTCGCTTGTTCCTTCGGTAGCCGTTGTATCGTCGTTGGTGTCAAAGAAGTCATTCTCGTCGAACACCAGATCCAATTCCTGCTACCGGTATGAGGCCTTGGTCCAGTCATCAACACAAATCTGGATTTGTATTGAGTCAGGACTGAGCAATATCCGTCTCTCGTCGAGAACATTGCCACATGTACTAAATTCCTATTCCACTGCCACGGTCGAGACAGGGGTTCCAAAAATTTTCTTGGCAATGAGGGCCAAAATTGGAAAGTTAGTTTCGTGCTCCCTCCACCAGTGTAGGATGTTAAAGTCTTCGCTGTCCAAAAACTCAAAAGAGATGTTTATGTAAATATCAACCTCTGAAACATAGGTTAATGAAGACGAAGAACTCCCCTGTGCCCTTGATTTTTTTATCAACACGCTTGACCCTAACTTTCTTAATGAGGGAAAGCGAGAACGAGAATGACTACTAGTACTACTACTTCCACTTGGTTCCGGTTGCCGAACATTAATATTCAGCAAGGGGCCGTATACAGAACGATATTCGTCATACATTGAATAAAATAATTGCCTAACATTATTATATAAAGCACTAATATCTACGTTATGTAGCCCTAGAGATTGATAATAAAATGTTAAATATTCATATAAACTATCAAATTTACACCTAGGGTCAAAAACTGAAGCAACAGTATAAATCGAAGGAATGTCCCTATAATAATTTAATCATCTATCTCTCATTGCACAAACACATGCAGTTAGTTTCGATACTTGTGCACATTCATTAAGTGCATCTACAATATTAATGGCTTCACATAAAAATAAATGTAAAGTTGGATAATATATACCGGATAAAGCGTTAGTTGCATCATGAAAAACTTTTAAAAGCGTGCAAATTTTAGTACAAGCATCCCAATGATAAGCATACAAATTAACGCTACTAACATTATGCTGTATAAATTTAACTAATAATTCTCTATAATCATAGCTTTCACAAAGCAATTTATATGTGGAGTTCCAACGAGTTGGAACATCACGGGAAAACCTAATTGGATAATTTCCCATTAGATTTACAATACCTAGCCCATTGTTTCATAGTGCTAGGATGTTTCTACAAATAGTATAGGGCATCACAAATTGGTGTAATCCATTTTTGAAATATTTGCAAACCATGTTGTACACATATATTTAAAACATGGCAAACATATCTTTGATGAAAAAATCTGCCGCTAGAGTAGGGTTGACACAATTGAATTAATTGTGGAACGGCGACAGTATTGTTTGCAGCATTATCAAAACCAATTGCAAAAATTTTACTTTCAATACAATATTCTTCAAAAATAATTTTTATTAATTTATAAATATTATCGGCAGTATGGGTGTCGTCAAAAACTCTAAATGCAAGAATTCGTTTTTGCAACTCCCATGATTGGTCAACATAGTAAGTTCTAAGTATGAATGTTTTTGCCAATGATCGCTTCAGATATCGGCACAAACAGACACACGACTCATATAATTTTGAAAATATCTAACTAATGTTTTTTTTTTCTTTTTTATAAATGTCACACATAGTATGTTTTAATGTGGTCCTAGGTACTCTACATGCAGCGGGATTTAAAGCATTATGACAATATTTTAAAAAACCAGTTTTTTCGCCAAAACTAAAAGGAAGATATTCGGTCGCTACCATTCTTGCTAATTGTTCTCTATTATTTACATCACTATATTTAAATAATGGATGGTTAGGAGATGTGTACTTGGAAATTTGGTATTGTCCTCGGCTACGCTCATGTTGAGCTTTGACCAGATGCTTGGTGTTGATGTGCTTCCAGTACATCCTGTACCCTCCGGATTTGTTCCACTTAAAATCTTTGTTGCAATAGTTGCAAGTCACCACAACTTCCCCTGATTCCTTCTCCACCCTCCTCATATGAACTTTAAAAAGTTTAGATTTGTATTTTGTCAACTCTGGCAGTGACATTTGTACGATTTCACTTGGGGGGAGGGGAGGGGAGGAGAGGGGGGGCAGGGGGGATTTCATGAGATGGACCAGAGGGAGGGGGATGAGAATACTGAGGAGTAAAATTAAGAGGAGGATCATTACCAAATATTACCTCCTCAAATTCTCTCTGTTGTAGGTATTCAGCAAAATTTGCATCGTTGAAATTTAATTCTGGGCCAGGGGCACGGCGACTCTGCACTTTTTCAGCATTTAAATCTGGTACCTGCTTAATGTTTCTGCCGGAAGCGGACCTTCTAGAAATGGATCTTCGGCCTCCGAAAGTAGACGATCTTGACTGTGATGCCATTATAAATTTATAATGGTAAAGTATACAATTTAAATAAATAACGAAAATAATTGCAATATTAAAAAATAAGAACAAGATTGAGAAAATGACTGAATGAAAGAATCAGAGAAAAATTGAGAGAATGAGAGAAATATTAAGATAATAAGATAATAAGATAATGAGATTGAGAGAAAATGGTGTGAATGAATTGAAGAGGAATGGGGTTTATATAATTTTTTGGGTGGGGAGAAAAATAATATTTTTTAAAATTTAGGGGGTCAAAATATAATTTTTTAGGGGTTATTATTGTAATTTTACAAGTTGGAGCCGTTGGCCCTCCATGGCAGTGTTAGGCTGCTGCTGACATGTGGCCGTTGGCCTGAAAAGGCCAACGGCCACATTTTTTAAATTTTTTTTTTAAAATTTTTAAAAATTAAATAATAAAAAAACCGTCCAAGAACCGGAACCGCGGGAACCGGACGGTTCCTTGAACCGCAGGTTCCTAAGCGGCAATTCCGATTCTTTTTTTAAGCTAACCGAAATCGGGAGCTTGGGTCCCGATTCCTGTTTTCGGTTCTAGAACCGATTTTTCAGTTCGAACCGAACCAGAGCCATAACTAGATATAAAAATAGTTTAATATATATATATAATACAATATTTAATTTTAAAAAATTATTTAAACATAAATCAAACACGATCTAAGAATACTTTAAAATTGTAAGATTAATTTTATGATTCTAAAGTCTTTACTCTTATTATTATAATTTAGGAAACTTTTGTGGGATGAACCGTAAGGCTCGAAGAGAGCAGGGTATAAAACGGGCTTGGGCATTGGGCTGGGCAGTGCTTATCCCGGCTAGTAATACCTCATATGAATTTTTTAGATGGGTCAGGCGGCCCTGTCCCGCCTCATTTGACACCTCTAATGAGATGTCAAGTGAACCCATTTTTAGTTACAATCCTAGTTCTTTAAGTGTTAATTTACTTATTAAAATGGTGAATGGTGGTTAGATTCAGGTGCAAACATACATGTTTGTTTTGATTGAGATTATTTTAAAAATTATCAAAACGCAAGTGGAGGAAGTGTGATGCTAGGAAATAATTCAACAACACAAGTACTTAGGATTGGAATGTTGATTTAAAGATGACTTCTGGAAAGATTTTAACTCTTAAAGATATGCGTCATATATCAGATGTGATGAGAAATCTTATTAATGGATCTTATTTGATTTAACAAGGATATAAAATTGTATTAGGGTCCAAAATGGTTGTAATATCCGAGAACAATGTGTTTGTGGGAAAAGGTTATTTTGTGATGGTTTATTTAGTTGAATTGTTTTTTAATTTTAATGAAAGTTTTAAGGTTTTGAATGTTGAAACTACTTATATATGGCATGGGAGACATGATCATATTAGTCTTAAGAAAATGAAAAGAATGATGGATCTTAACCTAGTACTTAAGACTAAAATAGATTATAAGCATAAGTGTGAAATTTGTGTGCAAGCCAAAAAACCTAGATGCCACACAAGTCTTTTGAAAGGAAACTTAAGTTCTTGAACTTATCCATAGTGATGTATGTGATTCTAGTAGACCACTCACTAGATCAATGAACAATTATTTTGTAACTTTTATTGATAATAATGGGTGTCATGTCATTTTAAGTCTTTACGTGAATGACATCTTGATTTTTGGATCTAATTTGGAGATGGTAAATAATATGATATCTTGATTTTTGGACCTAATAGATAGGAGTAAATGGAGTTATAACTCATAGCTTTGGATACAACTGTAGAGAAGTTGAGTGGAATAAAAGTCTTCTGATGCATGTCTACTATTCCAATACATTGTGATTGTAAGCCAATTATAGACTTGGTGAAACAATCTCATACTAACAAAAAGATGAGTAGACATATTATTGTGAGGTGTAAGTTTGTAAGAATTCTTCTAAATAATGTTGTTATATCTCTGAAATATGTAAAATCTCAGCTAAACAGAGCGAATTAGTAAACTCAGGGGCTTTTGAGGAAAGCTACCACTGAAAATATCAGGGGGGATGGGCCTAAGCTCTCAAGGGAGTCAGTCAAGGGAAGTAACCTGAACTCTGTAATTGGAGATCCCATGAAGGGGGTTCAATTAGTAGAAACAATCCATACTGCATTACTCATTTAACACTACTTTAATGGAGATATCCAAGAGGAGATATATTCAAACTCATCCTTATGAGAGGTTGCAAATATGTGAAGATAAGGAAGGGTATCAACCATGAATGAGTTTGAGGCGAGCATACTCTTGCAAGGTACAAGTCACGTATACCTTTAGAGAACTCACCAAAGTTAGAGTAGTCGTGAGGCCGTGACTATGAGAATTGGGAAATGACAGAGTGTGTAAATGTTTGAATGTAAGTTAACGTGATATGAGTAACATTTACATTCGAACGGTTACACGCTATATCATATTTAGTATATTTAACTTTTAATTTCTACAAGTTAAGTTGGACTTGTTACATACTACTTCGAAGTGGCTACAAATAATAAGGACCAGTTTGTTAGACGGGATAATATAGGATTAGACTATTTTTAAGCTCAATCCCATGTTTGGTGTGAGGCCTACCTCACAAAACAGTCCTACCTCCCGCCAGAGCAGGTGGGACAAATTACTTTTTTTTTAATAAAATATTTATATATAATTATTAAAATTTAATTATTATTATTAAAAAATAATACAATTATTTTTATCTAATCTCATACAATATCAAACAAAAGATAATACTATTTTTAGTCCAATCCGTACTGCACCAAACACATCACAGTACTAATTTAATATAATTCAATCTAATCCCATAAAAACAGTTTAATTTAATCCCGCGTACTAAACGCACCCTAAAAGTATGAGTACATGTAGTGTCAAAAGTCCTAACATGATCATGTTGACTTGCAATAATATATCAGCAAACTGTTTACTTGTCACAATTTTTTGAACTAATTCTAACTTTTTTATTTTTATTTATCCTTTTATTTTGGTCACTTTTATTATAAAAAATAGTTTTCTTTAATTTATAATATTTTTTAAAAAATATATTTATTTTATAAACTATTAAAGTACTTTTTTAATTAATTTTTAGGTAGTAACTAGTTATCAAGAATTTAAGTTAGGCTGCCAATTTGATAGCAAAGTAATGATAAATGGGGATAATTCCCAATAACATATCCAAATCCTCTAAATTACATACTTAATGTCAGACTCGTTTTTTCATAATATTGTTTTCAGCATATAATACCGTTTCAATATTTGAAAAAGGAAACCAAAAATATTGTCCTCATTTTTATTTTTTTAATAAAAAAATAGTAAATAAAAAATACTATCAGATGCACCCTTAAATTTATCATATTATAAATTAGTCCATAAGATTTATTGTTTTTACAATTTTCTTCGTCCAAACAAATAATAATAATAATAAACTTTAAATCATGAGTCATGCATACCAGATCATATGGTCGATGATCAACATCATAGAATAAAAAAAAAGGAATATTATTATTTTTCTCCAAGTTTTGAAATAATATTGTTTTATCCTCTATTTTTTAAGATATTTTCTATTTTCTGCCTTGACTTTAAAAATCTTAATAGTTCCATTAAATTTGGTTGGTAAAAAAAAATCATTTTGCCATTGATGAAAGGTCAAAATGACTACCATACCTTTTAAATATTTTTAAAAAATTATTTAATATTCTACAATTAAAATAAGGGGAAAAATCATTTTTGTCTCTATCTTTTTTTTTTTCGAATTATTACTTTCAAAATAATTTTTTTTAAGCTCACTTAATTCCTAACTTTTTTAATAATACATTACTTTCTGACCAATTTTTTTATAGTCAAACATGACAAAGTATGCATATTAACCACTTTGTATTTATTTTTAATTGGTTGGGTTTAAAATATAATTTTTCCCTTTATTTATTTTTTTTAAAAAAAGAAAAATCATTAGATCGAAAACAATATGGAATTATCCAGAATTACATCAACACTCGAAGGAGGACAACCCTCAGTCCAAACAATTAAATCCCCAATAGTATATCTTAACTGAGCAAGAGAATGAGTACCTTGATTAGCTGGGGGACATACGCAAGAGAATCAACAGAGCTAGGATATAAAAGATAAACAATCTCCTCTAATACCAACCCAACTTCTGTACGAGGAAAATGTTTTGCAAGAATATTGTTAATATTACTCAAACAATCCGACTCCACATATAACGGCCAGATACTAGCATCCCAAGCCAGAGAAATTCTAAGCTTCAAAGCAAGAGCTTCGGCCAAATCGATAGGAACCTCCACTGCCAGATGCTGAGCTGCAGAGTGCAGATAGCATGACATTACCAGCAGAACCTCTAATGATGACACCCAGTCCAGTTGAACCAAACTGAGAGTTGATGGAGGCATCGGAGTTAAGTTTGTAATAACTAACAGAAGGTGGTGAGCAAGGAACCATAACTTTGGCACCTCTATTGACAGTTGTAGCATGACCCGAAGAAGAGGCAGTTGTAGCTGCACCTGCACCGCGATACTCAGCAAGGTAGAAACGGGACCAAGGAACAACGTCTTTGGCATCCAAGGCGACACGATCGTGAACTGTTTTGTTCTGACGAAACCAGTTCCTCCATAGGACAATCACTAACTCCTCAATCTCTTCAAGCGAAAGTTGATGAGAACAAGAAGAAATAAAATCCAAGAATGTGCAATAATCTCCAAATGGTATTCTGGAAGCCGACACAAACCCTTTTCGAACAGCAGACAGTTCGTTGGCCCCCAAACCGCTTGCAGAACTGACTCCCTGTTACAACGGCATAGAGGGCAGAACAGGGTAGCCGAAACCTTCCGACCATGCGAAACCTCCATGGTGGGAATCCACCCATTACTAGCTCTCCACAAAAACATCTTAACCTTGGTTGGAATATTCAATTTCCAGCAGAATTTCCACCACTCTTGCAATCCAGAAAAACTAGAAGAACTCGGATTGATTTGCTGCAAACAAACAACCCGATAGCCACTACGAACCAAGTAATTACCTTCTTTGTCATGGCACCAACACAAAGAGTCAAACCGGTCCGAGCCCGATGAAGGAAGGTTCAAAATCATCTGTGCATCCTCATGCAAAAAAAAGGACCTAATCAAATTGGTATCCCACTCACCACTGACTGTTTGAGAGCATTAACAGTGGCATGCGGATCCAATTTAGGAGGTGAAAAAAATCTGAAGAGCGGATGACATAGGAATCCATCTTTGTAAATTGAGGTATTGTGGTCATTACCAATACGCCAATGGGAACCCACCTCAATAATCTTACGACCCCAAATTAAGCTTCTCCAAACAGAAGAAGTTGCACGCCCCACATAAGCATGCAAGAAAGAGACATTAGGGAAATACCTACTCTTGAGAATCCGAGTAACAAGAGAAAATGGACGTTGTATAATCTGCCAACATTGTATGGCCAACAAAGCTTGATTAAAAAGAGCAAGAGCTCGGAACCCCAAACCACTGTCCTCCTTATTGCGACACAACCGTTCCCAAGATCTCCAATGAATCTTACTCTTGGCCATCCCATTGCCCCACTAAAAATTAGCACAAAGCGCAAGAATCTCATGAATAATCGAACATGGGAGCTTAAAAAGGGACATGAGATAGGTAGTGACAGACTGAACAACTGTTATAATAAGAATTTACTTCCCGCCCAATGAAAACAACTTGGAACTCTAACCATGGAACCGCGAAATTTATCCTTAATTGAAGAGAACAATTGTCTCCTATTCCTCCCCATGAAACGGAAGACCAAGTATTTTTCATGACAATTCACCAATAAAACTCCAAGAGTACACTGTAACCCTTCCACTTCATCCAGGGAAAAACCATGGCTTCAATACATAGCTGATTTGTTAAAGTTGATTAATTGACTCGGACCTTTATAATACTTATCTAGAATATCTTTTATTTTTTAAATTTAACAAATTAACCTTAACTTCTATATCTAATAAAAATATAATATATGTCACCAGTTTTTTTTTTTAAAAAATAAAACTATAAAATGCACAAAATATGAAATATTAATCAAAAGATGATAATTCAAAAAAAAGATAAGGGCCAAAATAATTTTCACTTTTAAAATAATAAACAATAACATTTAATTTTTTTTTTTCTCTCTCCCTTCACCTAACCAGCAAGGCAGCAACCATCCAAAACATCAAAACCAGCCAATCCATCAACACCAAACCAGCCAAAACCCCAAAACTACTCAAACTTTTCTACTATCTTCATCCATACCAAAATTCAAAAAAGAAAAAAAAATTATCTTCTTCTTCATCCATATCAAAAAAAAAAAATTTTAAAAATTTCTTAAAATATAAAACATAAAATATATTTATATTCTTCTTCATTATAATCACAAAAAAATAAATAAACAATAAACGAAACTATTTTTCTCTCTCCTCCACCATCATCACTATCTATCCCCAACACTAAACTCTAAACCAATTATCTTTTTTTTTTTTTTCCGTCATCACCACCAATACCAAACCCTAGCCCGCCACCACTCTAAACGCTGACCCAACAGTCGATGGAGGAGATTCAGAGCCAATCTCCTTCGGCTCTGACGCCAGATCATATGTTAGTAATAAAAACTATTAGTTTTAACACATTAATTATTATCATATTAATAGTTCAATTACCACCTTGCCCTTGAGGGTTAACGGTTAATATATCATATGTTAGGAATTTTAATAATATGGGGGAAAATTAATAATATTTTAAAAGTGGGGGATAAAATAATATTATTTCAAATATCAGGGTAAAAAATAATAATATTCCCAAAAAAATTGATTGTGGGTTGTCTTGAGGTGGACAAAAAGTTGATAGTTACTTGTTTGTACTTGTTATCTTGAAGTAGCATTTATCAATTAAATAGTTGCCGTTTTGGCCGTAGAATCACTGACAAATTAATGGTCCCAATTTCTTTGTTGATTCAATTGACAAATTCAAACAGTTAATTAGTAATGTTAAATATCACACCTCAAATTCAAATTCTTTAATTTTAATATACATAATAGTTAAGATGTTAATTAATTAATAAATTCATAATTAATATTAATTTATTTCACTTGTTATATGATAGCTGAAATGTCAGTTAGTAGATAAATTCAATTAATTTATTTACAATTTAAGGTTAAATTATAAAATTGTAAAAGGTTAAAGTGCAAAATGGTACTTTAAATAATTAAAATTCAGGATAAAATAGTTAATTTATAAATTGTATCACCTTTGACAGTTAAATTTTTTATCATATGATCAAATTGATATATTTTTAAGGGGAACTTTAATTTAATCCTTACTTTTTAATAAAACATTACTTTTTTACTTACGTTTCATTTTTTGTTCACGTGGTCCCTTACATTTCCTAAATAGATCAAATTGATCATTTGACCAACTATTTGACGGTCAACCATCACTATTTAACAGTTTTACTTTTGAAGAATTAATATAATTATAATTTGACCTTCCAATTAAAATATAAAAAAATAAATAAATAGAAAAATGAATGAAACAATATTAAGTTAAATTATAAAAACTTAAAAATATAAAACCTGGTAAAAAAATAATCAAATTAAATTATGTTATTAACATTTAAAAAATAAAGAATAAAAAAAGGTTAAAAAAGCTAAAAAATAAATTAAATTAAATTTTATTCTTTAAATATTAAATGTTAATTTTTTTAATAAAATAACTTGATTTGAAGATTTTTTTTAATTTTATTCTTTAATTTTTTATGTTAATTTTTCCTAATAAAATAACTTAATTTAAATATTTTATTTAATATGTTTTATATTTTTAAGTGTTTATAATTTATTTTAATATTATTTTATTAATTTTTCTATTTAATTATTTTTATTATATTTTATTAGAAGGTAAAATTGTAATTCTATTAATTAAATTCTTTAAGGGTAAAACTGTCTTTTAAATAATTTTATTATGGTTGACCATTAAAAAGTTGATCAGAATTACCAATTTAATCTATTTAGGAAACGTCAAAGACCACGTGAACAAAAAAAAAACATAAATAAATAAGTGATGTTTCATAAAAAAAAAAACAGAAATTAAATTAAAGTTATTCCTATTTTTAAAAATAAAAGCACTACAGCTCTCCGAGTTTTAAAAAAGTAAATATAATTAAAAGCTGATAAAAAGAAAAATTTAAGTACTAAAATGATAATGGCCTTTTAAAAATAAAGATAAAAAATAGTGAAAACAATGGCTTAAAAGACATATACACCGCATATACTGTTGAGTGGTATTTTAGAAAATATGACAAGTGATGAAAAATAAACATATATTATAAGAAAATGCATGTGTTATAAGTAAATGTATATCAATCGTATATAACATTTTAAATAAGTGAATGTGCATCTCTCATAAGTGTACCGAGTACAGAAGATTTTGCCCGAGGGAAGAAGATATTTGAGTGGAAACTTGAAAGCAAAAGGAAGTTTCGGGGAAAGTTTCAACTTGAAAAGGGTCTCTGATTCTGATGCACGACAACACAACTAACTAACATTGGAGAAATCACCACCTTTCTTTTAATAATATCAATATCACCATTTTCCAAACAAACAAACAACATTCAAAATAATAAAAGGGCTAATTGCAATAAATTACCTCATATTTGACTATATTACAATAAAATTATGAGTTTAACCTTAATTACATATTAATACTCTTAACTAACTGGTTAATTGTATGTTAGTACCATTGACTAACTGGTTGACTGTTAGAGTTGACGGTCAACCAATAGTCAAAAGGTATTTTGATCTTTTTGACCTTAATTTATTTATTTTTTTAAAAATTTATAAATTATAAAAAAGGTTAAATAAATCTCCACCGTCCATCAAAATTGATGGACGGTGGAAATTATATTGACAAAAAATATTAAAAAAACATAAAATTAAAAAAAAAAAATTATATTTTTAGTGTTATTGGTGTGGAGATCCAATCTGGATCTTCACACCAAGAACACAACCCAAAAAACAAAAAAAAAAAAAAATTTCATCAACGGATCTCCATTGTCGGCGATGGATCGAGATCCATTGCCGATGGAGCGCTTTGCTCCGTCACCGATGGAGTAGAACTCCGTCGCTGCTCCATTGGCGACGGAGCAACTGCTCCATCAACGGGAGCAGATCTGCTCCTGTTGATGGAGCAGATCTGGGTTCAACAAAATTATTATTATTATTTTTTTGTTTTGTTGTTTTGTTCTTAATGTTCTTGGTGAAGATCCAGATTGGATCTCCACCGTCCATTAATGTTAATGGACGGTGGAGATTCAGACAAGAACACTAAAAAAAAATTTTAATATAAAATATATTTTTTAACTTTTTTCAATTGTATGATTTTTAAATTTTTTTTTTTTTTTTAAATGTGTCTCCACCGTCCATCAAGATTGATGGAAGATGGAGATCCATTTTTAAAAATTTTAATTTTTTAATTTTTTTTAATTTTTATTTAATTTATATTTTTTAAGCTAGGGGCAATTATGTCATTTTACACAAAAATCAAAATCAAACTGTTATATTTGACTGATCAATTGACGATAAGGTACTAATATGTAATTAAGGCTAAACTCATGATTTTATTGCAATATAACCAAACGTTAGTGTACTTTATTACAATTAGCCCATAATAAAATTATTTTTTAAAAAGATTGGTGTTGTGTTGTTTAGTTGGTATGCATGTTCTTTCCATCACTTCATCGCATTCCATGACTTTTCTACTAAAAGCCTCGTATGAATGCATCTATAATAATATAAATAACAAATTACGTTTAAATTACGTTTTTGTTAACTATATGATTCATTCACAGAGATATATATATAAAAAATTATATACAATATTTTCTAAATTCAAAGTTAAGCGTGTATTACGGTCTAATATGGTTCGGTTATAAATATATTTATTCAGTCTGGTAATATTACAGATTCGAATCGCCACCATTGTAAATGATATATAAAAATAAAAATTAAGGGTGTGTTTAGATAGGTGTGATTTTCATCATTAAATATTTAAAAAATAATTAATTTAAGAAATATAATATTTTTATCCTTACGAATTTAGGTCATTTCACCTAACAGTATATAATTGAATATAATTAAATAATAATAAGAAAATTATGGCGGTATTAGAAAAACAATTTCCATACACTTTCGGCGTAATACACATTAACCCATTAATATCAATCATATCATATAATATAAAAATAATTAAATTAAAATTCAATGTGACGTGACATAATATAAATCCATGAAAATTTCCTCTAGTGTCACAGCACATGCCTGCAGTGAATCACAGAAGCAGTGATACTATAAAGACATTCCTGTGTACTGTAGATTCTTGACAAAATGACAATAATTTATTTATTATAATAATAATAATAACGTACATAGACGGGAATCTTATTAAAATTTTGTTTTTAATTTTATATGAATCTAAGGTTTTTTCAAAATGATGTCCAGCAAACAAGAAAGGTATAGCTAATTAATTAAAAATAACATTCAACTTACCCAAATTTTTTTTTGAATAAATAGCTTCTGTTATTGAGAGTATATGATTTTCAAAATGAAAGTAGCTGTTCGAACCGTGCTCACGGTAGATTCCGATAATTCTCTAACCCATAATGTATGAGTTTTTTTAAAAAAAATTATAAAGGTATAACTAATTAATTAAAATTCAGTGACTTGACTGCACACGATTAGTAAATTCTAAATATTGTATTTATTTAATGAATAAATAACACTGAACCTATTTGAAATTTCTTAAATTATAATCGAATTAAAATTTACAGACACTCATATTGAACTCTCTTGATGTTAAGTTTAACCATTAAAAAGTAAAGTTAGCTCGAGTATTCTCTGGTTTGAGATCCATATAGATCCACCATAATCTCTGGTCCTAATACTATAAAAGTTCAATGTGAATTTTTAAAAATTTTAATTTTAAATATAATTTAACAAATTTAATAGAAGTTCAATATTTTTATTCTTCACTTTATTAAATTAATTTAAGCTTAGAAACCTCTCATTAATCTTATCTACCCCTTTTAACATCACATAGTCAAATTTTATTGTTCAACAGTCTTTACCATATACATATTAGACGGCGATAACAGTCTTTTTCATATTCTTCACCTACTTTCTCAATAAAGTGAAATTCACTTCAAGATCCGTCCATTCATTTTCTCTCAATTTCTCTCAATTCTAGGTTGTCATGCACCATTAATGTTTTTCTTAATGAAGATTTAATTCTTCAATTAGCGGTTGATCTTCTGAAATTAAATTAAAATAAAGAAATTATGCATGAGAGTTCGGTTCAAGATCATTTAAGCAAAAGTTTATGGCAGCCACGCATTTAAAATGTGCATATAATGTAACAACATTTAGCTTTTTATAAATTTTATTTTATCATAAAGTCTCACCCACTAAAAACTAATTCAATGGTTTTAAATACTTACTTTTATTATTACTGCTTGAAATTTTGATTTCTTACTTTACATGGGAATATAATATTATAGAAATGAAAATATTCGCATTTATATTGAGTCATTGGGCAGATCAAAGTCAAACAAATGGGTGCCTCTATTAATTATTTAGATAATTTTGGTACCGAAAATAGTGATCAGTCAAACAAGTATTTCCCAAGCTATCATAATTACGATTGCACCACTTGGCCAAACCGTCCGATTAAATAAATGAAAAACACAGATCATAGATCACAAAAATAAATAAAAAGGTTATAAAAGCAAAAATAAGATGACTTTGATTTTAAATCATCAAGAGCACACATCGTCACATGACATAACTAACAATCATGATCATCTTTGCAGCTCCATCATCCTTGAAAAGTCCTCGAAGCACACGAATCCATCCCCGTTTTTATCCACCACCGCTATCATGCGCCGGCACTCGTCTAACGTGCACCGCTTGTCGCCCAAGTCGTTGAACACAGCCAGCAATTCCTCCGCCGTTATTTTTCCGTCATGATCCGTGTCGAAGAAATCAAAAGTCTCTCTGAGCTCAGGCTCAGCAGCCGGCTCGCAAGCCGAGCTCGCAACCTGGCTCATCAAGGCGTCGACGCTTATACAGCCATCGCCGTGGCGATCCACCTCGCTAAGCATGAGCGATACCTCCTCCCGGCTGGGCGGATCGGCTCCGAGCCGCTTGAGTAGCGCCTCGAGCTCGGTTCTGGAGACGACCCCATCGTTGTCCCTGTCTAAGAATTTAAGGGCCTGAGACAAGTCAGAGTGAAGATCGGTGGAAATATCAGACCAGTCTCCGGATGCTTGGGGTAAAACGCTGGTGGGTGTAGTAGAGTTATAAGATTTAGAAGTGGGTTTATTGTGGCACGACGATAATGATTCTGACGAAGATGAGGACGACGACGTACCAGAGCTAAATGAAGACGGGTCGGATCGGGAGACATCGGAGCTTTCCTTTTTGGACCCAAACATACGTTTGGGGCTCAGCTTAAGGTTTTTGAGAAGTTTCATGGCTGAGACGAGAACAACAACAAGAAGAAGAAGAAGACAGAGAAAATTGGGTTTGGTACTGGGAGCTCTGTGGCGAAAGAGAGCGGAAACATGCGAGGTTAAATGGAGGGAGAAGTGGGAGCTCCATGGCACCTTCCAGGAAATTTCCTAGAACCTTTTTAATAATGATATTTATAATTTTTATCTTATCAGGGGTAATATCGTCATTTTTGTTTACAGTTGTATAAAGGCTGTTTTTTATTGTGACTTTCCAGAGGTGGAACCCAATTGAAAGAAAGGTGCTTTTGTGAGAAAGTGATTTCTCCGTTTTTTACGTGGGGACATTTTTGGGATTTTATTATTTTATGTTGATTTGTGGCGTTGTTTCAGTGGTGTCAGTTCAAAGTGTTCCCAAGTTTTGGATTCCAGAATGTTCATGCGCCATTTTGTTATAATATTTGATTTTCTTATCTATTTGATTGTTTTCATGATAATAACGTTTTAGCATTATCATTTCAATGTTAAAAAACTGGGTGCTGATATTCTCAAACGGATTTATCCACTTAGTACAGTTATATTTAAATTTTTTTTTTTCATATACTATTTACGGTGCTAGCTATTCAAATCTGAGACATTGTCAGGCTGAATGAGTGCATTTACTGCCGAGCTATATTAGGCGATGATCATATTTAAAATTTATTGACTAAATAATATTGAAAACTTATTTATAATAATCATATATTATGTTAATGATGTAGAAGTTATAAATTAGTTTACCATATTATTTAGGTAAATTTTTATGCAGTATAACAATACTATTTAAAATTTAAAATTTAAAAATTATATTATTACTATAATCACTTATTATAATACTAAAGTACCTTTATTAAAATTAATTTACTTATATATATATAATAAATAAATATCAATTTACGTTTTATCTTTTTTTTATATTGAAAATTATGCTTCACTTTTTATTTATTAATAAAATTCATAACTTCAATTTAAAAAGTTTATCCTACCTTTTTTTTTTAAATAATAAAAAGTTCAATATATCTGTTGATAAAATGAGTATAATTAATGTGTGTATAGTATTTGATTTATTCTTTAATTTAAAAATAGTTTGTTCTTATTGGTCATTTTATATTGAGATATTTTTATAATTAAAATTTTTAATAAAATATAAGTAATGTAAATCATATTTATGAGAAGTCAACCTAAAAGAAATTATACTTCTCTTGTAAATATTGCAGAGAATAGATAAAGATCATATTTAATAGAGCTTTTACTTTAAAATTTTCTCTTCTTGTAAGCTTTTTCTATAAAAATCATATATTTTTACTTTGCCTATAAGAGACGTTAAAATTTTAAAACTCTTCTCTTTAAAAATTTAAACACTCTCAAAATAGCTTTTGAGTTAAAAAAGGGGGTAATTGTAATAACTCTCTATGTATATAGGTATAATTGCACAAAAATTTGAGAATAATTGATAATAACAATAACTCCCATTTGACCGGTTGACTAACTGTTGACTACAGTTAGTCACTAACGGTCAAAAGGGTAAAATCGTCTTTTAGAAAATTAAAAAAAAATCTGAAAAATGAAGAAGAAGAGGAAGAAGAAGAAGAGAAAGAAGAAAGAAGAGGAAGAACAAAAATAAAAAAAATCTGTAAAAAAAAAAAAGAAAAGAAGAAGAAGAAGAATAAAGAAAATCTGGAAAAAAAAAAAGCAAAGAAGAAGAAAAAGAAGAAGAAAGAAGAGAGAGAAACAACAAAAATAAAAAAATCTGGAAAAAAAGAAAAGAAGAAGAAGAAGAATAAAGAAGAGGAAAAACAAAAAAAAAAAGAAAAAGAATCCGAAAAAAAATTTTTTGGAAGAAAAAGAATAAAAGGAAGAAGAAGATGGAGGAAAAGAGAAAAAAAATGATGAAGAAAGAAATTGAAAAAAGAAAAAAAAAATTGGAAGAAGAAGAATAGATCTGGTGATGTACAAAAAAATTTGAAAAAAAAATTGATTTTTTTTTTTTGGCAAATCTGATCCATTAAATGAAGATATTTTTATCTCATCTAATGAATCAGATCTCATCTAGTCCATTTTTTAAATTTTCTTATTTTAAAATTTTTTTTCTAAAAAGACGATTTTACCCCTTTGACCGTTAGTGACTAACTATGGTCAACGGTTAGTCAACTGGTCAAAGGGGAGTTATTGTTATTATCAATTATTCTCATATTTTTGTGCAATTATGCCTATATACACGGGGAGTTATTGCAATTACCCCTTAAAAAAAGCCAAAAAACAGACTTCCAAAACCCTGCTAAATAAGTCCAAAGATGATTTTCAGAAACAAAAGCATTTAAATTCAATACATTATCACGTTTTTACTTATAATATTTTGAATAATCATGTTCATTTATAACAAAAGGTTAGTAACAGAACAATCAAGTGATTCTTGTGAACTCTAACATCCAATTTCGAATATGTAATTTTTTTTTTTAAATAGCACCTATTAGGCCTGTACTTTGGTATTTGACATCATATCATTATTTCTACTGAAAATAACACATAAAGTTGGATTGAGACAAAATTGTCCTCAATATAAATGAGAAAAACCAAAAGACCAAAAATATTGTTTCAAAACTTTTCAGAGAGAGGGGAAAGAGTTTGCCGATGAAAAGCCCTTGCCAATCACCTTTCGTCACCGCTGGCCCATCCACTGGCTCTTACCACTGACCAATCCACCTTTCCTCAAGCGGCGCACAATACCCCTACCAGTTGGCCGATCGACCCTCGAACGAAGGTGGATTTTCACTATTTTTGAATTTTGTTTTTTTTATTGGGTTTGTGACTTGTTCATTTGTTTTTGAATAAGTTTGATTTTTTTTTTGGTAATGGGTTTTGTAGTTGAATGATGGTTGGATTTTGAGAAAGATAAAATGGGTTTTGGAGTGATTTGGAGTGGTTTGGTGTTTGAAAGATTGATGGTGTTTGAAATATTAATGGTGTTTTGAAAACAATTTTGTTTTTTTGATTGGGTTTGAAAAAAAATAGTTTGTAATGGGTTTTGGGATTGAATGGTGGTTGGATTTAAGAGAAAGATAAAAGAGAAAATGGGTTTTGGAATGATGTAGAGTAGTTTGGTGTTTGAAAGATTGATAGTGTTTTGAACAATTTTGTTTGTTTGATTGGGTTTGAAAAATGTTTTGTTTGTAATGGGTTTTAGGGTTGAACAGTGGTTGGATTTAAGAGAAAGATAAAGAGAAAATGGGTTTTGGAGTGATTTTGAGTGGTTTGGTATTTGAAAGATTGATGGTGTTTTGAAAACAATTTTATTTTTTTGATTAGGTTTGAAAAAAATTTAGTTTGTAATGGGTTTTGAGGTTGAATGGTGGTTGGATTTAAGGGAAAGATAAAGAGTATGCAAACACGATTGTCCACAACACACCGCATGCAATTTCATTTCTCAACACTATAATTTTGCATTTAATTTAATTTCTCAATAATTTTAGATATTGTTGACATGTAAATTTGGTCAACACAATTAAACAGTAAAAGTAATGATAAATATATAAAAGAAGATCAAAACAAAATGATTTTTAAAGTGGTTCGTCTTAAGTAACAATATCTACATCCACTGTTCTTATATTTATCACGAGCTCTCACTAAGTATGTTTTTCTCTAAAAAATTGTAACCCTTATACCAGTGATGATCCATCCCTTTTATAGTGTGAAGAGATGGAGTCATCATGGTTTACATAGAATCAAATTGCTAGAAATCATGGACCAAATAAAATCCCTAAGAATTACATATTAATTACGATACAATCACCAAAAATCAGAAGTTTAAATACAAATTCAAACTCTACTAATTGATATAGGCAAATCCCTATAATCATAGGATTTTGCCTTATCTGGAAGATACGTTTTGAGCTGGGTATTATGCGAGCTAGAGCCAAACTATCGATAAGAGGTAATGTGATAAAGCCTTATAAGTCATTGGAGTGTTGTAGCTCGCATAGAGCTCCAAGTTCCTTTTTTCACTTCTCTTTATTGTGGCCTATTTGTTGCGTGGGTTTTATTAGTTTGCCAGCTCGTTGGGCTTCGTTAACTAACCCAGACCTTTTAGGCCCAATGGGCTTCGTTAACTTTTCTGGGCTTATTGGGCTTAATGAAATTAGGCACATAACATTAGCCCCCCAGCTTCTAGCTTGAAGGTTTCGTGGTGGAAGCTGTGATGAGCTTCTATGGACTTAGCGCGCTGGGTGCTTGAGGAAGATTTCTAGTTCGCCACTCTAGGTTGTTTGTGCTAGGTCACTGTGGCGGTGTCCCTTCTGGTTAGTGGGAGCCATCATGTTAACTGCCATATTTTTAGTGCAATTAATGTGCGTATACCATCAATCGTCCTTTAAGTATCCCGCCAAGTCCCAAGGGTGAACCTTAGCCGTTGATCTCCATCAACTTATCATTATTTTGATCTAACAGCTGGGGGTTTAAGGTATAAATGGAGCCATGTTCACCATTTCCCTCACAATTCTTAGACTTTTGAAAAACAAAACTTTTACGAAAACTCTTTCTCTCTGAAAATAGTTCAAGAACTTCGTTCGTGATTCTCAGTCACCAAAAGCATTCAAGAACTCCGTTCTCGGTGTGAGAGGCATTTTTCGGTGGCCTACCATCAACTTCACTCACTGTGAACCTTGCGCGTTGATACTACGATGAGTTTTCTACCCATTTTTTTCTTTTTCTTTTTCTACTTCTAGGTTTCTATCTTGTCTTCTTTTTTCTTGGTATTTTTCGGTGTGAGCCTGGAGTGTTCAGAGTCCTTTTTTTCTTTCCATTGAGTCAAAAAGAACATTCACGATCTGGTGGCGCTTCTGATTCGAGCCTTAGGTCGCTGTAAGCATTAGGTATGTTCTTGCTAACTTGCTAACTTTAGGTTTATTTTTGGTGTAGATGTCTAGTTCGAGCAGTCAGAAGCGTTGCGAGCACCGGGTCGGCGAGAAGGACTCCCTTTATCTAGAGGGGGATGCTTATCTGGTTCTTGACGATGTCATAAAGAACTACGAGCGATTTCGAGCTACACAAGCTTTGACCTCCAGCTGAAAGGTTATCAGGTCACCTAGGGTAGAAGTCGCTGAGGCTTCAACCTCTGGTCGCATAGAGGTTAGGCTGCCTCAGGGTGAAGTCACGGAGGCTTCAACCTTTGGTTGTATGGAGGTTAGGTCGCCTCAGGGATAGATCGGGGGAACAATCGCGGTGGCGTATGTCACTGGCGACCAGGAGGGGCACGTGAAAAACGTGGATGGTGTAGAAGTCGCTGAGGCTTTAACCTCTGGTCGCATAGAGGTTAGGCTGCCTCAGGGTGAAGTCGCGGAGGCTTCAACCTTTGGTTGTATGGAGGTCAGGTCGCCTCAAGGATAGATCGGGGGAACAATCGCGGTGGTGTATGTCACTGGCGACCAGGAGGGGCACGTGAAAAACGTGGATGGTGTAGAAGTAGCGATTATCCCTCCATGGAGCGAGCTTCGCAGGAGGTCGCAGCCTAGAGTCGAGGCCTTCGCGTCAGCTCCCTCCAAAATTAGTAGGAGAGACCTGAAGTGCTTTGTGAGATCCTTCAACCTCCTTAAGGGACATAGAGTGCTTGTCCCCTCCATTATGGATAGGCTCGCTTACCCTCCTTCGGGCTATATTGTGATAAGCCATCAGCATCTACAGGCTGGACTAAGATTTCCCTTCCCAGACTTCCTCATAGACGTCCTGAATCTCCTGAAGCTTGCTCCTATGTAGCTTTCCCCCAATTCCTACTCTCAGCTTATCTCCCTCTACCTCACTTTTCGGAGGCATAGGGTTCTTCTTCCGAGTGATAACATTACCAGGTTCTGCTTCTCCTTGAAGAAGAACCCCTTTCCAAAGGGTTCACCTGAAGGGACCCCGTACGATAGGATACACTGTCTCCTTGTGCGAGCTAACCAGTATAAGGAGTTGCTCTTGGACACCAAGTCGAATGTAGGGAATTACAAAATCTCATACTTCTTCATTAAAGGTCTTGAGATTAAGCTCATTAAGAACAAGAACTTCGTGCTGATGCCTCAAAAGTCCAGCTCGTAAGGTGCTAGTAGAGTCAGTTCGCATATTTATCTGCTCGTTCTCTTCTGACTTTTCTTTTTTCATTTACAGGTGGTATAGGCAAGAGTCTCCAGATTTTTGAGGAGAAGGAGGTTCCTGATGCTTTTCAAGCTCTGGTTCAGAAGGATCTGAAGGGTATCACCAAGCATAAGTGGATCACGGAGGAGCTCCTGGTGGAATTCAAGCTCGCACCCGACCGCAAAGAAATGCAATAGCTCAACGTTGAGCAAGACATTCAGGAGGTCGCAGAGTCACATACCCTTAACTCGGAGGGTGCTCAAGAGCCAACACGCAAGCGACCAGTTTGCCAATAACAATAAGAACAATAACAATAACAATAACATCATCATCATCAACAATAACAAAAACAACAGCAGCAGCAACAATAGAAGAAGAAGGAGCAGAAGAAGCAGTAACAACAGCAGCAACCACAACATCAGCTAACCCATCAACAGGAGGAAGAAATAAGGATGATGCAATTGGTGAAGCGTCCTGTAGACAAAAGGGTAGCTAATGGCTCCCCTTCCGCCATCTCCTTACCTTTGGCGAAAAAATCGAAGGTGAGGGAGTCTACCTAAGGTGACCAGCCCCTACTTCCCATGGGGCCTCTTCTATCACTTTCACCATCTCCTCCAACTCTCCCTGCAACTAGCAAGGAAAAAGGGGAAAGAGGTCGCCCACGAGATGCAGCTCGCCAGAGTGGAGTAGCTCGCTGGAGGGGTGTTGCCTGTCCAGCCCAACTAGGTGATCCAACTCAATGCCTCCGAGGTCCCCCCATCTTTTTCAGATTGGACCCTTGGTCCCGTCGCGCTGGGATTCCTTGAGCCGGCTTCAACCCTTTTCGAGGACTTCCTCATGAAGGGCCTAAGTCGACATATAGAGGAAGATCAAAGGGTGGACCTCCGCCATTTTATGCTCCTCTACTCCCTCATGGTGAGTGTCAGCTCGTTAAAGTGAATATTCTTGACGATTCTTCATTTCTCATCATAACGACCTCTTATTTGCTCTTTTTTTTTTTTTTTTTTTAGTTTGGATGTCTTGCGTACAAAGACTTGCTCAAGATTGAGAAGAGTGAGGCGAAGACTAAGAAGCTTTGCGATGAGCTACAAGCCTGTAAGGACTAGTTCGCTAGCAAGGCAGCGCTCGAGAAAAAGCTGACCGAAGAGGCCAAGAGGTGCAAGGCCCTCAGGTAAGAGATGAAATAGGAGATGAAAACGTCCCAGGTCAAGTACAATGATCAAATCCACGGGCTGAAGGACAAGATCGAGAGGGCTAAGGCCGACCTCGAACATTCCTATGATCTGCTCCAGCGACAAGTAGGTAAATTGGTCGTGATCATATTTGGATGACTATAGAGCAACTAACACAGTCCCTCTTGTAACTCATCCCTTTTTCGATTAAGGTCAATGAAAAGCTCTAGATATGGGATCCTTTAAATTTAACTGTGCTATTGTGATCAATGTCAAGGAAAATATGATTGAGTTGCATAAGGTCATTATTTTAGGTTGGCTTTGATTTCGTGAACAAAACTTTTTGTTTATAATTCTTAGTTAGTTTAGCTAGAGCATAAATTGCGCGTATTAAAGATTTGAAGAATTCATTCAAAGGTGATGAGCTTATAAGATTATTCAAGAGAATGTTTTAATGTAATTTTGATGATTCAGAACTCTTTTAACTCTTGAGATTCATTAAGATTCACACACTTACATATAACATGTTCAAGCATTTATTTTGATTGCTAACATTTTGGCCTTAATATTTTATAAGTGCGGAGTCTTAATTTGTTGATTTGATCTAGTTTTGATATTTTTTTTTCAAACACTTCTATGTTTGCAGAATCTGACATTTGGATTTTTTTTTGTACTTAACTTTTTATCTATACATTCAAATGAATCCTAAATTATTTTTGAGATATTTTTCATGGTTTATGAAGCTAGAAAACTTTCTTATGCATCAAACTGAATCCTAAAAGTTTTTGTTATATTTTCTTTGAGAAATTAACTCTCTTTATATAAAGCTTTTTTTTGAAAAACCTATTAGTAAAGGATTTCCTATTTTTTTTATTAAGGTTAGATTTTAGTTGAAACTCATAAATAGTGGACTCATAATTTATTATTTATACAAGCATTCAAGTTATTTGATTTTATTAATTTCTCTCTGTGTTTTATTGTTTTAGTCTTTAGAGAGAATTGTTAAGTGTTTTAGGCTAGTTTATTCTTTATTTTGTGCTTTATTGTTTCTAGTCTATACATAATATGTTCTGATATTCATATATATATATATATATATATATATTATTTGTTATTCATGCATTAATGGTGATATATTAAGCTTGTTAGATGAGAAAGATTTGGGGTATTGTTGCTTACATTCCTAGAAGTTTGAACAAGAAGACCCATAGTTTAGCTAACTTTATCCTGACCTTGGAGTCTTAATTAGTTTAATATATTTGAGTTTTGAAAAGATTGAACCAATTAGTCATATTTATATATTGCAGGGAAGTTTCTCAGCATTTGGTATGGAGACTTTCTCTGCAGGTTCGTTCAATGAATAATGAAATCTTTGGTTCAATTATTAAGATGAACATTTTTTTTTTTTTTTCAAAAGATTTGCGAGATCTAACTACAAAATATTTGGCTGGATGATGAGACGGTTGGTTCCTCATTTAATCATTGCCTCATTTCCAGGTAGAAAAAAATAAAAAAATCTTCCAATTTTATTTTGAATATGCCATTGATTGACCACAATAATTAACTAATTAAATTTGGAGTTTTTT
The DNA here is from genome assembly GCA_003430845.1 of Xanthoceras sorbifolium. Lineage (NCBI taxonomy): Eukaryota > Viridiplantae > Streptophyta > Magnoliopsida > Sapindales > Sapindaceae > Xanthoceras > Xanthoceras sorbifolium. The sequence continues at coordinate 7,677,288 of CM010611.1, forward strand.
TTTTTTTTTTTCAAATTCATTCTTCAAAAATTTATCCAAAAATTATATCACTTGCGAAGATGATGCAAGACTAACAATTCAACTTAAATTGAACAACTAGGAAGATAAGAAGATAACTATTTATATCAAATTTTGCCCATACTTTTGGTAACTCATACTCATTCTATTTCTATAAGTGTGAAGGGGTGTGTACGATTCATTCTGATTTTATTTCGATCGTTATAAAATAATATATATGATCCAATTTGATACAGTGAGATTCATTGAATTAGATTGAATTTAAAAATATAATTAAGTCAGATTGAATCCGAATTTTAAAAATTTATTGAATTAGATTAGATAATAAATTTTCAAATAAAAATCCGTCAAATATACTGATGAGGATTAATATATAATATATACCTAATTAAGCACATATGTGATTTGGTGTATTTGACAGTGGAGATATCTCGCTCAATTATTAAGTTCATTTTGGAATTTTTGCATTCATAAGAAAATCCAAAACTCTTTTTTTTTTTTAAAAAAAAAATCCAAAACAAGAAGGAAAAAGAAAAGCAAGCATAATCATATTTTTTTTTTATCTATTTTTATTTTTCATATCTAAAAACAGTATTAGTATGCATTTCAATTTCTTATTCCAATTTTTTACTCCGCTAATGCAATTTTTTTTTTTTTGTGTAATATGATATTATAATATGATCACATGTCATTATCGAAAAAAAAAATATGATCACATGCAAAACTTCAAACTAGTTACACTATAATTTTAAACTTATCAATTATGATAATTAGATACTAAGGCTCTGTTTGGTATGTGAAATTAGATTTGACTATTTTATGTAATTAGATTAGATTAAATATAACATTATCCACCGCTCGGTGTAATATGAGATATGATTAAAATAGTATAATTCTATGTTTGTAATTATTTGAGATTGAACTAAAAATAATGTGATGAAATATTTATTATATAGTTAAATTATAACTAAATTTAATAATTTTAAATATAATTGGTCTATTAAATAAATACATGAATTGTAATTAAATTAAAATAAAAAATTTTTGAATAAAAAATATAAATTTATTTTTTAAAAAACAAAATAAATTAATATAAAATTTAATTTAAATCATATTAATACATTGTAAATTAAGTTTTTAAAAAATATTATAAATCTAATTCAATTTTATTAAAAACCATGATGAAAGTTTATAATTTTAAAAATAAAATTTCACTTTAATTTTTTTTTAAAAATGAAAAACTTATTATTAAAAGGAAAAAAATTATACATATCAATGGTTATTAATTTTAATTAAATGAGTTATGAGAGAAACATATATTATCTATTATGGTAGAGAAAGAGAGTAAGCAGGTGATAAGAAATCATTAATGAAGATAAAGGTTGTAATAAAAAAAAAAGCATTAAAAATGTTCTCTCAATTTTTTTTAGTCCCGGAACACATAGTGATAGGGGTAGGGTGGGTTTGTATAGTTCAGTAAAAATGGAACTAATTTAGTATACGGTACTATAAATCTCCTGTTTCAGCACGTCATCAAGCATAGGATAAAGACTGAAATTGTTCAATCCTGAGCTAATCTTGCATACCAAACATGGCTTAAAAGATAAAGACAGTTTTAATATCCAAAATTTCTGTAGATTTTTTTTTCTTTTCATATTGATTTCTGTAAAATATATATATAATTATTAAATAAAAATAACTTTGAATATATTTAAAAAAATATATGTTTTAATATTTCAATCAAATACTAAATAATATAAAAATCAAAATTTAAATATTTATTAAAAGAATAATGTCACACTATTCAAAAAGTTAACTTTAAAAATCAACCCAAATAATAGTAATGTGATCCGTGATTTGTTCTTATTACTTTAGTACATCAATTGAGTTATTTTGTTTTTTTTTTTTTTTAAATAGTTAAAAAAAATCCTTTATCAATTAAATTGTTTATGAAAACAGCTGGCTGGCCCGCCCTTGACTTTGATTTCATATTTATGTTCAATTCACAATCCAACTTGACTCCCCTCGTTCATTTACAATTTAATGAATTCATATTTCCTCTTAACCTACCTCACTTACTATATGCATTTACGATGGGATTTTGCCTCGTATTCTTAAAATATACGCTCATGTTCAACTGATGCAAAAGTATAACAAATGATGTCGCATTGAAGTGATTCAAAAATCGATGAAATAGGAAATTCAGAAGAAAACGGAGAAAACGAAGACGGAAACGAAGGCTAGACGCACTCAAACACGTTGGCGAAACTCGCATGTCCTACATGGGTGTGTGCCACACGTGCCGAAATCTTACAGGCGCGTGGAGCCAATCCTCGTGGCACATGAAAGCGTGTGGTTAACGTATTGACATGGTTTTCATATTGGAGAAGAAGTTATTTCGGGATGTTCCATTCCTCTTATTTTTGGTGGGTTTTTGATTCCTTTGTGACTAAGAATACTAAATCTATAAATAGGAAGGTTATTCTTTGGTTGAATACACTTGGAGAAACATAAGAGAAATCAAGAGAGATGTAGAGCTCGGTTGTGAGACTGTAGGATATTCGGAGGATATTCGGGGGTTAGGGGATATTTCAGAGATACTGACAGAGCTCTAAGTTAAAGCATTGGTTGTAATTGAGATTTGGGATTAGAGAAAATATTGACTGTTTGTAATTATAACAATTTTCTACATAATGATGTTTTCCTTTTGTCGTCCTGACGGCCGTGAGCTTTTTCCTTTTTTTAGGATTTCACGTAAATCTTGTAACATGTGATTGGACTCGTGCTTCTTTCATTTATTTTTTATATTATAGATATTATTTGTTATTGTGGTGGATATTAGGATAGCGCTTTCATATTAACGATTTTTTTCTAATATTTACTAATATGACACGAGTGGAGATATTTCTTTTTCGTAATATAGAATAGATATTTAAAATGTATGTACATTATTTGATCCCGATAAGTCAGGCATATATTAAAATTGTGAGTGTATACTGCAGAAAAAGTCAAGCATTGCACGCTAGCAAGAAGTGAAATTGGTTTAGAATTGCCTCAAAAGGTTTGACAATTCATGGTCTTAATTTCTCTTTCAGTGGGCATCTAAATTATATTCTATGGACTATTATTAACGCATGGAAAGGTATATTAGTATGGGTTTTGACTCTTTGCTATCCACACCATTTCTCTCGTCTCTCTTAAATTTAATGCCAATACCAGTTGTCTCTTTCCATCATTAATCAAGAAACACACGCATTCGCAAATGCCACGAAATTTCTTCTACTTGCCCACTCATTGCACCGAATGACAATTTCACAATCAGACTTTAATTTTTTTTTTTAAGAATTATAATTATAATATTAATAATTATTGGAACCTGTTAAAATTAATTATTAAATATACGGTCTGAATATTTATTCTCATAATAAGAGATATTTACTCTAACAATAAAAAAATAAAACTACTCATATATATTGGTAAATATATATGGTAAAAATTAAACCTTCACTACTGAAGTGAAAAAGAAATACACAAACCACTTTACTATAAATGGACGTACCAATAAGACTTTAATTTTGAGTGGTTGTATTTATTTGGTTTTAAAGGAGGTTATAAATAGTTAGAATTATTTTATTTTATTTTTAAAAATCTGAAAGTGAAGAAATGTCACCACACACGCATTGATAATTTAAATCCTCCCCTTGAGAATGTGCAAATTTAAAATTAACTTCATCTAATGCTTAAATAATATTTGAAAAAGAATAATGCTACCAAACTCTCGTGTGAAACAGATTCTAATAATAGAATAATGCTACCAAACTCTAGTTTGAAAAAGAATCCTAATATAAAATAATGGTATGTATATGCATTTTTATATACTTATTGCACATGCAAGTATAGTTTAAGTAGTTAATGCATTTATCTTCTACCTTAGTGATAAGCGTTTAAGTCTTACTATACGCGTTTACCAATATGTGTAGATGTCTCACATTATAAGAGTAGATATCCGAACATTACGTTTAATTAAAAAAAATAACTTTATTGAATGGATGTATATACATTCCAGTGCCAAAGTCTTTTCTCTTGACGGGGATAGCTATGGTATGAAAAATCTGGTCACCAACCACCCATTTTTTTCCACATATATATATATATATATATATATATATATTATTTGGTCGGCCTTGAAAGATAACAAGATAAGAAAGAAAAACAAAAAAAACACGCAAAGTAACCTTTAAGACTACACTAAATTAACAGACAAAAACTATCAAAGCATGGGTTCTTCCCAGAAGACATGGTCCCTCTTGTGAGGTCTTCGAAAAACAATTGCGATTTCCAAAAGCACAAGTCCAAGGACATAAAACCAATCTCTTTGCCAAAACATCAAATTATCAGGTTAAGATCTCCAAGTTGGTATTGAATCAGACATCTGTGAAAGGGAACAAAAAATGAAAAACAAAGGGAGGTTCAGATATTGTTTTCAAAAGTATCAAAGTTGGTTGCTAGCCTCTCTCCAAGGTCCAATTTCCAACTTGTTGAAATCTCACTTTGACATTCCTTCAAAATATATACGCTTTCACCAGATCACAAAACAAAAAAAATCAAGCTATCATTAGGAAAAGGTCCTTCACTAATCTATTATTAGTGATGTTAATTGAGCTATTCCAGATTCGTAAAAATATTCAATGAGTACTAACTCGTTTATCTGGTAAAATGTTTTATAGATAAATAAAGAGATCATGATGTCAAACATAAGCATGATCATGATACTTTTTCAGAAACCTCAAAAAGAGACTGGAGGCGGCAATGTCTTTTTCTTTCATTGAACTGTAAGATAAACACTACAAGTATAAATATTCCAGCAACACTATGTACAAAAAGAAAAATGGCAATTTTCTTTTTGGCTAGGGAAACGAAGACCTGAGCAACAGTCGAATCGCTAAGATCCCCGTGTCTTTTTTTTCCAAGCTCATAAAGGAATCGTTTGTTGTCAAGACAAAAGATGAATAATTCAGCTAGCGCAACTCCCTCACCAATTTAGTGCAGTATACAAGTCGAATATCAACATAAGGCTTCTTGTATTTGAACCTTTGCTGCTTTGTAAGTTTCACTTTTTGTTGCTGCCTGCAACCAATAAGACTTCTTCAGGTTGATGGTAAACTGGAAAATCTATTTGATCAAATCGTTCATTTTAGATTAACCATCCACAACACTCGGATCACTATGACTGTATGCCAGGATATCTCTTCAGCAGTTAGGATCTGGAGCAGTGTCATTTTGACAATTTGCTGTAGTGGAAATATCATCACCTACTTCAGATTCTGAGCTAGCATCTATCTCCTTTTCTGGACAATCAATCTGCTCTTCAGCTACTTCAATGTTGTAATTTTCCAATTCATGACTCCTATTTGACAATGCTAATTCTTCCTTCTTTACAACATTAAACAAAATACCATTATGGATTCTCTCAGTCTGCAACAGATCACCTTCAGATACCACAATGCTAGAGCTACTTGCAGAGGTTCTATTGCCAAATTCCCTTTGATCAAACTCATTTTCTGAACTCCTATCTGATGCTGTCCTTGGGCTAGGACTGAATGGATCCCTGCCTCCCGTCTGAAATGCAGGAGAGCTGGGATGAGCCATCAAACCTTTGGCCAGTTCAGTTTCAACATCCAAATGTTGGACAAAGTCAACAAACTTATTTGCAGAAGTAGTCCTCATCAAGGGCCCACCAGATCTCGTCCAAGAATTTATATCTAAACTTTCAGATTCACTATCACTTCCATCATGTGTATTACGGTGAGTCCGCAAACTCCTACCTGGAGATGGTGCTCCTGAAGATCCACCCACTCCTTGATGGAATGAGGCAGCAATATCATTAATGAAGTCTTCTTCAAGAGAGCCTGTTGAGTTTTCTCGTGCAATACAGTTCCAAGAAGGTATTCTTCTAGAGGCACTAAATTTGACTGTGCTGGGATGGCCATGAGAAGCTGCTGCAGCTCTCGCAGCACTCCTTTTGAGTCTACGCATGTGGTTTAGAATTGCAACACACTCATCAAGAGAGAGCTCAATGCCACAGTTTGCTTTTATGGCTGAAAGCTTCTCCCATGTACATCTTCTCCCTTGGTTGGATGCCTTTTGAAGCTCCAGATGAGATGGATTTTGTATAATTTTCAAGTACTGGCATGAGGAAGAAAAAAAAAAAAAAAAAAAAACCAGTTACTCGATGTACAAAGGTTAAGCTGTTCAATTTACAAGTTAGGTTCTGATGTTAACCCAACCAACTCACAACAATGTATAGTCAGAAGAGTTAGAAATCTAAGAAAAAGCACCAAATGTCAAATAAATTTCAGATACTAAAAATTAAATTGAACCATTATTATGTGAATCTCCGTGACTGAAAATGACACTTAAAATGTTTTAGCATTCTATGTCGATACAATTCAAAACAGAATTAATTTTCAAAAATACCTGTGAAACTGTGGCAGGCATAACAACAGTAACATCACCTTCCCAATCTTGAGCAAAAAGCTTTGCAAGTCCACCGAGAGGAAAGCCAAGTTCAAGTACCTGATTGCATCTGTGCTTTACCTCCATCTCAATGAGATGAGCAAGCTACAAAGTTAAAACACATTCATTAGAGCATAGAAAAAGAGAGAAAAAACAAAAAAAAAAAAAAGAATAAAGGGCCAGTTCGATAAGATAATACAATTCTAAAGGCCTAATTTACTACAATGACCATGATTTAATATTTCCCTACGATTCTGAGCTTTTGTTTCAGTGTCCAAAAGACCATGAAATTCAGTTTACTTGTATATTGGACAGTTTGACTGCCACATTAAAAGATTACAATGTAAGTGGTTTTGGGCTGACCACACAAAATGACTTCCCCTTTCAATGACTTCCACATTAAAAGGCATTTGCTATATTTTGCCACAAGAACTTTAAACACTTTATTCTCAAACATTTATGTCTATATCTATCTCGAGATACTCCTCTCATCCCAATGCCTTTTAATAAAACTACTGCCCTAGACCATCGTCTTATGTTCTAGAAGATGTCTGTTCAAGTTGCAGAAACTTTTGTAACCAAAGCATAGCGTTTCACTCTTTAAATTGTAGTATTCATTCCCTTGCAAAAGGTCTGGGATTACAAAACCAAAGTTAAGAAAGCTATACGAATCAGTTACTAGGAGATCTTTGAAAAGTTTCAAAGCACTGGATTTATATTCTGCTAATATGAAGTCTAAATTAATCTAGTAGGACCCTCAAGTTGCTACTGATATTCATGATACAAACAAATTTCTCTACATGCCCAATGTTTATGGGTTTTAGTCCCCAAATTGATGGAAAAGAATACCAAAAAATAAAGAACATTTTATGGCATAAACAACTACTTTAATAAAAAAATTTCTGCAAGGGAAGAAATAGTCTTCAATTCCAAAGAACGGTCTGAATGTATTTAAGTGTATTCTTATCCATTACTCAAGTCCTAGACCTCAACTTACATTTGATCAAAAGGGCCACATAAATACATTCTAATCAGTACCAACTAGATCATTAAATTACATTTAAGAAAATAAATATAAAAGCCCAAAACCAGAAAAGTCTTCAGCGACCATGCTATCTGAATTCTATGACCCTTCTGACCAAATTCATTCAAATTCACTCTAAAATAAACTAGCAGCCGAAGAAGGTGCAAAGTGTAGAAACTTTATCCTCCATAGTCATGTATACTACTTAATTTTTGTTTGCTTCGCAATAAAGAATAATTAAATCAGGACAAGAACAAGAATTAGAATAAAAAATTAGAAAGGAAATTAATCTTTACACATGTCAACCAAGGTCCAAGAACAATAAAGAATGATAGAAGCTAAAATTTCAGGGTTACACATACATACCTTTGCTGCAAAGTTACCGCCATAAGCTCTCACAAGATCCTTCAGCCGCAATAATGGTGCAATGTGAGGATTTGCTTGACTCACAATGAAATGATTGACATTAAATAGCTCCTTCAGTTGCATCATAGGCAAATCAATCTCCAAGCTACCATCCCTCCATCGACGCACTGGTGCGTCCGAGCCCTCCTCAGGATCCAAATTGAAGGGTGGATGATAAGGAACGATTTCTCCACTTCGATCCTTGGCCATTAGTTCCTGGGCTTCAAAAAGGCCAGGAAAGGCACAAGAAGCAGTTACTGCACTCCATATTACAACATGAGGTGAAGTCAAGTAGTTAAGGCACCTAGGTGGTTCATGCTTCCTTGGGGAGCAAACTGTTATTCCAAGAATCCGACCTGACATGTCATAGGCTTCTTGAAATGTAAGATTACTAGTAAGATTCCTTAGCATCCATTGCAGCTGCCTGATGTCATGAACAGCACCTTGTGTCATCACCCTCTTCACAACCGTAAAAATTCCACCCAACTGATCAAAAAATTGCAAGGAGTGCCAAGAATCCTCGAAAAAGCTTTGCAGCTCCGGCCATGATCTAGTGGCCAGAACAGAACACATAATGGATCCCACACTAGAACCAGCAATAATACGAGGCAAAAGCTTATGCTCTACCAGTGTTTTAACCACACCCATGTGAAAGGCTCCCAGGGAAGCACCCCCACTCAAAAGCAAAGCTGTTCTACCAAAGGCGTGCCTTGTTTCATGCATGAATGCAAGCTTCTCTTCCAACGCGAGCTCCTCAGAATCTGAGTCGCAAACCATCCTAAGTTGAGTTGAGACCTCGTCAATATATTCCTTTATGAGTTTGGGCACTTGAAGCCTACCCTTGTGAAGCTCAGGGTTACACATATTACCGAGGTTTCTGATAAGATCAGCTCTCATGAAAAAGGTTATATCTCTCAGAGATCCTTCTTGGCGACGGTGGCGGAGCTCTTGAAGCTTGTTATTCACCAGTTCTTCATCATAAAGGCTGCATTCATTCATCTTTGGAGTCTCCTTATCAAGCATCTTAGCAGCATGAGCCCATTCCTCATATGTCAAAGCTGTTGTCATCATGTTCCTCCAAAATTTCCTTCGATAGGCCATCTCAGCCCTCTGTTTTACATTTGTATATCTTTTCAACAAAAATGCAATTATTGTCACCATTGCCAATATGCCTTGGGGATTCCGAGGATGCAACCATGATATCATGGGTGACAAGACGTTCTTAAATCTATAGATAACATTCACTAAGACATGAAAGAGATGATGCCTCAATTGTGACATTGATTTGCAGAATAAGACTCTGAAAGCAATTGTCCGACCAACAATTGTTGATGGTCCAATTCTAAAGGGATCAACACTGGCCTCGTTACTTATATCCATATCTTGGTTAAACGAAAGGTCTACGTTAGGCTTAGGATTGTATCTATTGTCAAAGCTCCTAATGTATCTAGAGGTCACCAGAAAACTGAATTTCACAATAGTGTAGGATGCAAAAGGAGTTGACTGAAACTTAATCAGTATAATATCAGGGCTCTCAAAAGTAATGAATAACAAAAGAAAATGACAGACTCGATTGATCGCAAATTAAAATAGGATATTCTCAATAAGCAAGAAATTGATTACAACAACAATTAACTGGTTTCACACTGTAACTGTATCTAAAGAAAATAAATGAGCTTTTTGTGAAATCTATTAAAATTAACCAAAAGCAATAATAATTGCAAATATCACTCACAAGATATGGATAAAAGTAAGAGATTCCAACCTCTTAATCCTGTAGTGATCTTAACAAATCCAAGATATATATTTTATAACTTCCTACTCAAAAACTCAAAATTCCAACCACCATACCACCCACCAAATCAAGCACCCAAATGGATCCTTCAATCAAATTCCCAAATCCACAGTCTATACCAAAGAGCCAATGAATCTTAGAAACCAAATTTCCAGCTACAAAAATAATCAAAAACCTTATATCAATAAAAAATCTAAATGGGGTTTCAAAGTCAACGTGCAAGAATCTCAATATCGAGAAAAGAAACCAAAGAAAAGCCCAGAAACAAAAACGCCAGATAATTAAGCAAAAACTTGGAAGCTAAAAATAGAAAGACAATTGGTCCCCGTGAAGAAGGCCAATTTGTGAGGGGGTGCATTGGGATGCGAGAAAGAGATAAAAAGATACCGACGTGGTGGTGATGGTGATGGTGATGATGTTGCAGATTTGAACCGGCGCTGCTGATTTTGGATAAAGTAGCTTATTATTATATATAGCACTAGCAGGATAAGAATATAAATTTAAGATTGCGCAATAAAGACAAATTTAATGGCTGTTTGTTGGAAGTTTCTATACATGGAAACTCAAGTAAAAGACGAAGTTTATAAACGAGAGAGATGTTGAGTGAATAACATCGTTATTTGTTGCTTAAAAGGATCAAACTGTTACGTGTTTGATTAGAAACCTATCTTCTTGTTTACTTCAAATTTATTTTTCTTTTTTTATAAAAACAAAATAGTGTGGATAAACCTCTTTCCTGTATTGAGAGTAGTCCCGATAATTCTCATCTCTTATTATTGGAAGTAATTGTTCGAACCGTACTTATATGATTTAATCTTACGATAATTCTCTAAAGAATTTTTTTTTTAAAAAAAAATTATTAATAACGATAAACTAAAGAGCTAATTGCACTCACAACCCCTGAGGTTTGGCCAACTACAGATAAAATCAACTTTATCATTTATTAACAATGACACCCCCTTGACTTTAGTCAAAGTGAACAGTATCAGGGGTATTTTCGTCTTTTTAATTTTTAATTTTATTTTATTAAATAATAAATCAAAAAATTAAAATAAAATAATAAAATTATTTAAAAATTAATAAAAAATAAAAAATTAATTAATTTAAATCCATTTTCCAGATCGAATCTCAACCGTCCATCAAGATTAATGAAGGATTGAGATTCAATCTGAAAAAAAAAAAAAAAAAAAAAAAATTTTTTGGATCTTCGAAGAACCCAATCTGGGTTCTTCAAAGAACCCATCGAAGAACCCAGAGAGGGTTCTTCGATCTCTGGGTTCAGATCGAAGAACCCTTCTGGGTTCAGATCGAAGAACCCTTCTGGGTTCTTCGATCGAACCCATCTGGGTTCGATCGAAGAACCCTCTGGGTTCTTCAAAGAACCCAGTTTCTGGGTTCTTCGATCGAACCCATCTGGGTTCGATCGAAGAACCCAGATGGGTTCGATCGAAGAACCCAGAAGGGTTCTTCGATCTGAACCCAGAGATCGAAGAACCCTCTCTGGGTTCTTCGAAGAACCCAGATTGGGTTCTTCGAAGATCCAAAAATTTTTTTTTTTTTTTTTTTTTTTTCAGATTGAATCTCAACCCTTCATTAATCTTGATGGACGGTTGAGATTCGATTTGGAAAATGGATTTAAATTAATTAATTTTTTATTTTTTATTAATTTTTAAATAATTTTATTATTTTATTTTAATTTTTTGATTTATTATTTAATAAAATAAAATTAAAAATTGAAAAAGACGAAAATACCCCTGATACTGTTCACTTTGACTAAAGTCAAGGGGGTGTCATTGTTAATAAATGATAAAGTTGATTTTACCTGTAGTTGGCCAAACCTCAGGGGGTGTGAGTGCAATTAGCTCTAAACTAAAACAACTATCGATCCATTAATTGATAACAAATTGACATATTTATTATTGGTTTTAATATAAATAAAGTGTTACATGCAACCTTGTTAAATATAAATTTTTAAAATTAAATATTTAATTTAATAATATTCTATTTCACAACATATTATACCGTATAAAGAAACAAAAAAGTAATGAATAGTTGAGTTATGTATTTCTATGTATTAATTCAGTTTGGTATTGCTTTTGAGAATCTAGTTGATTTCACGGTAATTTAAAAAGCAAGAGATGAGTTACTTTTTATAAGATGATTATGAAATAATTTATGATTAGATTTAATAAATCTTATTAATAGTCAAATTATTTTTATCATATATAAAAATATTTTATTATCATTTAAAATATCAAATCTTTATATTTAAATATTATTAGGAGTCCTTATGAGGGGAAAGGTAATTAATGCCTGATTTGTAAATACAATATTTATTAAAAATAATTAAAAATTAAGCTACGTAGACTTCATACATAAATTAATAATTAAGTTAACTTTATTCCCCTTCTATTTATGAAGTTCAATTTCCTTACAAATGGAACATAACTCCCTTTTATTTTCATTCCTAATTAATAATTATAAAAAAAATATTTTATTATTAAACTGTTTTATTTAATATTAAATATAAATATAAAATTACTTTATTTTTTACGTTAAATATTTATATTAACTATTAGTTTGATTTGAATAAAAAAAATTAAAAAAACATTGAGAGTAATTAATTAACATAAATGTACTAAACACATGTATACTTTTTTTAACTCTTACAATAATTTTAATAACAGGATTAACTGAACAATCACGAAATTTAATTTTACATCGGATTATTCATTCACCACAATTGACTATGTAATAAGAATAATGTTAGACTAGCTAAATTTTCCACTTCTTAATTATAATTTTAAAAGACACTATATTTCAAATAAAACCGAGAGGTCCACAATTATTTTATTATAATAAAATAAAACATTAAGCTCTAAATATATATTAGTGAGCCATGACGGTCTCTTTGTCCAGGTCGCCCGCCCTGTAGAAATAGAACTCAAATTGGATTTGTAAAATTAGAAATAGCCATCAATTTAAAAAAAGATAGTTTGAAGCCAATAAAAATATAATCTTACCAAAAATACCCTTCATTATGAAATATGAAGAAACTAAGTTAAAAGACAAAAGCATCGTAAAAACAAAAAGAACGCTACAAAACCCAAACCATAAGGGTGCATTTGTTGTGCGAGATTGAATTGAACTATTTTTATGAGATATGATATGATTGGATTGGATTGAACTAATTAGTACTGTGATGTGTTTGGTGTAATATGGGTAAGATTAAAAATAGTATTGTCCATTATTTAGTGTAGAATGAGATTAGATAAAATCAAATATAATTAAATTAAAATCATTTAAAATAAATCTAAATAAAATTTAAATATATTCATATTAAATATATTTAAAATTAATTATAAATAAAATATATTATAGTAATTAATTAAATATTAAAAATATAAGAAAAAAAGTTAAAAGAATATAAAAGTATCGGACTATCAAGACCCGTATTTTATTTGGTGTAATATAAAATTGAACAAAATATAATTATATTTTATATTTATATGGTGTGAAATTGATAAGCATAAATTTATATTAAATTAATTTAAAAAAATTTAAAATTATTTTAAAAAATTTAAAAGATTTAAATTAAATTTGATTAAAAAATTACTTTTAAAATAAAATAAATATTTAAATATTATAAATAATTTTATTTTTTATTAATGTTAAAAATATTATTTTTAAAATATTTTAATAATATAAATTTAATATTTTTTTTAAAAAAGGCATGCTCTTGGGCGAGACTCAATAGTCCCATTTGGGCAGAACAAATGAGTGCATGTGATTGGAGAAATCTAATCTCATACACTCTACAAACAAGGGATTTCACAATTTTTAGTCCAATCCCAAGCACCAAACAAGGCATAAGAGAGAAACCATTGACGGCTTATAAACTCAAAAGAGAGAAACTGTAAGGTTATTGTTCGAATACAGGAGAGAGACGCCGATCTCGAGAGACTAAAAAGTCGACGAGGACAATGGAGATGCCACCTGTAACCCATTCAGTTGGGTCTACACTCCACGTTCTATTTTGACTTGTTTAAACCGCAAAAAAGATACATTTTTCTTATCTTTTTATGTATTAATCATACAAATATAATTTTGTTGTTGATTTCTCATTTTTTATTCTTTTTTTTTAAAAAAAACAAACCAAAATTTTTATGTTGTTTTAGAGTTTTGTTTTGTATTGATGTGAATGTCTGTGTTTGCAATTAAATCTGTAGAGATGTTTTTGAGAGTTTTCAAATGTTCATAGCTTGGGCATGCATATGGGGACGTGGATTGCAGTTTTGTGAATTAGGGTTTTGTTCAATCCATGATATAATTTGTTCATTCCCTGATGTAATTTATTAAATTCGTGATTTAAATTGGTAATTATGTGGTCTAACTTATGATGTCTTGAATGAATTTTGTGATCGGTGTAGCCATTCCCTGATCAATATGCATTTCCATGTTATTTTGAATGGATTTTGTCATATTTGTATATTTTTCCATGATCAATTTTTGTTTTCCGCGATTTATATTTCCTTTTATTTGATCTAAATTTTATTTCATGTTCTATATATACTTATGTGATCTAAATAGTATTTTCGTGACCAATATGTATTTTCATGATCTATATATTCATTCATTGGTCTATTTAGGCATTCCTTAATCTATTTATTGATTCCTTGATCTATATTCTGAACTTTTAGGGTGCGTTTGGTGTGCGGAATTAAATTGGACTATTTTCATTGTATTGGATTAAATTAGTACTGTCATGTGTTTGGTGCAGTACGAATTAGACTAAAAATAGTATTGTCTCTTATTTAGTATTGTATGAGATTGAATAAAAATAATTGTATTATTTTTTCATAATAATGAAATTTTAAATAAAATAAAATATTTAATTTAATTTAAAAATTATTGTGAAAATATATTTTTTTTAATATTAATATAAAATATTTTTAAAATAAATTTTAATATTTTATATATCAATATTTTATTAAAATTAAAAAAAAAAAATTTGTCCCACCTGCTTTGGCGGAACACAATAGTCTTGCCTAGGTATGGGCATAAAAACCGATTCGAACCATATTCGAATTGTATGTTATAGTTTGAGTCGGTTTTGGGTTTGAGTTTAGTTCTATTCAGTTTTAATTTAAAAAAAAAAACCATGTAAAAACAGTTCGGTTCAGTTTTGAGGGGTCCAAATCCGGTTTGACCTGGTTACCTGTCATATATAAAGAAAGCCGCCGCTCTCCTTGCTTCCTCGCCGCGCCGCCTACTGTTGCTTGACAAATTATAGGTATTTCATTTTCCAGTTTTATTTTTTCTGATTTTCCAATTTCATTTTGGTTATTTTTTTTTTTGTTCATTTTGTGTTGATTTTCCAGCTCCAGATTGGTGGGTCATTTGTATGATTTGTTTGGTTTGCTCAAAAACTTGAGGTGAATCTTTGTTGCGTTCATTTGTTTCTACGTTTTTGTGTTGATTTTCCTACTGTTTTCGGTTTGTTGGGTTTGATAATAAATTAGTTTGTTTGGATGTTTGTGCTTGATCTGAGTCTGATAAAGACGGTAGATTGCTAATCTCTTTCCTTTTTTTTTTCTTATAAAGTGAATGTTTTATTGGTTAGAAAATTGATGGAAAGAAGCTACTTGTGTTGCTAAAATGTTGATGTGTGAATTCGGTCAACGTAATAAAACAACAATTATAATAAAAAAAACAAATAAAAAGAGGATCAAGGCAAATGATTTTTAAAATGGTTCGGTCTTAGAATTAATGTCTACATTCACTGTTTTTGTATTATTCATGAGCCCTCACTAAGTGTTTCTCTCAGAATTTTTTATAACCCTTGTACTAGTAATAATCTTTCTTTTTTATAGTGTGAAGGGATGTAGTCATTCTGGTTTATATGGAATTAAATTCCTTAATTTTAGGAATAAAATAATATCCCTAATTATTACAATTTAATCAGGATATAATCTCTGAAAATCAGGAAGTAAATACAAATTCAAACTCTGTCAACTGATATGATTAAATCCTAATAATCATGAGATTTTTCCTTATATGGAAGATACGCTTCGAGTTGGGTGTCTTGCGAGCTGAAGCCAAATTGGTGATGAGAGATGATATGATAAAGCATTCTAGGTCACTGGGGTGTCGTAGCTCGCATAGAGCTCTAGGTTCCTTTGTTCACTTCTTTTAGTTGGATTTTGTCTGTCATATGGGCTTTGCCAGCTTCCTAGTTCATTGGAATTTGTTGACTTCCTCAGGCCCGTTTGATTTGATTGACTTTTCTAGATCTATTGGACTTAATGAAATTATACACATAACACATATAGAAGACTGAATTACGTCAAATTGGAGGCTCTTTTTCAGGTCCTTTTTTTTAGGGTGAATTACAATGAAGTATCCTGACGTTTGGTCATATTGTAATGAAATCGTGAATTTAACCTTAATTACACATTAGTACCCTTCTTTAATTGACTTGGTCAAAAATTAAAGTTTGACCAAATTTTTTACCTAAAATGATAAAAATACCACAGGTTAAAAAAATAAAAAATAATATTAATTATTAAAATTGAAAAAAATTAAATAATTAAAAAAATAATTTAAATGGATTCATCCATTTTAAAATTTTTTAATTTTTTTAGTTTTTTTAATTTTTAATTTTTAATTTTAATAATTAATATTATTTTTTAACTAGGGGTATTTTTGTTATTTTAAGTAAAAAATTTAATCAAACTTTTATTTTTGATTAAGTCAACTATAGGAAGGTATTAATGTATAATTAAGGCTAAAATTACAATTTTATTATAATATGGGCAAAAGTCAAGATATTCTATTGCAATTTGCATTTTTTTTTTAATAAATTTCGTTTTCCCGGATAACATGAAATTGTGTGGGCATGTGTATACTCTCTGTCTTTCCTTCAACTTTTCCTGTTATAATCAAAACTTTCAAGTGTGAAACCAAGTACACTATTGTCTATTTTTTTTTATTTTTTATTTATGTAAATTAAACGATTAATGCACATCCACTTATAGTAAGGTGATTAGTGCATTTTCCTTCCACCTCAGTAGTGAGGGGTTCGAGTCCCACTATACACTTTTATCAGCATGTGTGGGTAGTTTTCTCCCCTTATTGTGGGAGTAAATATTTCCTATTATGAGAGTAGATATCCGGATCCCCTTAAAAAAAAAAATATTAAGCGATCAATAGTTTATATTTAATGTCAAAAAAAAAAAATTGTTTATATTTTATAAGATATATAGAAGAAGAATACTAACTACCTATCATTACTTTATATATTTCACCTTAATTGAAATCAGAAGTTTCCTTCAATTTTCCTGATTGACCAATTACAACCATGAATAATGCTCTCATGAAACCATCTCTGATCTTCTCTTTTCATTCACTACTTCCTCTTCTCTTTAAAACTCTGAGAGTTTTTGTTTGGAGAATCAAAAGGCCTCAGATCCCAACTCCGAAGAAGAGGAACTTCTATATGGGACATCGAAGGACAGACTCAGACAACACATGATCAGCTTGATTATCATGATCATACGAGGCCCCGTATCTTCATCACCTTACCACCAATCTACTTCATCTGCCAGGTAACATATATATAATTCAGTCACTGGTTGGTTCTTTAGGTTACATTTCTTTTTCTTTTTGTTAGGTTTTTGTAGTTTTTTTATATATATTATATACATGATAATCAATAAATATCATTACTAGCACCATGATGTTGATTTTAATAAATACATGTGGATATTTGAGGTTTTTGAATTACCTTATGGCACCTCCCTAGTTGTAACAATCAATAATCAGATTTTTTAGAAGGAAAAAAAAAAAGAAGATAAAAATTAAGGTGATTTAGTAGTAAACTCTTCACACTCATACGTTGATATATTGTATTCAAGTCATATCCTTCTCCCTTAAATCCTAAATTTATAGCTAAAAAAAGGAAAAAAAGAAAAATTGTGCTAACTTACCCTAACTATATACATAATTACACTAAAATTAACGAGTACTTCTTAACTCGTTGTCTAATGGTTGACTACCCTTAGTCCTTAATGGATAAGGGCTAATGCCTTTCCTTTCCACAAACAATAAAAAAATAAATAAAATTTTAAAAACAATATAAAAGGTGAACAAAATAATTTATTTGATCTATCTCTATGGAACAAGATCTTCCCACGAAGATAATGGAGATTGCAATATCTTTAATGGAGATATGGGATCTCCACCAAAAATGAAGTTGATTAGGCCTTGGAGATAGGTGATCTCTATCCATTAATGGAGATCGGCGATTTCCATTAAAGGAGATCTAGGATCGCTTGAGGTTTTTTTTTTATTTATTTCATTTTTCTTAATTTTTAATAATATTTATTGACTTTTTTTTATATCTTTTTGGATGAGTAGTATTACTAAACAAATATTCCTTTTAAACCCTAATTTGGGTGTACAATTGAGATAAATCTAAATTCTCTTTTTAAAAAAAACTTGCAGATTGTATTTTATAGATTTAACTATATTTAATCTCTGAATCTGTATAGTGTATATTCTAATTAGTGCAAACTTTTAAGAAATTCTTATTGTTAAGAAAAAAAAATAGGTTTTTTCAAGATATTAGATAGAGCATTTGTCATTTCACTTGATTACTGCAGTTTTTTTTTCCTTTTTTTTTTCTAGTGTATTTTTTTATAGATTTATATCGTAACTTTATTTAGTCTGTGAATCTGTATAGTGTTGTGCATTACTTGGTACGTATAAGAAACGTGCACTTGGGGTGTTTTTCTTGGTGATGGAGGCAGTATCTGTTGTGCTTGATGTGCTTGGGAAAAACAAGTTGGATTTCCTTCTAGCTGCTTTTCTCTTGTCAGCACTTGGTTATGCTTTGACTTTATGTGCTTATATTAAGAGAAGAACCAGTTCAACAGAAGTTCCAGCTGAGAGGCAACTCAGGGTGGTGGAACTTGTTTTCTCTTCAATCCAATTGATTGCTTCATTCGTTCAATTTCTTCTAGCACATTTAAAAGTGGAGAAGAACTTTGATGCATCGGTTTATCCTCTAGCCTTTGCCATGATAGTTGTTGTATTCGTTTTCGATAATGATGAAAAGGGCACTTCCCCACCAGGAGATTATCATCAGCCTATTGAACTTGATCTAATTGGGACCTTGATCAAGAACCAAGTTAGCCCATCAAGTTCCGACTCTGGCTCTAATAAGGCACTGGTACGTTGATATTCAAGCCAATTTAAACGATAATTTATCTTGGAATAATATCAAGGTATAATTGTGGACGTTTGTATATATTTAGTTTACTAATAATTATTGAAATACTTAGTTTGCTTGAGGTAGATTCACTTCAACTAGATTTTAGGAGTTCATGAGATTAATCCATGACCTTGTCTTCACAAAATTTATTTACTAGTTGTGTTATCAAGACATATTTAAGGGCATTCATAAACCAAACTTCGAAACGTGGATTTTTTATGAGGGAAAAAAAAAAAAAAAAGAAAACCTGTGCTATGTATGATTAATGTTCATATTGGATTATGTTAATATAATTTTTGTTGTGTTTGTTTTTGTAAAAGGATGGAATAGATGCTACTTCGCCAGAAGGATATATGCCGCCTCTTGTTGATTTTCAAGCATTAAATTTTATGTCTGATAGTACTCCTATTGAAGCTGATCAATTTGAGGTCTCAAGTACTGGAAACCAAGTTAACCCACCGAGTACCTTACACATGAGAACCATTGTTACCTCTAAGATGGAACCAGCTGCTACTCCTTTGAAATGGACGTAAATATCGTAAAGTATAGGTACACACTTATGCAATATGTTCCTTCTTGTTGGATAGTCCCTCATAACCCCCCACTTCTGTTTTTTTCCCCCACTTTCCATCTCCTTACTAATGTAGGCCACTAATTGACCAATACAGGTAACGAAAATAGCAATATATGTGACAGAGTGACTAATATAGGTCACAATAATTAATAACTTGGGTTGATTGTGGGTCGAGTGACACTTGTTACTTGGTAGGGACCCTCTAATCAACTATGAAATTAGGCACATGACAATAGTTCAGAATCTCCATAAATGGATACAAATATTGCAAAGGTACGGGAACACACCTATTTACTAGCCTCCTTGTTTTTGATAGTCCCTCCGTAACTCGTCACTTGTGTTTTTTAGCGTACACTTCATCCCCTTGCCAATATAGGCCATATAATGACTAATATGGGTTACAAAAAAAGCAATACATGTCAAGAACTGTCCAACATAGGTTACAGAAAGTAATAATTTGGGTTAAAAGAGGACCTAATTACACGTGTTACCCTGTGGGGACCCTCTAATCACCATTGAAATGGGGTAAATGACAATAGTTAATCATCTTCATCAGTGGACGGTAATATTACAAAGGTAAGGAATCACATCTATGCATTATCCTTTTTGTTGTTGGATAGTCGTCCTAACTCATCACTTGTGTTTTCTCCCTCACTCTCTATCCCCTTGCTAATATAGGTCACAAAATGATAAATATACGTCATGAAAAAAGTAATATAGGCCAATGATGAGCAATATATGTCACAAATATTATAAACTTGGGTCAAAAGTGGGTCTAGTGACATGTGTCACTTGGTGGCGAGCCTATAATCACCTTTAAAATGAAGTAAATGACAATAGTTAAGCATCTGCATGTATGGATGTAAAGATTGCAAATGTATGTAATACATCTATGCATTATCCTCCTTGTTGCTGGATAGTCCTCCTTAACCACTCACTTGTATTTCCCCTCCACTCTCTATCCCCTTGCAAATGTAAGCCACGAAATGAGCAATATAGATCATAGAAAGAGCTATTTATGTCATGGAGTGACCAATATAGATCACATAAATTAATAACTTAGGTCAAACGTGGGCCCAATGACACGTGTTACTTGGTGGAGAACCCCTAATCACCTTTGAAATAGGGTAAATACTTCCAGCCTCCCATTTTGAAAATACCGCCATTGTATGAAGCTGGCTCCCTTCGTTGTCCATCTCTATCGCTGCCCTCCCCCTGTCATCCATCTCCATCGTTGCCTCCCCCTCGTCGTCCATCTCTATCGTTGCTTCCCTCGCTGCGTCAAACACCACTACCATTGTCAAACATCACTACAAAACCTCAAAACCCCTAAGCTTATAACTACTATCTGATGTGAAAAAAAAATCCAATTGTAAGTTTGTGTATTGTATTTTGCTAATATGGGTATTTTTGGGTTTGTTTCCAAATGCTTTTTTTCAACAATTTGGAGACGATCGATGGTCAACGATCTGGATTCATTGTTGTTCATGCTTAGGGATGGCAGTGGGTCAAATCAAAACCCGAACCTGTATTATTTTTTGACATCCAAACCCACACGCGAACCAAGGTAATTATGTGGGTTCTTGTGCGGATTTGCACCTGCAGGTGTAACTCAAGGTCGCACCCACCCACGAACCAACATAATTTAGAGGGTTGTAGATTGAGGTTTGCACTCGCGGGTCCAAACCCGCGAAACAAACAAATATTTTATTTTTTAAAAAATAATTGCAATAATTTATTTTAAACAATTTTTTAACAGTATTTATTTTAATTTTAAATAATTTTATTTTTATTGAAATTGTATTTAAAGGATTTATTTTATTCAAAAATTAATTTAATATAATATTATTTGACCAGCCTCATATTGTATCAAACATAAAATGCAATTATTTTTTATTCAAATCTATACAATACCAAACAAAGGACAATACTATTTTTAGTTCAATCTGTACTGTATTAAACACATCATAATACTAACTTAATCTAATCTCATCCAATTCAATTCAATCCAATCCTATTCCATAAAAATAATCAAATTCAATCTCATGCACTAAATGCACCCTAAATTAGTATATTTGATACAATACGGATTGAACTAAAAATAATATTGTCTCTTTTTTGGTATAATATGTGATTGGATTAAATTAATTTTTATATAAAATAAAATTTTTAAATATTTTATTAAAAATAAAATCATTTAAAATAAATATAAATAAAATATAATTATTTTAAATAATTAAATATATTTATATTATATATTTTAAATTATTTATAAATAAAATATATTATATAAATTAATTAATTAATTATTTAAAATGTAAAAAAAAGAAGTTAAAAGGGGTGTAAAAGTACGGGACTATCTAGTTCCGTACTTTGTTTGATGTAGTATCAAATGGTTAAAATATAATTATGTCTTATACTTTATGTAGATGAGTTAATATAAAATTAGATTAAATAAAATTTTAAAAAATAAAATTATTTAAACTAAATTTGATTAAAAAATTATTTTTGAATAAAATAAAGTATTTAAATGCTACAAAATAATATTTATTTTTTATTGATATTTATTTTTTTAAAAATATTTAATAAAATATACTAAATAAATATAATATTTTATATAAAATAATTAAATAAGAAAAGAATAAAAAAAGTGTACGGAACAAAATTTAATTATTTTGAACAGGATAAAAGGCTGCATAGATTGGAGAACAAACATGAGATTGATATTGAATTTTATGATTAAATTCAATCTCATGTACCAAACATGCGACCGGTCAATTAAATTCAATCTTATGTACCAAACATGCGACCGGAGCAATTGACACACCGCAATTGACCTAAACATTCCCCACTTCTCAAGCGTCCTCATAAAAAAAAATTTAAATATTAAACAATTTTTTTTTTTTGAAGAGAAAGAATATATTAAAATTTAAAACCCAAAAGCTTACAAAACAGGAGAACAATCAGCTGCTACCAAAGCCTCCACGCAGAGGGGTGTAGCACCAAACCAAAAACAAGAATTAGAAACACTAACAACAAACTTAGCTAAACCATAGGCGACTATATTGATCTGAGGAGGATAAAAGGTAAAATTCGATATAGAGTGATCTTGGGCTAGAACGAGAATGTCAGAGACAAGAATACCAAGCTCTGTAAGAGGGGAATCCTTCTCCTGAATGAGAAACACCATACCAGCTGCATCGGATTCCACTATGATTGGGAAACAGCCCCGATCCGCTGCAAGTTTTATGCCAAAAATAATCGCAGAAACCTCAGCACACTCAACTGATTGTAGACAATTTAAAATTAAACAACTTTTATTAACCTACTTTTCTTTGTTTATAAAAGTTCTGCTCCGCTTGTTCTCCAGAATAATAATGTCCTTAGTTTCCATACTATACTACGTTTGATTCATGAATAAGAATTAAATGTTAGTGTTTAAACATAGAATTTACAGAGTTTGCGATTACAAAAGAGTTTTTTTTAAAAGATAATATACATACAGTATACAAGATTATGAATTTATCGGAATCTACCGAAGTCTATTACTATATGTACGATTTAAATATCTACTCTGATAACCACGAAAATTAATTATTATATATGCGGTCTGAATGTTTACTCTCACAATACGAAGAGTTTAACTCTCCTCACATGCGGATAAACACACATGGTGGGACTTGAAGTCTATCATCAAGGTGGACGAGAATACACACTAATCACTTAAATTAAATTAAATTGGAAGTTATTTAGGGAAAATTGCACTAAAACTCCATATTGGATAAAATTGCACTGCAAAAATAGTTATAAAGGTGGGCTGGGCTTCTTCCAAATATTATTGGGCCTGAAATAGCTTAGGTGAGTAGGTTTGGCCCAAAAGAAAAGACATGGCCCACAATCAGAATCAAAGGGAAAAAAGTCCTCTTCCTTCAATAAAGTAAGACCATATGATCACCAGTAATTGCGCTTGATCAGCCCCCATGTGATGTGCATGTCCAACGCGGTTTTGTGATTCCCCACATTTGATAGTCTACAACTCACATTTCTCTCAACACGATTAATTGACCGACCAAACAATTATGATTTTGATTCTTTTATCCGTCAAATGTCAATTGTCTGAATCTGATTTAATCGTTAAAGTAATAAAATTCCAGTTTACTAGGTAAAAATAATTAAGTGTTGTCTAACTAACGAACAAGAAACAAGTCATATATACTTGTTCCTCTCCCGTTTAACTAGTCAAGGCAACCCCATTTGCTGAGATTTTTTCAAATGAGGTTAAAATTGAATACCAACAGCCGACAGACTTCAATTCTTCAGCTCAAACTTTGAAAACAAAACAATCCCATCTCCATATTGAGGAAGAAAAGATTGTCATATGGATCAGGACAGGATTGTAGCTTCTGCAGAATCTGATATGCTGTCTATAAGTGACACATCTTCTCAGGAGGAGAATGGCGGCTACACAAACACAGGAGGAAGAAGACAGCCAAAGAACAAAATGAAGTTGAGATCAATCAAGCTCTCAAGATTGCCAAGCTTTGGATCATGCATCAGACCACAAAAATCCCCATCAACTCGATCTTCTAGCTTGTATTCACGGCAGTCAACTCCAATCACAATGCCATATGCATCTCCAAATTATACAAAAGTCATAAACTCTTCAGATGCAAAGAAGGGGAGTCTTCAGGCAAGTTCCCGGATTCTAAATTTATGTTTTGGTAGCAATACTTTTATGTAGTGAGATTCAAGTTGTCTGAAACTGTATGATTGTATTTATTGGGCAGAAATCAGCAGGAACGTTAACAAGGCGTTCTAGTTTCAAGTCGAAGAAACTAAAGAAGACAAGATCAATCAAGGTTGCTAGTATTGGAAGCTTAGGATCATCTACAACAGAGAAGAGTGCTCCACATGATCGGTCTTCCATAAGTTTACCAAGTTATTTGAAGGCTGATTTTCAGGCAAGTCCCTCTAATTCTGAATCTAGTGTTAGTAGCAATGATCAGACTAGAATTGCAAATTCAACATTAGATTCTTCTGTAAGAGTTTTGAAAAAAGCAACTGGTTTGAGACCTCAGAGGATCTTGACGAAAACAGCTAGTTTCAAATCCAAAAGGCCTAATAGGAACAAATGCACAGAAGTTTCTGAAATTCCGGACTCAAATGTAGAGAGAGCTACATGTTCTTCAACTCTCAAACACAAGAAGTTTCCTCGCCTAAAAGTTGAGGTTAAAACAGGAGAAGGTGAATCTGGAGGAAATTCGGCCATGAAAGTTTGTCCATATACTTATTGTTCTCTTCATGGCCATCACCATGGCACTTTACCTCCAGTGAAGCGGTTTGTATCAATGCGAAGGCGTTTGTTGAAGAATCAGAAGAGCATCAAACCAGAAAGTCGCTCCATTCCGAAGGCAAAACGTTATACTAACAGAAGGAGAGGAACTCAGACTACTCAGGTAGTCTGTAATGGCAATTCTGCAGATAAAGAAACAATTCAAGATGACATAACAAGCTCTTCTCGTACTGAAAAGGTTTTCAAACCCGATTTAAACAGCACATGCTGTCAGAGTGGAGAAGATAAACATATAAGTGATTGTGCAAATCACGCGGAGATGCTGCTTGGTGAAACATCATCACACCCCCATCCAAGTTTTGAACAACAAAAAACTAGTGATTCTCTCACAGCCAAACCAGAGACTCAGGTGGCATTTTCAGCAGTCCAGGGGACAAGTGAGGAATGCTGTTGTATCACAACAGAACCCATTAAACTGATTCTTGACGCTGGTGATATAGAGAGCAAGGGCGGGCGAATTGTTGCATCCAGCATTCACAGTGGAGATAATGTGCCCATTCTCAGTGTTGATCATCATAAATTCACAGAGATCAGTCTACCAGAGCTCAAAGATTCCATACAGTGTAATAATTTATCCTTGAAGCTTGATGGCATTGTAAGCTCCAGCGATGAGGAAGTTCCAACGGATGCCATAGTTCACCAAGAAGCCAACAGAGATAGAGCGGCAGGTTTGAACTTAGAAGTATTCAAAGACAACTCCAAATCACACATAGAGGTTGTGGAGGCCAGTACTCAAACCAGGGTAATTGGTAAAGAAAATAATGAAAATTTTGAGCCAGACAATGGTTTCCTTGAAGGGAATTCATCATCTGGAGACTCTATGCCGAATTCTACCACTGAAGAACCACACAAAACTCAAATGGAAAAGCCGAAGTATACAGGATTCTGGGGGTTGATATATCAGCACATGAAATCAGGTATTGCTGCAGAAGTTGAAACTGAGCTACCTCTGGATGGCAAAGAAAAAGAAGAACTACCTCGAGGTGGCAAAGTCAAAGAAGAACAGGTTAAAGTTAAAGATGACAATTCATTGCTTCGGAAGAATGAGTTTGTCTCTTTTCAAACTCTCTCTGGCACAGATCAGAATATGGGTATGGGAGAATGTGATGAAGGTGACCAGAAGTTTGAGCCTTGGCAGAGTGATGCTATTAAACTGGTTCAAGAAGCATTTGATAAGATCCTCTCAGAAATTCCAGACCGCTCATCTGATGATCAATCAATTAGTAGTGACATAACTTCTGAACAGGACCTCTTAGACGAGAATCATAGTGAAGGTGGGGAAAGGAGCATCTCAAGTTCCTTTGAGCGTACTAAAGAGAGTATAAAACAAAATCCAGAAGAATCAGGGATAGAAGCTATCGACATTAATAGTAAAACCTCTGAAGAAGAGAAAGCAGCATCAAAACAAGAAAACAATTCTAAGAAGCAAATTTCCAAGAACTGGAGCAATCTGAAAAAAGTAATAATCCTAAAGAGATTTGTCAAGGCACTGGAAAAGGTGAAGAACTTCAATCCTCGGAAGCCACAATTTCTACCAGTGGAGCCAGATCCAGAAACAGAAAAGGTTTATCTGAGACATCAAACAATGGAAGAGAGAAAAAATGCTGATGAATGGATGCTCGATTATGCCCTTCGACAGGTTATTTCTAATCTAGCTCCAGCACAGAAAAGAAAAGTAGGTCTGCTTGTACAAGCTTTCGAAACAGTCACTCCACCAACAGATATTAAAACTCGCCTGAGCTTCAATGCAAAATCCTCCTCTCATCCAACTCCAGTTCAGGGCTGTACTGGTTCTCCCATTCAAAGTGGTGAACAAAACAACTCTGAATCACTTGGCAAAGCACCATATCTGGAAATGAGTTTCAGAGAGACATTAGATGAAGTAAGTGATATCTCTACTGCAGAGCGGCACATTCCAGGGACATGTTCTGAACTCAAAGAAAGAGACTTGCGTGGTTGTAGTAATGCAGAACTGGATATGTCAGCTTCTGAAACCTCCCACAGAAACTTGGAGGATAAAGAAACTATTGCTTTCAATCTTGAGGAGGAGGACAATAATTCCATTCTCACAGATGATCAGCCCGATGTGGTTGACAGCTCTTCAACAAAGCTTGAAGAACCCAGATTGTTGGATAAGCCCTTATCAAAGCCAGATGACACTGGGAGCACCTCTCATGAGGAATTCCTAGTAAATGGGAAAATCCTCCCAGAAGTCTCCAAAGAAGTACTTTTGATCTATGATTCAGAAATTCGAGATAGCGATATGCAACTCAACAGCAAAAAGTTTAAGTCAGGTAATTTAATTGATGCAAACGGTGAACAATCACGTGAACTTAAGAGCGAGCTATCGTCTATAGTTAGCAGTGTGGTCTCCTCAGCATCATTTTGTGAACTGTCAGAAGAACCAATGACATCTTGTGGAGGAGAAGCTAATTCCAAACATGAAGTCCTCCAAGAATCTTCTCCAGAAGAAGAATCTGAGCCTCATGACACCATTGATACAGATAACTTAATTGATGCAGATGGTGAACGATCACGTGAACCTAAGAGCGAGCTATCATCTATAGTTAGCAGTGTGGTCTCCTCAACTTCATTTTCTGAATTGTCAGCAGAACGAATGGCGGCTTGTGGAGGACAAGCTGATCCCAAACGTGACGTCCAACACTCTACTCCGCAAGAAGAATCTGAGCCCCCTGACACTAATGATATGGAACCAGAAAACAAGTTGGAAAAACAGAAATACATGAGGCTCTGGTACCTAATATATAAGCACATGGGAGCTCACCCACTTGAGGGTGCAGACAAGGAAGAACAAGGGGGTGATGCCAACAAATTGCTTGAAACGGAAGGTGCTGATTCTTGTGAGGATTCTTCAGAAATGAATCAGAAAATGTTGATGGACAATCAAATCGCAACTAGCCAAAAGATTGAATGCCCCCATATTGAAGCCATAAAGCTCATTGAAGAAGCAATCGATGATATTCATCTTCCAGACATGCAAGACGACTCAACTGATGATCAATCAATTACTGGCAACAAGATCCCAGAACAGGATTTCCAAAAGAAACATGGTGAAAGCAGGGAGATTTTCCTCTCAAATTCCTCTGACTCTGCCGAAGATAGCTTTAGAGGATCCAACAACACAAATGTAGAGCAAGGTACAACAGTGGATCCAAAAGAAGCATCATCCCGTCGTAATAACATCAGTGCCCTGGAAGAATCAGAAACAGAATCAAAATTGGGAAATACAACAAAACCAAAAAGTCAAAAGAGCTGGAGCAATCTGAAAAAACTGATCCTCCTTAAAAGATTCGTCAAGGCATTGGAAAAGGTGACGACATTCAACCCAAGGGAACCACAATATCTGCACTTGGACTCTGATTCAGAAGTCGAAAAAGTTACTCTAAGGCATCAAAACATGGAAGACAGGAAAAATGCCGAGGAATGGATGCTTGATCATGCACTTCAACAAGTAGTGGCAAAACTAACTCCAGCTCGGAAAAGAAAAGTGGAGCTGCTCATAGAAGCTTTTGAAACAGTCACTCCCAGTTTGGAAGTCAAAACTCATCAACAGAACAGCGCAGCAGGTTCTCCTCATGCAAGACTCATACACGTTTAAGTTAGTTCATACGGTAAGAGCAGAGACTTATTGGGTTTTCCTTTTCATTTACCTGTTTGTAGGTGAGGCTAGAATCCCATAACTCAAGAGAAGCATCTTACTAACAAAAAGGAATCCATAAAAGCCACACAAGAATCCATATCAATGTGCAGAATCAAGTGTCATTGATAGATAAGTCAATCACTTAATTAGATGATGAACGAAAGAAACACTAAATTAATGTGTGTTATTGTTATGAACTCACCATAGAATTATCTATGCTGACGGAATCTCTTTATTAAATTTTAGATAAATGTGCAGGAATAGCAGCAAGCAGTTATTCTGGACGATCATTTTGGATGGCTCTCTAGCAATGCTCCGATGGAAAATTAATAACAGGAAATACATTGTGGAAAACGAGGTTGCTATCCTTTCATTTATTTAGGCAAAAGAGGCAGATAAACATTAATTTAATGTAATCTATTATTCATTTTCCTTGATCTGATGGTACAGTTTGTCTCAGAAGTAAGAAAATATACACACCTATTAGTAAAGAGAATGAAAACTAGAAATTATTTATCCTTGGACCATCGTTGAGATGGCCTCATAACATCAAAACAGATAACTGGAACAAACAACAAAGAGCAATTACTCTTGTAAACATAATTATCAGCAATTTTAATCGTTCTTAACATCCACATATGGAGCATAATCTGATTTTTGCTTTTTCTTTGTTTTTTCGAGGAGACAAAGAATATTATGGATCACCTAAACAATCTAAATGCAGTAATAAATAAGAGAAATAAAAACCAATGTCCATCGCAAATGGACTAATAACAGCAGTCACAGAAATAAAGGTTCCTAACACCATGAAGATGTTATCATCAAACAAAATCCCAAAAGAAGCGAAGTAATTACTATTGAATCAGTTAACATGCTTCAATTTATGAAACAGTTTTCCTTATTTTGGGTACTTAATTCAATTTAAATAAATAAAGCCCTTTTTTACTTCATGGGAAACATGTTTGTTAGTAACATTGCAACTACTATATATAGGTAGGTCACCTGGTATAAAACATACAATAACAATAGTAATGATATAAAAGAAAATGAAAAGTAAATCCACATGTGTGTGAAGAAACTAGCAGGATAAACGCATTTCTTCTCATCAATTCTTTTCAAGAAAACAGAAGAGGGCAAGCTTATAGAAAATGAAGCTAAAAGTTAAACAACTTACCTGTAGAAAACGCCAGGGTATTAGGAGTTGGTCAAATCTGACAAGAACGTGACCATATATATATGCTGAATTAGCTCTTTTTCTCAGTTCCAGTAATATTACAAATTTACAATCTGGAGAGAACAGAAGAGCCAGTCAGTGCTTTAACTGACTATTCGGTGTTATTATGCAATTTTGCAAATGAAAGTTTGGATTCACAAGTACTGTCTATCACAAACCTCGTTTCATTAAGCCACTTGTAATTAGTGGATTGCAGAATAGTAGTAACAAGGAATTTGTTTTTCCTGTGTAATTCTCAGCTGAAACTTAGAAGGCAACTCAACTTCAGAATTCATTCTTTTTTGGTTCCTTCGTCTTACCATTGATACACAAACAATTCCTCCA
Organism: Xanthoceras sorbifolium; assembly: GCA_003430845.1. Classification (NCBI taxonomy): domain Eukaryota; kingdom Viridiplantae; phylum Streptophyta; class Magnoliopsida; order Sapindales; family Sapindaceae; genus Xanthoceras; species Xanthoceras sorbifolium. The sequence continues at coordinate 7,707,466 of CM010611.1, forward strand.
ACAAAACAGAGGAACAGATACCTTGATACAACTAGTCCTCAGAACCCTACCCACATTCTTCAAATAAAAATAAAGGAAAGAATCAGCTACAGTATTGCCACCACCCAATTCAAATAGATATTCATCAACAAAACGAAACCAACTTCAGAACAATTTACAAATTATTCCTTCATGAGCTGCAACTAGGGTCAAGATATAAAAAAGAACCCTCAATTTCAGGTTGAAAACAACAAAGATGAAACCAAATAAAGCATTTCATAATGCAGAATCCAACAGTGAAAATTGGTTCCATTCAAACTTCATTGAAATAAAATTACAAAGACTACTAAACAAACATTTTAGATGCCACAAAATAAGATTTAAGGGGAAAAAAAAGCCAAAAACACTAACAACATTTCATCTACTCATCATCCGAGTCTTTGTTCTTCTTTTTCTTCTTTTTTTTCTTCTCACTTTTTTCAGCTGCGTGATCATTTTCACCGTTCTCAATACCCTTAGCCTCCTCAGCTTCTTTGTTTTTCTTCTTCTTTTTCTTCTTCTCAGACTTGTCTGTTTCAGGTGAACCAGCTTCTTCCTTGTCCTTGTGCTTCTTTTCCTTCACCTTCTCAGACTTTTCCACTTCTGCAGATTCTACATCAACATCCTCTTTATCCTTCTTTTTCTTCTTCTTCTTCTCTTTCTTCTCAACTTCGATTTCCTCTACCCCAGCTTCCTTCACCTTCTTCACCTTCACTGTTTCTTCTTTCTCAACTTCCTCAACCTCTTCAACTCTAGCCCTCTTAGCACGCGAAGGGGCTGTGCCATCAGTGATCTCATCCGATTTGCGCTTACGCCCTTCACCATCATCCGCATCCTCAGTTTTCTTCTTTTTCTTCTTTTCCTTCTCCACCATGGCAGGCTCTTCTTTTTCTGCAACAGCTGGTTCATCTGCAGCTGCAAGACTTGCAACCACAGAATCACCACCAGTTGGCAGAACCACATTTCTCATCCACTCTTGAGGTGTCTTCTCAGTAGGTTTCCCATGCTTATCCAACTTCCCATCGGCAATCAATTTCTTCTTCATCGAAGCTCTTGGTCCCAACCCCCATTTTCTCGGGTAAGTATCCCTATCCATGACAACCCTCTTGATCTTGGCCACCACACCATGATCACATGTCGCCATCACAGCAGTAGTCATTTCCGCAATCCCCAATGCAATAGCCTCCCCTTTGGTAGTCATCAGCACAATTTCTTCACCAACCTCAATATCATTCTCAAACCTCAACAAGCCAGGAATCATCAATTTTGCCCCATAACATATAGCATTCACAGTGCTATCCTTCACGACCAACCTCTTATAACTAGTCAAAAGCACTTCTAGCGGCATAATCACCCTCCTCAAATAAGTCTCATCCCTATAGTTATCATACATCCATTGCGCATCCATCACATCATGCATAGTCACCATGTTATCATTCTCCCCCGAAATCCCAGATCTCACCCTCCTAAGTTCTTGCATATGCGCACCGACACCAAGAATCAAGCCCAAATGAACACACATGGTTCTCACATAAGTACCGGCCTCACAAGAAATCCAGAAAACAACCAAATGCCTATCTGCATCATACTCGAGCAATTTACTTTCATAAATAGTCCTAATCCTAAGCTGTCTTTTGACGGCCGAAATCAAAGGAGGCCTCTGAAACACAGCCCCAGTTAGAGTTTCAAGGGCCCGAGCCACTTTCGCGACTTCGGGTACTTTACTATGCAACCTGGCAATGCAAACATACTCTTTGCCGGCACCTTGTTGGGACTTAACAAGACGGGTAGCTCTATCAATGCAAACAATGAGGTTGCCGGTAACTTTGGGGTCCAAAGTGCCGCTGTGACCCGTCTTTTCAACACGTAGAATACGTTTGATCCAGGCGACAACCTCATGAGAAGAAGGGTTGGCGGGCTTGTCAAGATTGAGAATACCGTACCTGATGTAGTCAACGAGTGGACGCTTGAGAGGAGAGTAACCGTTGGGGAGGGGAGTGTAGTGTCCGGTTCGTACATTGAGACGGTCGTAGTTCTTCAACAGGATCGGCCACTGAGAGGCTTCAAGGGAAGGAGTGAAGCTCTGGGGCTTGATCATGAAATCTTTGGTGGCGTCAGCGTCAGCTTCGGCGGTGGCCATTTTGGTGGGGGATTCGGGTATGGATTTCTTCTTGTGCTTTTTCTTCTCAGAACGAGAGAGTTCAACGTCAGTCATGGTGGGTTTTCTGGGGATTGGTTTAGGGTTTATTAGGGTTTTTGGAGGTGGCTCCCAAGTGAAGAGAGATGAGCTGAAAATGAGATTTTATAAGGTTAGGGTTTTGAGGGTTTAGGGAACAAGGGGCAGGGGCTACACTAGCTGAGAGACAGAGAGAGCATCGAATGGGCCTCACTTGGGCTTTTTTCTTATGTTCTCACTCCTCACTTTTTAATTGGATCGACCCTCATTCAATATATTGACATGTACGCTTATGGAAAAATGAAGAAACTAAAATCATCAAATAATGGGATATTATTAAAAGGGAATTTATAAAAGGGAATTTAGCAAAATTGTCCAAACAGTAGTCAATAATTGCAAAACTATCCAGGGTCCACTAATTTTTACAACCTCTACCCAAAGACTTTGTTTAGACAAATTTGCCCTTACTTTTACATTTGACCCACTGCACTGTCTTCTTCTTCTTCGCACTGTCTTCTTCTTCTTCTTCATCTAGATAAGTTTCTTCACCTCACCCGGTTCTCTCTTCGTCTCTTCTTCTCTTCTCTTCTTCACATTTTCTTATTTTTCCTCTATTATCTTCTCCATAAATCTCTTACCCAACCTAAACCAAGAAATTCTCAAGTTATCTTTTGTAAATAAACCATCGATCCATCTCACAAAGTCTTTTTCTCCATAAAAAATTTCAAGGTTAGTGTTAAACTTTTTTTTTTAGTCAATGCACACTTTTATGGGTTTTGAATCAGTTGTAGGCCTTTCACATTTGTTAATCCTCCATCAAAAAAATGAAGAACGAATTTTTATAAAAAATTTTTTTCATCATGCCGGCCCAATGCTTTTGGCCCGATGAGTTTGGCCCAATGCTTTTGGCCCGATGGTTTTTCTTCATGTTTTTTCATCGTTTTTGGCCCAATGGTTTTCATCATGTCGGCCTGATGGCCTTAGCCCGATAGTTTTCATCATGTATTTTCACATGGCGGCCCGATGGCCTTGACCCGATGGTTTTCATCATGTATTTTCAAATGGCGGCCCGATGGCCTTGACCTGATGGTTTTCATCATGTATTTTCACATGGCGGCCCGATGGCCTTAGCCCGATGGTTTTCATCATGTATTTTCAAATGGCGGCCCGATGGTTTTCATCATGTATTTTCAAATGGCAGCCCGATGGCCTTGACCCGATGGTTTTCATCATGTATTTTCACATAGCGGCCCGATGTTCTTGATCATGTATTTTCACATGGCGACCCGATGGCCTTCAAAATGTATTTTCATCATGGCGGCCCGATGGCCTTAAAATTGTATTATCATGGCGGCCCGATGACCTTGGCCCGATGGTTTTGAAATTGTATTTGCATCATAGCGGCCCGATGACCTTGGCCCGATGGTTTTTGGCCCGATGGTTTTGGCCTGATGGTTTTTGTTCATGTTTGCCCGACAGTTTTGATACTTTAATTGAATTTAAGTTTTATTTAAATTTTTTATTTTAATGCAGGAAAGAGCATGGATGATGTGCAGTTAATAATTAACTGGGATGGACATTGGGTATGTGAATAAAGGGTTTATTGGTATGATGGCAAGAGATCGAAATGTGTGTTATTTCCAAGAGATGCAACTTATGCTCAACTATTAGATAAAGTGTATGCCGTCACTAGGATTGACAGAAACTGCTTTCGAGTCATTATAAAGACGGTTGCTCATACCATTCGCCCAAGCATGCCTGTAGAGATAAGTGATGATGATGATGTTGTAATATTATTACGTCAAAAGAATGTTGACCCTTTATTTTGTATAACCGTGTTTGAGAATGAGCATAGTGACCGACAATTGCAGCAACAATGTTTTCCAGAGTCATCTAATCAACAACACCATCCCATCAATCTTCAGTTTCCTTCATCGAAGGGAAGTAACCACATTCGGGAGGGCTACACACCAAATTTAAATAATGGTACGGTTGATGATGAATTTCAATTTGTTGATGATTTCAGTAACGAAGCCAGAGATAATGAGAAGTCCCAAGATGTTCAGGGTGTTGGAAACAGTAATGAAGAGTTGGTTCGAGCCACGTCTGTAATGTGTTCAATTAATGATGTTGAAGTAGCTTCGAGAGTTATGCCGATTCTGATTGCAAATGGGGAAGTATTTGACAGTAAAAAAGAGTTGCACTCCCAACTAAGAAGGTACGCTGCTGCAAATCGTTTCAATTTGAAAGTGTGGAAGTCGGATACTTCACGTTTTGAGGTACGTTGTGCTGTTGGAGAATGCAAATGACGGCTACATGCATTCAAGGTTACAAACACTAATTTTTTTCGGATTACAAGATTTGACGACAAACACAGTTGCTCAATGGAGAAAAGGTTTTCATGGAATAGAAAGGCTAGTGCACAGTTTATTGGACAACATATCAAGGAGAAATTCGTGATGGTCGTATCTACAGACCAAAGCAAATCATAAGAGATATCCAAAATGAATTGGGCATTACAGTAAATTACCACAAAGGATATCGGGCTAAACATATTGCTATGGAGAAGGTACATGGATCAGCTGAAGTTTCTTTTAGTATGTTACCTTATTATTGTCACATGTTAGAGGAAACAAATCCAGGGACGATGACGAACATTAAGACTAATGATGAAAATAGGTTCATGTATATGTTCTTCTCCATGAAAGCGTGCATAGATGGTTTTAATGCTGCCATTAGACCGGTTATTGCAATTGATGCCACGTTTCTGAAGGGTTCATATGGGGGCATATTGTTTGTCGCTGTATGTCAGGACGGGAACGACCAAATATTTCCTTTGGCATTTGTTGTTGCGGATTCCGAGAATGATGCTTCATGGAGTTGGTTTCTATCTTGTCTGCATGATACCATTGGAGATGTTGAAGATCTTGTTTTTGTATCTGATAGGAAAAACAGTATTGTCAAAGCTATTGCAACGGTTTTTCCAAATGCACACTACGGTGCTTATTTCATGCATTTAGAACGAAATATGATTTCCATACCATTTCGGAAGGCAGCCAAGGCATACAGAGTTAATGATCACTCATTTTACATGGTACAGTTGTCGAGCATTAGTGTTGGAGCTCATCAGTATGTTGTTGATGTTGGAGAAGAGAGGTGGTCCCGAGCCTTTTATCCGAGAAAAAGGTATAACATTATGACTACTAATATTGCTGAGTCGATGAATAATGCAGTGAAAGATTTTCAAGAGTTACCCATTGTTGCTATAATTGACCGTATTCAAGATATGATGCAACGTTGGTTTCATGATCGACGTACAGTGGCTGCTTCTTATGATACACAGTTGACAGAAAGGGTTGAGGCACTTATTGGGGTTAGTGATGAATCTGCGCAACATATGAAGGTGTCTCCAATTGCATTGTACCAGTTTGAGGTGCATGATGGAAAACAGAATGGCATTGTTGATTTAGAAAACCGTACATGCAGTTGTAGGGAATTCGATCTTGATCAGATTCCATGTGCAAATGCTTTAGCTGCCATAAAATATAGAGGATTGCATTACACAACATTCACTTCACCCTACTACTCGACTGCTTATTTGCTTTCAGCATACAGTGGTGAGATTCATCCAGTAGGCCATCAAGGTGACTGGTTAGTCCCAGCGGACGTTGCAAATACAATTGTTCTTCCACCAGTTGCCCGACGCCCACTAGGTCGACCAAAGAAACAACGTATACCTTCGATTGGAGAAGAGGTTGTATGCAGAAGGTGTAGAAATTGTTGGCGCCACGGCCACAACAGCCAAACATGCAAGAATCCTAAAGTAGCTGAACCATCCGGGTGATGAGGATATGTAAGATATGATTATGACCAGTTATTTATGATATTTTGTTTTGTTGTATTTAATTGCATTTTGATTCTGAGAATTGCAGGAAATGAATAATATAATTAACATTATTGTACAATTTGGAACATATTATTGTACTATTTCAATTAGCTGTTTTGTTGTATGCAATTAACAGTTTTATTATTGTAATATTTCAATTAGCTGTTTTGTTGTATGCAATTAACAGTTTTATTTGGTTTTTGGAAGAGTTTTTAATCAATTAACTTATGGAAATTTTGCCAGAGTTTCCTCTGTTTTTCTAACTACCCAAAACCTGATTTACGAAATCAATGCATTTAACATCATATGTATACACTTCAAAGCACAATTTTCAATCATTTGCGCATCCTTCCGTTCGATGCGACTTTTCCAATCATTTTATCAAAGCAAAAAAATTAACGTTTAAAAAATAGTAAGCTGTATTTTCTGAATAACCAATGATATACCTATAACCAATAATTTTCCAATAACCAATAATATTCCAATAACCAAAATTTACAATCATTCCCAATAACCTATAATATTCACATAAATGAAAATTTCAAAAAAAGTACAGGTCATTCTTCATCTTCATCTTCTAGCCGTGCAGAGTTTGCAAATATTTCAATGGACATTTTCTTCCTCAGAGCTGTCATTTGCTTTGCATTGAAATCAAACTTCTGTATGTGTGCAACAATGTATTCAGCAAACACAAGGGTAAATGCACCACAGTGACCACTGCAATAATTTCAATATAATAACACTGTCAATTATTGAATTAATTATAATAATAATCAATATAAAAATATAGAGTTCAATCAACTTACGCCCCGCGTTGTTGTGGAACAGTATCGGGACCTAGTCTTTTGCATGCGAATGGAGTGACCTGTACTTGTCTCCCCTTATGTTCAAAATAACCTCCGCTATACATAAGGGACGGCAGAAGAAGTGCTAGTGGGGCGACATATTGCTCCCGAAAAGATGGATCAGTGTCCTTACATAAAGAATCATAGATCCGTACTTTTCTTTCAATAAGATTAACAGCCGCCAACACCCAATGATAACCATCCACATTCACAGGCATCAACAACTACATTGAACACATAATTGTCATTTAACTTATAAAGATATTGAACTGTAAAATAGCTGCATGATTACACTTACATTATCGATCACCCACCATGGACGAGACCCTTCAGGTCGTTCTCCGCGAATATAGCCAAGGTAAAAATCCTCCCATTGAAAGGTAAGGGGATCATATGCCTCCTGCGATATAGTTCCATCCTCATCATTTGGAAGTTTTTTCCACATGTGTTGAAGGGTTGTCTACAAAAGTTTAAAATATCAGTATGTTCTTTATAAGTAAATCATGGAAAACATTTAAATAATTTTTATTTCAATTATAACTTACAAAGAATGTTGGATCAATCAAGTTGTAATTTTGCGAAAAAATAGTCGGATGCGAAAGCTGGCGCCTCCGTAGTACTAAGAAATAAGCCTCAATGTGCTGTTTTGTGGTTAGATCATGAAAAAAATATTGCCATTGAAAACTCATCATAAGGAACATTGTAAGTTAATGACATTAGCATGAAAGTAACAAAATAATTTGAATTTATTTACTAACCCAGCTATCCAACCAGTCGGTCGCACTCTCAAACATCTTAAAAAATTCAGGGGTCGCATCCATTGGTGCCCCAACGTAGCACCTGCATATACGGTATAATATTCAGAGGAAATTACATTAAACATCACAACAAAAAAAGAAGTCTGAAAATAGGTTATGCACTTAAATTATGTATGCTTATCTAGCTTTCTTATTTTTTTTTTTAAAACCTCGTACTCCAACTGTACTTCCTTATGAACCGGTTTTAAAAGGTCGAACTTAATTGGATTTGTAGACCAGGTCTTTTGCTTTTTTGGCTTAGTCGGGTCAATGTACGGGCTAGATACGAATGCAGAACGCTTACGCGTCCTCATACCATATCTTACGCCGAATGCTTTTTTTTTTCAAGAGCTTCGACACTCTGATTACCTATGGCACTCACGATATTCGGCAAGGGAGAGGGAAGACAGTAAATAGTAAGCTGTAGGCATTGATCGGGTTCAACACCCTCCTCCTTTGCTTCATCATTTCTAAGATCAGTTGTATCGTCCACATGTTAGGTTGTATCAAAGATGTCGTCACTCTGATGCAGTGAATACAACAGTATACGGTTAATAAAATGTCAAAAAGGAAATGACAAAGTTCGACGTGATTAAATAAAAAAGAAATTACCTCTGGCACCTCAGTTCCAGCTGCAAATTTTTCCTTACTGCCTCCTGTCTTGTAGACAACTTCAATCAATTTCTCAACTCCTTTCCGCATCTCATCAAGTTCTGTTTGTAGGGTTGCAAACCCTTTGTCAACTTTATCATTCAGTGCGGTCATAAAAGTCTGTAGACACTTGACTTCTGTGTGGAGGCCATCCAATTTTCTATGCAAATCTTGTGAGTCTTAGCATAATGTCCAACAAAAAGTTAAATTAACATTTACATAATATTTAATGAACAATACAATTAAGGGACAATATTGGCTACATACCGATGGCCTCCGTCCAATAGGCCGCTCTTTTTGTATTTCAGCTTGCTTATGTTTCGATTGTGGTTGCTCTTCTTCAGTAACATCATCACTATGATTGTCATCACAATACTCGTCATCGTCCTGATCACCAATCTGTATATCTGGGGCAGACGGATCATTTGAGATGGTAGCCTTCTCCAACCCCGTCAAATATGACAACTTCAATTCTTCCTCCGTTGGTTTCAAAGTTTGAAACGTTGAAATCTAACCCAAAAAAAAAAAAAAAGCCTACATAGCGTTATAATAAAAATTTATATACCTAACAGAAGTCTTTAAATGTAGTTCACACCTTTCGCCTACTGAAAATCTCAGTTCTCAAAGCCTCATATCCAGGACTCGTTTTGACTTCCCAGTTCAGAATACAAGGGGCTGTACGAGACACCCTGGTAGCAAAATTCTTCTTTGAGTACAACGAAATCACTTCAATTGCCCACACTTAGCAAATAAAACAAAATTATGTTTCAATAAGAGTTTTAAAGAAGTTAAGGGTAAAAAAAGTTAAATACTTAAAATTACTTGAAAAGTATAGACAAATCCATACATGTTGATCTTCTCTGCTGTATGGCTCAGATCCTTTTTAGCCTTTTCCTTAAACTTCTTGTAACACCCCCCGACCCGAATCCACTCGGACCGAATCGGGGAGCGCTACCGGATACGGAAAACAAATTTCAAATCAGAAACTTTAAGTAATGATCCGAATAAATATTTAAATTATGGTCTAAAAAGATTTTCTGAAAATTTCGCCAGAGTTTCCTTTTTTTTTTTTGTTCTGACTTTCCAAAACCTGTTTTCACAATTCATAAAATCCACACTTCTATAATCGCAAATTAAATTGCGCACCCTTCCATATCCGGTGCGACTTACCAAAACAAATTATATTAAATACGATTAAATATTTAACTTCAAAAACATTAAGATCCAAGGGCCCAAATATTACAAAATATACATAAAAACTAAATACCATTTCAAATATTTACAAAAACATTCTTGTTCATGCATGCCGATATAATACATATAAAACATCAAATATGTAGTGGGCTACCAAAAATGCAGGAGTGATGTGACTCTGATTACTATCTCAGCAGATTCTACTCTTTCTGATCCTTGTCCCCTTCAACCATTCTTTTACCTGCGTGTGAGAAAACTCAACACGCTAAGCATATAGCTTAGTGGGTGTACAGAAAACTATATTTCCACTTACACTGTAATACCAGATAAATCAATATACTAACAAATAAATAATCAATTTGGGGCTCAAGTCAAAGCAAATACAAGTCAAAGCATATATTCACATTAACAAATAATTTCTCATCTCAAATCATATACAGATCATATCACATTTTTAATTCCATTTCAGGCTCCTGATATACTAAACATACTTTTTGGACTGGATTACGGGCTATACAGAACAGAGTTGGATACCAACGGAGGACCCGCTGCGTATCCCATATACATATCAGAGTTGGACACCAACGGAGGACCCGCTGCGTATCCCAGATCAAATTTCCCAACCCGCAAGGGGTGGTACCTCTATCAACATATAGGCGTAGTACTACTCAGAGAACCCAATTGATATGTCAATCTCCTATATCCATATCTATGTCTACATATATCAGAGCCAAATCATTTTTCGAAAATCATATAATTGTTCAGAACAGAATCATCAATTTACATTATGAAATTATATCCAAATCAGTATACACATTTTCGGAATTCGAATCGCATCAAAATACATATACAAACAAATTACAAACTCATTTCTAAAAATATTTATGAATCCAGAAATCACTTCAAATCACATTTAAAATCACGTGCAATTATATCTCATAAATCCATAGTAAATCCAAATGCCCCGAATCACTTTTCGAAACAAATCGCAAAATCATATATATTTTAATAATATTATCCGTAATATCGAAAATCAATTCGGAATATTTTTTTTCGTAAACCATATTACGAATCCAGAATATGTTAAATACATATAATCCAAATCAGTAACAATATATATATATATATATATTCACAATTAATTTATTGCCATAATATATATATAATCAAAATCATTACAGATAATATATATATATATATATAATAATAATATAGATAGATATATATCTAATCAACAGTATTATATATATATATAAATATATATATATCTAATCAACCGTATGATAAATAATATATAGATATAGATAACAACTAAAATATATATATATATATATATATTCGAAATTAATTTATTATAAACAATATATATACCAAATTATCCCAAAATCAATTTCAAACAACAGATCATAAGCCATATATCACAAATAAATTAAAATCAATATAATATAACAATTTCAAAAATTTCTGGAAAATCTAAAAAAATACGAAAAAAATACCACCAAACCTGAAATACTATTCTGAACACAAAACTCTTCTGGACCAACGTCAATTTCCTTCTCCTTCTTCTTCTCTTTCCTTTCTCTCTCTTCTTTCTCTCTCCTCTTCTCTCTTCTTTCTTCTCTCACGCGAGCACTCTCTCGCCTATTCTGTCTCTGCTCTTCATTTGGTCTTCATTTGTTTTTGAGATTTTAGAGAATGCTTTTGTGCTGTCCAATCTTTTTCTTTTTTTTGTTTTTTTAATAAATTTTTCTTGTGTGTAAACACTCACACACATACTCACATACATGTACAAATATTTTTCTAATTACCATTTGCTCCCTTGAACTTCTTAAAATTCTCCAATGGCACAAATTTATTCATAATCACATTCCATCTCAATAATTATTCCAAAAATATTCCATACTTATCCAATTACCAAATTGACTTCACCAATATTCAATTGGACTCATTATCATCCAAATGCACCATAAAAATAATATACTTTTCATAATTACGGAAAATTTGGGGCGTTACAATTCTTCCCCCCCTTAAGAAATTTCGTCCGCGAAATTTACCTCATTCAAATAGTTGTGGATATTGCTGTCGCATCACTTCTTCGCTTTCCCATGTAGCTTCTTCCACATTATGATTCCTCCAGAGTATCTTCACTAGCGGTATTTTCTTATTCCGAAGTTCTTTTATCTCTCTGTCCAGAATCTCCACTGGTTCTTCCTCATATGTCAAATCAGGTTGAATCTCAATGGCTTCAGTCTGAACTCTGTGTGACGGGTCAGATCTGTATCGTCTCAACATGGATACATGAAATACATCATGGATCTTTTCCAGTTCCAAAGGTAAAGCCAGTCGATAAGCTACTGGTCCCACACGTTCAATGATCTCGTATGGACCAATAAACCTTGGACTTAACTTTCCTTTCTTTCCGAATCTCAGTATCTTCTTCCATGGAGATACTTTCAAAAATACCCTGTCTCCGACTACATACTCAATGTCTCTTCGTTTTCGATCTGCATACGATTTCTGACGATTGGAAGCAGCTTTCAATCTGTCTTTTATAATCTTAACTTTCTCTTCCGTCTGTCTAATCACATCAGGTCCAACCATCTTGTCTTCACCCAACTCTGTCCAACATAAGGGTGTCCTACATTTCCTGCCATACAATGCCTCGTATGGTGCCATAGCTATGCTCGTCTGAAAACTGTTGTTATATACAAATTCAATCAATGGAAGATGATCAACCCAACTCCCTTCAAAATTGATTATACAGCTCCTGAGCATATCTTCAAGCACCTGAATAACTCGCTCTGATTGTCCATCTGTCTGTGGATGGAAAGCTGTACTGAAGTTCAATCGTGTACCCAAAGCTTCCTGAAATTTCTTCCAGAATCTGGATGTAAACCTCGGATCTCTGTCAGAAATTATCGAAGCTGGTACACCATGTAATCGGACTATTTCTCTGATATACAGCTCTGCTAACCTGTCCAGAGAATAATCTGTTCTGACAGGTAGGAAGTGTGCTGATTTTGTCAGTCGATTCACAATTACCCAAATCGAATCCTGTTTACTTCGTGTGAGGGGTAATCCTGTGACAAAATCCATGGTAATGCGGTCCCATTTCCATTCAGGTATGGATATTAGCTGTAACAAACCTGATGGAACCTGGTATTCTGCTTTTACCCGCTGACATATCATACATATGTTCACAATTTCAATCACATCTCTTTTCAAACCTGACCACCAATACTGAGTCCTCAGATCTCGATACATTTTTGTACTACTAGGATGCATCGAATACGGACTACTGTGTGCCTCTGTCAAAATAGTCTTTCTCAACTCATCTTCATTTGGAACACAAACTCTGTTTTTGAAGTACAGAATACCATCATCCTTGATTACAAAGTCAGTCTGCTTCCCCTCTTGGACTTGACCACGGATGGCTAAAAGTTTCTCATTCTGTTGTTGCTGATCATGTATCTGTTGAATCAAATTTGGCTTGATTTTCAACTCAGCAAGGATAGCATCATCTGATGTTAGTCTCAATTGAGCATTCATAGCTCTCAGTGCAAACAGAGATTTCCTGCTCAGAGCATCAGCGACAACATTCGCTTTTCCTGGATGGTAGTCAATCACACAATCATAATCTTTAATCAACTCCATCCATCGCCTCTGCCTTAAATTAAGTTCTCTCTGAGTAGGCAAATACTTGAGACTCTTATGATCAGTGTATACGTAGCATTTCTCTCCATACAGATAATGTCTCCATATTTTCAGGGCAAACACAACAACTGCAAGTTCCAGATCATGAGTCAGATAGTTCTGTTCATGTGTTTTCAGCTGTCTGGAAGCATATGCAACTACCTTCCCATCTTGCATCAATACACATCCCAAGCCATTATGTGAAGCATCGCTGTAAACCACAAAGTCTTTTCTTGATATTGGCTGTACAAGAATTGGTGCTTCAACCAACATCGGTTTCAATTTCTCAAAAGCTGTCTGGCATTTCTCATTCCATTCAAACCTGACATTCTTGTGCAGCAATTTAGTCAGAGGAGTAGATATGGATGAAAACCCCTGTACAAACCGTCTGTAGTACCCGGCCAAGCCTAGAAAACTCCGAATCTCAGAAACATTTCTAGGAGGCTTCCACTCCATAACTGCTTCAATTTTCTTCGGATCTGCTTTAATACCATCTGCCGATATTACATGTCCCAGAAAAGCAATTTCATTCAGCCAGAATTCACATTTGCTGAGCTTGGCATACAACTTCTTTTCTCTCAAAATCTGTAACACTATTCGAAGATGCCGATCATGTTCTGCTGCAGTTTGAGAGTATATCATAATATCATCAATGAATACTACAACACACAGATCCAGATACGGACGGAAGATACGGTTCATCAGATCCATAAAGGCTACTGGTGCATTAGTCAACCCAAATGGCATAACCACAAATTCATAGTGTCCGTACCATGTCCGGAATGTTGTTTTCTGAATATCCGAATCTTTCACCCTCAACTGGTGATATCCTGCTCTGAGATCAATCTTCGAGAAGACAGTGGCTCCTTTCAACTGATCAAACAAGTCATCGATCCTAGGCAACGGATATTTATTCTTGATTGTGAGCTTATTCAATTGCCTGTAATCGATACACAATCTCATCGACCCATCTTTCTTCTTCACAAACAGTACCGGTGCTCCCCACGGGGAAACACTAGGTCGAATGAATCCCTTATCTAACAACTCTTGCAACTGCAACTTCAGCTCTTTTAATTCTGCAGGTGCCATTCTGTACGGAGCAACTGATACTGGTGCAGTTCCCGGTATCACATCAATTAAAAATTTCACCTCTCTCACCGGTGGTAGATCAGAAAGTTCTTCTGAAAATACATCTGAAAAATCACATACGGTAGGTATATTCTGTAGACTGAAATCAACCTTCCGTGAATCGACCACATGTGCTAAATAGGCTTCACACCCATTTCTGATCAATTTCAAAGCAATAATGGTCGAAATAACATTAGAGAGATAATCTCTTCTATCGCCCACCATTAGTACCTCTGCACCATTTGTTGTCCTAAGCGTCACTCGCTTAAGACTACAATCAATTATAACCCGGTGTCTGGATAACCAATCCATTCCCAAAATTAAATCGAAGTCATGGAATGGCAACTCTATCAAATCACCTGAAAATTCATACTCTTGTATTCTGATAGGACAATCTCTAGAAACCCTATTCACGATCACACTGTGACCTAAGGGACTACTCACTATCACATCAAACTCAGAAGACGCAGTTTTCAGATATCTATCTCTTCCACTTTCCATTTTCCAATACAAGACAGAAGAGGAATTCTGCAGATTAGAGTCACATCTTCCTGTTTTTCTTTTCTACAATGCATGCATGTACAAAACATTTTATATCTACAAAACATTTCGCTCTGGTCTAGGAACGCCTAAACCATTGCTCTGATACCAAAAAACTGTAACACCCCCCGACCCGAATCCACTCGGACCGAATCGGGGAGCGCTACCGGATACGGAAAACAAATTTCAAATCAGAAACTTTAAGTAATGATCCGAATAAATATTTAAATTATGGTCCAAAAAGATTTTCTGAAAATTTCGCCAGAGTTTCCTTTTTTTTTTTTGTTCTGACTTTCCAAAACCTGTTTTCACAATTCATAAAATCCACACTTCTATAATCGCAAATTAAATTGCGCACCCTTCCATATCCGGTGCGACTTACCAAAACAAATTATATTAAATACGATTAAATATTTAACTTCAAAAACATTAAAATCCAAGGGCCCAAATATTACAAAACATACATAAAAACTAAATACCATTTCAAATATTTACAAAAACATTCTTGTCCATGCATGCCGATATAATACATATAAAACATCAAATATGTAGTGGGCTACCAAAAATGCAGGAGTGATGTGACTCTGATTACTATCTCAGCAGATTCTACTCTTTCTGATCCTTGTCCCCTTCAACCATTCTTTTACCTGCGTGTGAGAAAACTCAACACGCTAAGCATATAGCTTAGTGGGTGTACAGAAAACTATATTTCCACTTACACTGTAATACCAGATAAATCAATATACTAACAAATAAATAATCAATTTGGGGCTCAAGTCAAAGCAAATACAAGTCAAAGCATATATTCACATTAACAACAAGTCAAGTCAAATATTCGTAAATCACTTCCCAATATAAAATACGTTTCAAATCAAATAACATTTCGAATATACAAATCCATCGGAAAACTGAAACACATATCATATTGAAGCAAATATCAATAAATCCATCGAAAATCAGAATAAATATCTTATGAAAACATAATAATACCAAATCAAATAATTTCTCATCTCAAATCATATACAGATCATATCACATTTTTAATTCCATTTCAGGCTCCTGATATACTAAACATACTTTTTGGACTGGATTACGGGCTATACAGAACAGAGTTGGATACCAACGGAGGACCCGCTGCGTATCCCATATACATATCAGAGTTGGACACCAACGGAGGACCCGGCTGCGTATCCCAGATCAAATTTCCCAACCCGCAAGGGGTGGTACCTCTATCAACATATAGGCGTAGTACTACTCAGAGAACCCAATTGACATGTCAATCTCCTATATCCATATCTATGTCTACATATATCAGAGCCAAATCATTTTTCGAAAATCATATAATTGTTCAGAACAGAATCATCAATTTACATTATGAAATTATATCCAAATCAGTATACACATTTTCGGAATTCGAATCGCATCAAAATACATATACAAACAAATTACAAACTCATTTCTAAAAATATTTATGAATCCAGAAATCACTTCAAATCACATTTAAAATCACGTGCAATTATATCTCATAAATCCATAGTAAATCCAAATGCCCCGAATCACTTTTCGAAACAAATCGCAAAATCATATATATTTTAATAATATTATCCGTAATATCGAAAATCAATTCGGAATATTTTTTTTCGTAAACCATATTACGAATCCAGAATATGTTAAATACATATAATCCAAATCAGTAACAATATATATATATATATATATATATATTCACAATTAATTTATTGCCATAATATATATATAATCAAAATCATTACAGATAATATATATATATATATATATATATATAATAATAATATAGATAGATATATATCTAATCAACAGTATTATATATATATAAATATATATATATCTAATCAACCGTATGATAAATAATATATAGATATAGATAACAACTAAAATATATATATATATATTCGAAATTAATTTATTATAAACAATATATATACCAAATTATCCCAAAATCAATTTCAAACAACAGATCATAAGCCATATATCACAAATAAATTAAAATCAATATAATATAACAATTTCAAAAATTTCTGGAAAATCTAAAAAAATACGAAAAAAATACCACCAAACCTGAAATACTATTCTGAACACAAAACTCTTCTGGACCAACGTCAATTTCCTTCTCCTTCTTCTTCTCTTTCCTTTCTCTCTCTTCTTTCTCTCTCCTCTTCTCTCTTCTTTCTTCTCTCACGCGAGCACTCTCTCGCCTATTCTATCTCTGCTCTTCATTTGGTCTTCATTTGTTTTTGAGATTTTAGAGAATGCTTTTGTGCTGTCCAATCTTTTTCTTTTTTTTGTTTTTTTAATAAATTTTTTTTGTGTGTAAACACTCACACACATACTCACATACATATACAAATATCTTTCTAATTACCATTTGCTCCCTTGAACTTCTTAAAATTCTCCAATGGCACAAATTTATTCATAATCACATTCCATCTCAATAATTATTCCAAAAATATTCCATACTTATCCAATTACCAAATTGACTTCACCAATATTCAATTGGACTCATTATCATCCAAATGCACCATAAAAATAATATACTTTTCATAATTACGGAAAATTTGGGGCGTTACACTTCTGATCTCGACCTTTGCAACAGGTCGATAAAGAGTTGAATGTCCTTGAATATACATAGGAACCCCATGGGAACCGATTGAATTCTTCTAAATTATCAACTAACTTCATTGCCCAATATTCGACCTTAATCCTCAAGTCTTTTCCAAGCAATGTCATCTCTAAGATCAGCAACAAAGCTAGTTTAATCATGTCATCATCATCATCATTTTCTTCCTCCAGACGTTCGAACAAACTTTGCAATTTGGTTCCAGTCACCTTTTTCGCTCTTTTAAAATATTTCTGGCGAATTCTACACATATCATCTTCCTGTATAGTAGGGATGACTGTATCCCCAAGACGTAGACCGCTCACGAGGCAAAACTCGTTTGCACTGAACCATATTGTATTTCCACCAATCACAAACTACATTTCATTTTCAGCCTTGTCCACATTGCACTTCCGCAACAAAATGTGATAACAAAATTGACCCGGGAAGGACATTTCATTAACATCTAAGAAATGCCCAAAGCACATTCCTATTATTTTTTGTTGTTGACGTTCCGTCAGTTTACTCTTAATCAGCCCGATGCAACCCCATTTAGAATACGTCGTCATTTTGGCATGGAAAATTTTTTTTTCCTTAATTTTCATACTGTCAATCAACTTATCACTTGCCATTGAATATTAGCCTGCAAAAAAAAAACAAAATTCGAATTCATCAACAAACTAAAAAATATAATGCTTACAAATATAAATTTTATTTCATTAAACCAGGCTAGCCCGATGATTTAATTTCATCGGGTCGCAGTAGCCCGATGCTTTGATTTCATCGGGTCGCAGTGGCCCGATACTTTGATTTCATCTGGTTTTGTTTCATGGTGATGGTTGCAGGCTGGCCGATGGTTTAGTTTCATCGGGCCGATGAAACAAAACCATCGGCCAGCCGTGGCCCGATGATTAAATATCATCGGGCCACCGCGACCCGACGGTTTTGTTTCATCGGACCACGGTGCCACCATGAAACAAAACCATCGGGTCGCGGTGGCCTGATGCTTTGATTTCATCTGATTTTGTTTCATGGTAATGGTTGCAGGCTGGCCGATGGTTTAGTTTCATCGGGCCGATGGTTTAGTTTCATCGGGCCGATGAAACAGAACCATCGGCCAGCCGTGGCCCGATGATTAAATGTCATCGAGCCACCGCGACCCGACAGTTTTGTTTCATCGGGCCACGGTGCCACCATGAAACAAAACCATCGGGTCGCGGTGGCCCGATGCTTTGATTTCAAAATAATGTTACATGGTGATGGTTGCAGGCTGGCTGATAGTTTAGTTTCATCGGGCCACCGCGACCCGATGAAACAAAACCATCGGCCAGCGGTGGCCCGATGATTAAATGTCATCGGGCCACCGCGACCCGACGGTTTTGTTTCATCGGGCCACGGTGCCACCATAAAACAAAACCATCGGGTCGCGGTGGCCTGATGAAATTTAATTATCAGGCCACGGCTGGCCGACGGTTTTGTTTCATCGGCCTACTATGACCCGACGAAACAAAACCTTCGGCTAGCTGTGACCCGGTGAGTTTTTCATCGGGTCACAGCTGGCCGATGGTTTAGTTTCATCGGGCCACTGTGTCCTACGAAACAAAATCATCGGTCAGCGAAGATCCGATGACCACTGTGACCCGATGAAACTGTGTCCTACGAAACAAAACCATTGGCTATCTGTGACCCGATGAAAAACTCATCAGGTTACTACTGGCCGATGGATTTGTTTCGTCACAGTGGCCCGATGAAAAACTCATCGGGTCTGAGCTGGCCGATGGTTTAGTTTCATCGGGCCACTGAGATACTGGCCCGACGAAACAAAACCATCGGCCACCCGTAGCCCAATGCCCAAAACACAAATTTCTACACAAAAAATCAGAAGAAAAATCAATGAAGAAACGTTTTTCCTTACTTTCAATCAGTGTGGAATGTTACCACGGAAGAAGGAGACGATTTCGTTGCTGTGACCCGATGAAAAAATCATCTGGTCTCAGCTAGTCGATGGTTTTGTTTCATCGGGCTACTTAGACACAGTGGCCCGATGAAACAAAACCATCGGGCAGACGTGGCCCGATGCCCAAAACAATGATTTGTAAACAAACAATCATAAGAAGAAATTTTTCCTTACTTTGAAGAAGAAGACGATTTCCTTGCTGTGGTCGAAGAAGAACGCGACTACGACGGAACCTGCAAACACAAACAAAACGAAGAAGACGAAACAAAGAAGACCAAACGAAGAAGACAAACAGCAGCACAGAACACAAACGAAGAAGACGAACAGCTCCGGTGATGAACAGTAGTTGAGATTCACAACAGTAAAAACAATTTGGTCAAAAAATGTAAAGTCAAAACGTGGAGCCTGGGTCAAATGTAAAAGTAAGGGCAAATTTGTCCTAACAAAGTCTTTGGGTAGAGGTTGCAAAAATTAGTGGACCCTGGGTAGTTTTGCAATTGCTGACTACTGTTTGGGCAATTTTGCTAAATTCCCTTATTAAAATCTCATTTGATGCATTAGTTAAAATTTTCCCCTCTAATTTTATTTATGATCAAGATCTCCCATAATTTCATTTTATAGTTAATTTTTCTTCTATTATCAGTTTTAATTACCAAAATACCTTAACCGTTAACTTTTCTAATATAAATATTATTAAAATCCCCCTATAATTTTCTATAATTGTTAACTTTTTCTCCTACCGTCCATTTCCATAGATTGATGGTAAAGATCATAAAAATAATATTTTTTTTAAAAAAAATAAATAAAAAATTAAGAAATAAAAAAAATCTATGGAGCTGGAAGATAACCATCTCCATAGATTTTTATTTTTTTAATTTTTTAATTGTTTAATATTTTATATTTAATCTCTAGAGATTTTTTAATATTATAAATTAAAATATTTTAATTTAGTACATATAGATATTTACCTTTATATCCTTAGTGTCCTCAAATTTTTAACAGAAAAGTTAACAGTTAAGGGTATTTTGATAATTAAAACTGACGGTAGGGAAGAAATTGTCTATAAAATAAAACTACGCAGAGGATTTTAACCATAAATGAAACTAGAGGGAATTTTGATTAATACACCAAACTAGAGGGGAATTGTGATAATATCTCTATAGAAAAGTAAACGGTTAAGGGTATTTTGATAATTAAAACTGACGGTAGGGAAAAAATTGACTAAAAATGAAATTATGGGAGAAATTTTAACTATAAATGAAATTAGATGGGAGATTTTGACTAATAAATTAATTATAGAAGGAATTTTAATTATATCCCTTAAATAAATACTTTAAAGTGTTTTACCAAAATACCAATTGACATCAAATTATAAAAAAAAAAAATTAATACTTGTTGTTCAACAGTAAAATCTCAAGCAATCGCTTCTTAGCTTAAGTAATGTGCACCTCCTCTTTTATGTTTGTGGTAAGAGTAAATATACTCGATCTCGATAGATCTCCACAAATATCTTACTTTTTTAGTGTCATTTTTTGAAAAAAATAATCCTAAACTAGTCATTAGTCTTTAATATCTCATATGCAAGAACATAAAATTATCTTTATATTTTCCCCCTATAAATTAATGTCTTTAGATGGTGTATCTAATTTATACATTCAAAGATTTTAAAAGATTTTTATAAAATTAAAAAGTTTGGGTGTATTTTATATATAATTTTAAAAACTCTAATCCACGTAAATTTTATAGACTTTTAAAAAATTTATAAAAAATTATGGTCATTCAATCTAGACTTTTTTAAAGTCTATAAAATGTATGAAGTATTCAAACCATGGATGGAGTCCTATGCAAGCTTGGCTAGCTTGTAGCCCAGCCAAGTTTTTTTTTTTTTGTAAAAATTATTATAATTAAATGTATTTTTAAGTTTATTTTATTTAAACAAAAAATAATCAAATAATTTTATATCTAAATTTTAAAATAAAACACATATCAATATATTAATATCTAAACTAAAAATACATTTTATCACTACCCGCCCGATATGGTTTAGTGACAATAGCGCCTAGTAATATTCTAGGTTCAAGTCGCTTCCACAGTAGGTGGTATGTCCAAAACAAAAATTGTCTTATACACGTCTCACTAGCATGGGCGTAGCTATCTATGAGCTTGGTTGGGCTGGATTTTGAAAAAAAAAATTATATAACCTAAATATTTAGTAAAAATATGTATATTAGTTTTGTAAATGACTTTTTTCTACATAATTATAAATTTACATCTACTTAATATTAATTATTTAAATTTTTTAATTACAAGTAATTATTTAGTAGTAAATAATTAACAAATTCTTATATTAACAATATTAATATTTAATAAGTAAAGTGTAAAATGTCTTGTTAGATTGAAATGAGTATCTAAAACTAGTCAGTTAATTTTTAATTAAGTCTTTAATTACACATTCATTCATAGATCAAGTGGTTAGTACACCTTCCTTTCAACCTTAGTGGTGCAAGTATGTGTGGGTAGTTTTTTTCCCCTGAGAACAGATATCTCCCATTATGAAAATAGAAATCTTATAATTGTACCCTTAAAAAATAAATATTTTATATTTTTATTAATAAAATTCTTTTAAGACACTAAGAAGGGTGTATTCGATCTATAATTGCTTGGAATTTAAAAGTCCATTGAATTCTGGATATATTCAAGACTTGTAAAGAATCTATATGTATTTAATCCAAACTTTTAAACAATCCATCGAAATTTAAGTGTATTAAAAAAGTCATTGATAAAAAATCATATGACAAATCTTACTTTACTCCCATGAAATTTGAAGGATTTCAAGCTACTATTAATTAAATACTATTTTTTTCAATACAAATCATTAAAAACTCATCCAATTCTATATAAATCTGTAGAGAATTCCAACAAACTCTATACATAATTTTTATATAATTTACATGGAACCTAGGAAATTTGTTACCAAAATCTATCACTTAAAAACAATTCATCAAACTTCAATAAACTCTAGATTAAATACATGTATTTAAAAAAAAATTCAATGAAAATTCTTTAGAAAGAAGTACTATGTTAGCTCAGTTGAGAAAAATATTCTGGCTACGCCCTTGCTCGTTAGTATTTTATTTAACAATTTGTATGTTAGCTCAGTTGAGACAAATATTCTGGCTACGCCCTTGCTCGTTAGTCTTTTCTATTTTAGAAGAATTGCTCATTTTAATTATATTATCATTCTTATTATTCTTTAAATTAAATCCCACATCCCTTTCGTATTATGTTGTTGTTGTTATTATTATTATATATATACACATATACATATAGCTTTGATTTTTTCTTTTTTTGTAATTTTTTCTTGATAATATTATCTCAACCCACGATTCAGGTGTGTGTATATTTTATTAATAAAATTTTGCTCAAACTATTATGATTCATCATTTAAATAAATTTTTTTACTTAATGCCACATGTCAAATAGTATTTTTAATCGAAATAAAAATATGTTTAGCCTACCATAAAATAAATTTCTGGCTCCGCCCCTGATTCAAATATCAATAACTTTTATATCATTTTAAAAATACAAGACTTTTGTTATTTATTCTAGTACGGTTATAGTCAATTTTGAGCCTAGGAATGTTAATTGTATGGCTCATGCCCTTTTCCGAATGAATTGTTCTGATGAAGGCCTTTCTGTTTGGATGAAGGACTCTCCTCTATGCATTGAGAAAATTGTACTCGAGGGTATCCAGCTTCTTTGATTTATAATAGGATAAAAATCATTTTGGTCCCTAACGTTTTTTAAATTATTACTTTTTGATCGATGTTTTCTTTTTTGATTCCCGTAGTATCTAACTTTTTAAAATCAATCAGTTTAGTCCTTCATTAGTCAATAGTTAGTCAATTTTGACGTTGTTAGGGGTATTTAAGTCTTTATACACAAAAAATAATATTTAGTTAAAAAATAAAGAAAATAAATTATTAATAAAAATTGAATTTTAAAAAAAAACTAATGATAATTAAAAAAAAATAACAAAATGGGAGGGTGAAGATCACAAATCCCAGATGGGACCTCCACCCTCATCTCACCAAATCGCACCTAGTGCGGTCTGGGATCACTGCACCAGGTGCGATAAGGGTGAAAATCCCATCTCCTTTTTTTGTTTATTTTTATTTTCACCATGAATTTCTACAATTTTTTATTTTTTATTTTTATAATTTATAAATTTTTAAATTTTTAGGGATAAAATGACCCGTATACAAATTATGTTAGGTGTTACTATAAACAATTTAGTCAAATATACTATTTTAATTGATTTTAAAAACGTTAGGGACCACAGGAGATAAAAGAGATAACATTGATCAAAAAGTAATAATTACCAAAATGCTCTTGACAGTAAAATGTCAAGGGCATTTTGGTAATTAAAACTGACAGTAGGAGAAAAATTGATTAAAACTAAATTTATGGGGGAAATTTTTGACTATAAATGAAATTAAAAATGAGATTTTGACTAATACATCAAATTATAGGAGAAATTTTAATAATATCCCTTAAATAAATATTTTAAAGTGTGGACTTCTCATATCCAACATTTCAAAGCAGTCAATGGTGAACTGTTTACCACAAAACTTATCACTAAGAAAAGTATTGGTGTTAAGTTTTTTCCTGGTTGTGTCATTTGGTCTAAGTTCATTGGCGGTCCATTACCTGGTAAATATTTACTTTTGGGATGAGATATATATTGTTTGTTCGATAAGCTCAAAATTCTTCCTTCCTTCTTCCAAAAGGCCATGACTCGCATTTTTCATCCTATCCTCCACAGTACTCTTATCTACATTGATGATATTTTACTGTTCAGTTCCACAGAAGAAGATCATAGATCCCTCCTTTCACAAATTATTAAAAAAGTTTAATACTTGCTGTTCAACAGTAAATCCCAAGCAATCATTTCTTAGCTTAAGTAATATGCACCTCCCCTTTTATGTTTGTGGTAAGAGTAAATATACTTGATCTCAATAATTTTTTATATATCTCTTACTCTTTTGGTGTCATTTTTTGAAAAAAAAAAAAAAAAAAATCCTAAACTAGTCATTAGTCAATTTAGAGGGTATATTCAATTTAGACATTTAAAAATTTTAAAAGATTTTTATGAAATTAAAAAGTTTGAATGTATTTTATATATAATTTTGAAAACTCTAAAAAAGTTATGAGGTATTCCATATAAATTTTATAGACTTTTAAAAATCTATAAAAATTATGAGCATTCAATCTAGACTTTTTAAAAGTCTATGAAAATTATGAAGTATTCAAACAATGGGTGGAGCCCTGTGTAAGCTTGGCTGACCTATAGCCCAGCCAAGCTTTTTTTTTTTTAAGAAAAATTATTATAATTAAATATATTTTAAGTTTATTTTAATTAAACAAAAATAATCAAATACTTTTATATCTAAATTTTAAAATAAAACACATATCAATATACTAATATCTAAACTAAAAATACACTCTATCATTGCCCGCCCAATATGGTTCAGTAACAATGGCGCCTAGTAATATTTCAAGTTCAAATCGCTTCCATAGAAAGTGATATGTCCAAACAATAAAAATTTATCTTATATACGTCTCACTAGTAATTTATTTAACAATATATATATATATATATATATATATATATATATATATTATATTAAAAATAAATTATAAAAATTAATTGATATTAGAAGAATTGCTCATTTTAATTCTATTATCATTCTTATTATCCTTTAAATCAACTCTCACACCCCTTTCGTATTATGTTGTTGGTATTATTATTGTTATTATATAAACATATACATATAGCTTTGATTTTTTCATAATTTTTTTTTCTTTATATATATTATCTCAACCCATAATTCAGGTGTGTATATATCTCATTCGTTAGTCAATAATTACTCAAATTTGAAGTTGTTAGGGGTATTTCAGTCTTTATAAAAAAAATATTTAGTTTAAAACATAAAGAAAAATAAAGAAATTAAATTATTAATAAAAATTGAATTTTGAAAAAACTAATGGTAATTAAAAAAAAATAACAAAATGAGAGGGTGAAGATCACATATCTTAGATGAGATCTCCACCCTCATCTCATAAAATCGCATCTAGTACGATCTGGGATCATTGCACCAGGTGTGATAAGGGTGGAAATCCCATCTCCCTTTTTGTTTATTTTTATTTTTACCGTCAATTTCTACAATTTTTTATTTTTATAATTAATAAAATTTTTATTTTTTAAGGATAAAATGGTGAGCGTACAAATTCTGTTAGGTGTTGCTATAACAAATTTGATCAAATGTATTATTTTGATTGGTTTTAGAAAAGTTAGGAACACGAGAATTAAAAGAGATAATATTGATAAAAAAAATAATTTAAAAAAAATTAGTGAATAAATAATTTGTAGCATTTTCAATATTCCCTTTTGTTTATAAAAAATAAAAAAAATAAAATTTTGACGAAGTCTATAAGAGTTCCTTTATGAAAGAAATTTCTAGAATAACCTATTATAGGCATAGAAGTCAAGCCAATGAAACCCAACCAATTTACAATACATAACTGGAATCCAAACAGTATCAAAATTTCTTCTTTACGTGAGCTTGAAGCCCAAGTCAAGACTTTTTTTAGTTATTTGTTTGAATACATTCCTATAAATACACATACATATATGAAGAGACATAAAAGAAAAAATTCCAAAATTTTATAAATTAATTTGATGGCCGGTCTTCTTCAGTATTACTTTTTTCCCACGGATTTCTTTTATCCTCGTGAAGAGAAGCGGATTCTTCCTATCGAAACCCGGAAAAGAGACGATGATGATGATGAAGATGGCATTGCAAAGCACAAAAGCAAGCTCTCCAAATCCTCTGTTCCTACAGAACTACTCCTTCGCTCTCGTTCCGTAATCAAAGCTGGGTTGCCTTCCAAAAGCCTAAACAGTAATATTGTTGTTCATACACTAAATCCGCTCAACAAGAATTATGGAAATTAATTTTAATTTGCCTTTATTTTATGGATTTTTTTTCATGTAAATAAGTAAATTAATTTTACAGTAATAATTTAATTTAAAATTTAAAATATGGTTGTACTTTGAGTTGAAAATCTAATTTTTATATCCAATTAATAAATACAACTATTTAATTGGGTTTCTTGATGGTTGGCTTCTGATTCTATAGCTGTTGGGACTTGTCTTTTAAGAAATTCTTTTTTTTTTTGGTTTCTTTGCTGTATTATTTCCGTTAAATGCTCTGTTTTCTGAGGAAGATGCAGGGGCGGAGCCCTATTCTTACTACCAAATTTTCTTATATTTAGTTTATTTTCAAGCGAATTAGATTTAAATCTTAAAATAAGACACGAACCAATATATTAAAGTTTAAATTGAAGTTATAATTTATCTTATTAAAATTTTATAATCTTATTAGATATATTAATTAATAATTAATAATTAAATTGAAGTATATGCACGACTTGTTAGTAATTTATTTAAGGAAATATTATATAAATTTCTCCACAGTTTAGCTATTATTGCATGCATCGGCAACTTTTATTATAATTATACAAATATTCCCTAACTTATATTTATCACATTTAAATTTAACGTTTCATATTGTAAAATAAGAAAAAATATTCATTAATGATGCTGTTAGTGGTATTAATTTTTTTTTTTTTTTAAGAATTCAAGTTTTTTTAATAGTAAGTTTGTCTTATTTGATAGCTTTAAAAATTATGTAAAAAGTCTCTTCAAATAAACAAAAAAGTTATGTGAAATATTTTTACCCATAAATTAGTTAGTCCACTCGTGATTTTAGGGGATATTTGTGCAATTATAATAAAAATTAATGATGTGTGTAATATTACCTAAACTCGGGATAAGTTTGTACAATGTTTCCTTTATTTAACAATAGATATTTTACCAAAAATTAAGTTGTAGAGATTAACTTTTTAGTTGATATTAGAGATGCCCATTTTAATTTTATTATCATTTTTATTATTTTATAAATTAAATATTTTATTCTTTTTGATTTATTCTATTATATATATATATGTCACATTATTTATTTATTTTAAGGTGAAGTGTTATTCTATCGAAAAACTTTTATAAAGGCAAATGCCAAATAGTATTTTAATAAAAAAAAAAAAAATTTAAGTTTTGCCCATTTATAAAATAAGTTAGGTGAGAAGATGTTATTCTTGGTTGAGTTGTATTTAGACAGCTTCCATCCCATGAGTGTTCATTTAGGAAAAGAAAAGGGAATCTGAAAATTTTATAAAGAATGAGTTGATTTAGGAAAATTGAATATAATTGTTTTAGGAATCCCATGTGAGTTCTTCTAACTTTAGAGAAAATTTGATAGTCAGAAAGAGGGGAGAGATGGTGGTGGTGGTGATTTATTATTTGTGGTAGCTTGAAGACGGGGCTCAAGTTTTGGTGCAAGCTTGGCAAAATTCTCCTTGTAATTTTTATTAGTGATAATAGTGGAAGTTTGATGGCCATACAATGTCTGCATTCGTGTGGCACTTTGGAGAACAATTTTAAGTCAGTGATATGTGAAATATAAACGAATGATAAAGACGAAAGAAAGAGAAAATAGAGAAGAGAGAGAATTCCAGTGGAGGAAGGGAAAAAACTTATCGAGAGAGAAATATAAACAAATGAAAAGGACGAGAGAAATGAGAGAGATGATTAACTTTGGTTTTTAGAAAGAAAGAAGGATAAAATTACTAAATTGGTAACGTAGTCATTTCTCTTATTATGTCGAGACATTTTTGCCAATACAGTGGCAAATGTTGACAAGAAAAGAAAACTTTTGAGGGTGATTAGTTTTGAAATTATCAAAAATTTGAGAGCCAAAATAAGAAAATTTCTCTTATTTAAATAATAATATAGAATATTATCATTCCCTTATAGTTTGAGGTATTCTCTGTTTTTCCTCTCTAATTTACTTTTTCTCTCTTTCCCCCTTCTAGTTTATAAAAATATCCAAACTCCCCCTCCCGTTAGGTTTCCGTTTAATTTTTAGATTTGATCATTAGGTGTTGAAAGGTAGAAGGGTAATTTCTAGGAGAAATTACAGCTAACCTATCTGAGGTTTGCAATTCTACAGTTAGAAACAACTTTATCAAAAATTGACAGCGAACCCCCCTCCAATTATCATTGTCCGTTAAAACTAACGGTTGACCATGACATAAAGGGTAGAATGGTCATTTTGAGTTATATATTAACAATGATGACAGATTTGACCACCATTATTACAGCTGACACATAAATATAAATTTTAAATAATTAAAAATTATTTAATTATTAAAAAAGCAAAAAGAATCCCAAAAGCATCAGACTTTCCCAAAAGCACCCGACTTTCCTAAAATAGAAAAGCACCCATTACCAAACACACTTGGTCTAGAGAAATCGAGTAAAACCAACATTAACTTTTTTTCACTAGAACCAGACTCTCTCTCTAGAAATCAAGCATAATCGATCATTGTTTGTGGAGAAGAACGGTCACGTTTGTGGAGACGAAGTGTGTCGAAGGGTTTGGCAGAGTCTGTCATTGATTTAGTATGGAATACATCAAGGTTTGAAGGAAGTTCGTCTTGGTGAATTTGAAGGTTAGTTTCCTCAAATTTGAGCCGTACATGTTGATTTTGTGATATATTTATAGTTTTGGGTAAATTTTATTTCTGTTTTAGTTAATTTTTTTGTTAGGGTTTGTTCAATAATTTTCTGTAATACTAGCTGAAAATACCCACAAAAAAAAAAAAAAAAAGATTGGGAGCTTCAGTTTATAGATTACCTGTTGTATACTAGATAGTCAAATGAGAAGCAGAAACTGAGAGCTAATTATAAGTAATTGACTGCTTCTGCTTCAATTATTTGATTAGTTTCAGTTTCTATAACTACTTATGACCAACAAGAGTTCTTTTATAACAACATGAAATTAATTATAGTAGTAGTACTCATAGCTCATATACATATTGTTATGTTATGTTTTTATTATATTATTGTTTTTGTTCTATATTTTGGATTGGAAATGGTTCTGTTATGGTGATTACATATTGTTCTGTTATTACAAAATAACATTGTTGTATATTATTGTTCTGTTTTACGTTTTGTTGTTATGTTGTATGAGTTTTATTGTTTTATTATACATTTTATTGTTCTGTATACTTTTTTTTTTCTAACAGAATTATTCTAATTAACTTGTGTTTTGTTTATATTGCAGGATGACAAGGCCCAATACACCCCAACCAAGCCCAAAAACACCCCAACTTAGCTCAAATACAAACAGCAAGACTGATTCTGAATCTGAAAGTGATGACAATTTAGAAGAGGGTGGGGATAAAGGTGCCTCTCATGTGGAAGATAGTGATAGAAGTTGGGTGGGGGGATGAGCTCTTGTCCGATGTAAATGAAGATAACATTAGTGAAGATGTGGTTAGGGAAATAAGTAGTGAGGAAGAGTCTGACAGTAACAACAAAGATCAACCTTTTAGGGGTAGAGCTTCTAGGTTCGGTGATGATGGAAAAATTTATTTAGAAGTAGGTCAATTGTATAGGAACATGAGTCATTTTAGGCAGGTTATATTCGATTATTGTGTGCAGGAGGGATTTTATTGAATAGGATTAAAAATGAGAGAAGGGGGACAACATGTGGTTGTGTAACACAGGGCTGCCCTTGGAGAGTGCAAGACAACCCAACTTATGATAGGGTGACCTTCATGTTAAAGTCTCCAAGGAATGAGCACATTTGCTTAGCAGTCATAAATAATAGGGATGTGAGAGCACCTTGGCTAGGTAAAAAATTTTAAGGGGTGATACAAGAGAACCCTGACATGAACATTAGGATTTTGCATTCTATACTGTTGAGGACATGTGGTTTAGATGTGCTTGACCATACACTTTATAGGGTTAAGAACTATGCATTATGTATTGGAGAAAAATAACATATTCGTAGTTACAACATATTGTATAGGTATGGGGAGGTGATTCACGAAAGGAACCATGGTTCTTATGTCAAAATTAAAACCATCAGCATAAATCCTGACCCAAAAATTTCTGCTCACTTTCAAAGATTGTTTCTTAGTTTCCATGCTAAAAAATTGGGGTTTTTAGAGGGGTGTAGGCCATTTATAGGGTTAGATGGTTGACATCTTAAGAGTCCTTATGAGGGTATACTATTATGTGCTTTAGCATTGGATGCAAATAATGGGGTGTATCCAATTGCTCTAGGAGTTATACAGGTTGAAAGTCGGGATAGTTGGTCTTGGTTTCTAATACTATTGTATGAGTATGTAGGGATGGACGAGAGTAGAACGGTGTGTTTTATAACTGATAGGCAGAAAGGAATCACTGCAGCCCTTGAACAGTGCTGGCCTAGATATATCCTTAGGTATTGTGGTAGGCATATCTTACAAAACCTTATGGCCATCTACAAGATTGATTACCTTAGGGATTTGTTCTGGCCAGCTACTAGGAGTCATAATGCAGCAGATTTTGTGGCTGCTATGGGGAATGTGAGGGAAACCTCTGAGGAAGCATACAATTACCTTGCCAAAATACCAGCTAAACAGTGGTCTGTCCAT
Source organism: Xanthoceras sorbifolium (assembly GCA_003430845.1). Lineage (NCBI taxonomy): Eukaryota > Viridiplantae > Streptophyta > Magnoliopsida > Sapindales > Sapindaceae > Xanthoceras > Xanthoceras sorbifolium. The sequence goes on from CM010611.1 coordinate 7,738,593, forward strand.
GCTTTTGACACTTTCTGCAAAGCTGAACACACCACCAATAATGTTGTCGAAGCTTTCAATGGGTGGCTAGTTAAGTATCGGGCACTATGATCGGTCATTTATTTTCATATAATTACGACCCTTAAACCGTATCTTTTAATTGTATTCTTGAGTATTTTTGGTGCTTTTGGTGTGTTTGTTAAGTGTTTATAGGTTTTAGGTGTTTCTCTCGGAATCGCGCGAAGATTGGAATTCTCGGTCTAAAACCGTGATTTTCTGGCAGGGAGCATCGCGACCTAGCCATCACGACCTATGGTCGCACTGTGCTGATCGCGGTGGAAAATGTGGATCCTGGCAGTGAGCAGCGCGACCGCTCACCTTGACCACAGGTCGCGATGAGGTGGTCGCGGTGAGAGTGAGATCCTTGGCAGAGAGCATGGCGAGCAACCTATGGTCGCGGTGATGGGATCGCGCTGAATGATGAGGCCTTGGCAGTGAGCATCGCGACCTGGCCAGCACGACCTCAGCTCGCGGTGCAGCAGTTCAAACAATCCAGTGAGCATCGCGACCTGGCCAGCGCGACCACAGGTCGCGATGGTGATCGCGGCGAGGAATTTCCAGCAACCCTAAGTGCTTCTATAAATAGAAAGTGAGGAGAGAGAAAGGAGATCTCGAGAATTTTCAGAACAAGACAAGAAAGAGAGAGAGAAGGAGGAGGAAGAAGAGAGAAGAGGGTCTAGGAAGCTAGCCATTGGATCGATTCTCCGGACGACTTCAATCGCTCTTAGGATTCGGATTCGTGCATGGAAAAGCTCTACCGATTCGGTTTCGACGAGAGTCAAGCCTCATTGAGTTTTTCTATCACAATCTTTCCTTTAATCTTGTATTATTCATGTTGTTCTTGATTTATAATATTATGTATTTTTATTTTCTAGTGATGAACTAATTTATTACACTAGGGATGATGATGGAACTTGCTATGACTTTTGATTGAGATTAATGAATGTTTGGATGATTTGAGTTATATGATTGAGTGTTGATTTAATGTTTAATTGATTGTATATTGATTGATCACCAATATTCGATATCTTGTTGTGGTGGATTAAGTACCGAAAGGAGACGCCCACCACGTGTTCGATAAATTGACACAATGACTTAGGAACCAAATAGAGATATATTGGTGTAGGTTATTTGATCTCATATGTTTCCATGTGTAATGCATTCTCGTATATTTAACATTCATCGAGAGATAGGGTGTTAGTATATGTTGAATAGATTCGATTTGCCTTGAGAGAGGATTTCGGATAATTTGTTAACATGATCATCAATCATCAACTTGGACATTCATACATGATTATCTCATATCATTAGGATTAGTAAGTGAAATCGGATTCCCTAGTTCCCATCTCCATTGATAAAAAGATATTTTAATTTCAAGTTTTCATTCATTTAGAATATAAATCACAAATCACAACCATTGAATTGATCATCTAGATAGTATTAAGCTTGGTAAATTTCAGTACTCAATTTCTAAACGTCCTCGTGGGAATGATATTCGGACTTCACAAATCTATATTACTTGAGCCGACCCCGTATACTTGCGGGTACACAAAAGGCGTGTCAAGTTTTTGGTGCTGTTGCCGGGGAACGGTTTAGTCATAATTGATATTGATACCAACTTAGTCTAGTACTAATCTGGATATTTTCTTTATTTTCTTCAATTTCTTTTTACATTTGTTTTCTTACTTGTGTGATTCTTTTTGTGTGCAGGAATTTTCATTTGTGTATGAGACAAACAAGACGTAGTAGTAGTGTAGAGTCTCTCGAAGCCCTTGACCCTGAAATAGAGCGAACACTTATTCAAAGAGTGAGGCAAGCACGACAGCAAGCTACAATGGAAGACCATCAACAGCAGCAAAATGAGCAGCAACAAGCACCTCCAGAAATTGCCAAGGCATTGCGAGATTATGCCATTCCTACCATGGTAGGAAATCAGTCGAGCATTCGATGACCTCCAGTTGCAGCTAACAACTTTGAAATGAAGCCTGCAATAATCCAAATGATATAAAATACTGTTCAATTTGGGGGTATGCCAATTGATGACCCAAATAGCCACCTGGAGCGATTTCTGGAAATATGCGACACCTTCAAGCAAAATGGGGTGTCTGACGATGCAATTCGGCTGCGGATATTTCCCTTTTCATTAAGGGACAGAGCTAAATTATGGTTGAATTCATTGCCACCGAACACTTTCACTACATGGGAAGGCCTAGCTCAAGCTTTCCTTGCCAAGTATTTTCCACCAGGAAAAACTGCAAAGCTTAGAAACGATATCGCTCTATTCGCCCAAATGGAGATGGAATCATTATATGAAGCCTGGGAGAGATACAAAGATACTTTGAGAAAATGTCCGCATCACGGCTCACCCGATTGGCTTGTAGTGTAGACATTCTACAATGGGCTCACACTACAAAACCGAAGCATGCTAGATGCATCCGCTCAAGGTGCTTTAATGAGCAAGCCAGCTGACGTAGCTCATCCGTTAATTGAGGAAATGTCCACAAATAGCTATATGTGGGCATATGAGAGAGCATGTCACAAGAAAGCAGTTGGGTCAGCTACAACTTATAAGGTTGACGAAATCACATCACTCAAAGCACAAGTTGCTTATTTATCGAGCCAAATCAACAAATGGAATGTAAATTCCATACAGTCAGCAACTCCTGGATGTGACAACTGTGGAGGACCACATGGTAGTGCTGAGTGCACAATGGGTAATTCTTCTTTTGCAGGTACCAGCAGTGCTGAATAGGTACAATATGTGCAAAACTTCAGCAAGCCATACAACAACCCATACTCAAGCACTTACAATCCTGGATGGAGAAATCACCCAAATTTCTCATGGAGAGATAATCAGCAGAATAGCAATGCGAAGCCTGGACCACCTGGTTTTCAGAATCAAGGCAGTGTTCATCCGAGCCAAGGAACAAATCAGCAAGAGAGGAAACCAGCCCTAGAAGACATGCTGGTTAAATTCATGTCAAAAATTGATTCCAGGATGGATGGACAAGATGCAGCAATGAAAAAAAATGGATGGGAAGATTGACCATGTGGCGCAGCAAAATCAAGCCGCTATTCAAAAGCTTGAGGTGCAGATTGGCCAGATAACTAGAGATACATAAAACAGAGCTCATGGCACACTACCTAGCAACACGGAGGTCAATCCCAAGGAGCATTGTAAAGCAATCACTTTGAGGAGTGGAAAAGAAATAGAAAATACTGTAGGAAGCAACCATTCTCAACAAGAAGCTGAAGCAAATGAAACAAGCATTGAATCACCTTCCACACCACCAGTTCGTCACAATGAAAAGAGTGATGAACCACTTCCGTCTGTCCAAGTAGTCAAGGCATATGTGCCACCTGTACCTTTTCCGCAAAGGCTACAGAAGCACAAAGAAGATAAGAATTTTACTAAATTCCTTGAAATTTTTAAGAAACTTCATATTAACATTCCTTTTGCAGAGGCTTTAGCTCAGATGCCATCATATGTGAAGTTCTTGAAAGAAATTCTATCAAAGAAAAGACGGCTTGAAGATCATGAAACCGTCGCCTTGACTGAGGAATGCAGTGCCATCATTCAGAACAAATTACCTCAGAAATTAAAAGATCCAGGGAGTTTTACTATTCCTTGGACTATTGGGAGTTCTGAATTTGTTAAAGCTTTGTGTGATCTAGGTGCTAGCATTAATTTGATGCCTTTTTCTGTTTTCAGGAAACTAGGCTTTGGGGAAGTGAAGCCAACAAGTGTAACACTCCAATTGGCAGACCGTTCTGTCAAATATCCCTACGGAGTGATAGAAGATGTGCTAGTCAAGGTGGACAAATTCTACTTCCCTGTGGATTTCATTGTGCTAGAGATGGAGGAAGATGTTGATATTCCTCTCATATTGGGGAGACCATTCTTGGCAACCGGGGGAGCATTAATCGATGTGCAGCAAGGGAAGTTAACACTGCGCGTGGGTGATGAAGAGGCAGTCTTCAACGTGTTCAAGGCCACAAAATTTGCAACTACTGCAAACACTTGCCTTAGAGTTGATGCAGTAGACTCTTTAGTTGAAGAAGCCTTTGAGAAGAGCAATCTTGAAGAGCCATTGGAAGCTTGTTTGGCTCATGGAGAGACAAAAGAAGAAGAAAATGATAGCATAGCTGAGTATGCTTTCCGTCTTGATTCAGCACCCCCTATACCATACGGGAGCAGGAGATATTTTGAAGACTTAGGCCATGGGAAGCCAAAAATCCTACCTTCAATCGAGAAGCCTCCTCAACTCGAATTGAAGCAGTTACATGAGCATTTGAGGTACGCTTATTTGGGGGAATCTAACTCCCTCACAGTAATAATTTGAGCTACCTTAAATGAAACAGAGGAGGTGAAACTTCTGGGAGTGGTGAGGCAGCACAAGTCCGCATTGGGGTGGACTATCTCTGATATAAAGGGAATCAGCCCTACCATGTGCATGCACAAGATCTTGATGGAGGATAATTTCAAGACTTCAATAGAACATCAACGCAGGCTAAATCCAATTATGAAAGAGGTAGTCAGAGCAGAAATTCTTAAATTGCTAGATGTTGGAATCATCTACCCCATCTCAGATAGTTCATGGGTGAGTTCGGTGCAAGTGGTGCCAAAGAAAGAGGGGATCACGGTAGTGAGAAATGAAAACAATGAATTGATCCCCACCAGAACAGTCACAGGTTGGAGAGTGTGCATTGATTACAGGAAGCTAAACACTGCTACAAGAAAAGATCACTTTCCACTTCCTTTTATTGATCAAATGTTAGAGAGACTGGTAGGGCACGCGTACTATTGTTTCCTAGATGGCTACTCAGGATACAATCAGATACCTATTGCACCTGAAGATCAAGAGAAGACAACCTTCACCTGCCCTTATGGTACTTTCGCCTACAGAAGAATGCCGTTTGGCCTTTGTAATGCCCCAACGACCTTTCAGCGATGTATGATGGCTATCTTTTTCGATATGGTCGTGCGTTTCATTAAAATATTCATGGATGATTTTTCTGTATTTGGTTCGTCTTTTGATGTGTGTTTGGCTAATTTGGCCTTAGTCTTTAAAAGATGTGAAGAGATGAATCTAGTACTAAATTGGGAGAAATGTCACTTCATGGTGAAGGAAGGCATTGTCTTGGGTCATAGAATCTCATCAACAAGGATTGAGGTGGACAGGGCAAAAATTGAAGTCATTGAAAAATTACCACTGCCCACCTCCGTAAGAGGAATTCGCAGTTTTCTGGGACACGCCGGTTTCTATCGTTGGTTCATTAAAGACTTCTCCAAGATCATCAAGCCCCTCTGCAATCTATTGTCAAAAAAGGTAACATTTGAGTTCACAGAAGAATGCCATAGTGCATTCCAGAAGCTAAAAAAGGAGCTCACTTCCGCACCGATTATTACCGCCCCTAATTGGGAGTTACCATTCGAATTAATGTGCGATGCGAGTGATTATGCTGTGGGGGCAGTATTGGGTCAGAGAATAGACAAACGCCTTCATGTTGTCTATTATGCTAGTCGTACTTTGACAGATGCTCAAATCAATTATGCAACCACAGAAAAAGAGCTATTGGCAATTGTGTTTGCTTTCGAAAAATTCAGGTCATATTTGGTGGGGGCCAAAGTAATTGTATACACTGATCATTCTGCAATCAAGTATCTCATGTCAAAGAAGGATGCCAAGCCTAGACTTATTCGATGGGTCTTACTCCTGCAAGAGTTCGACCTAGAGATCAAGGACAAGAAGGGAACAGAAAACCTAGTGGCAGACCATCTTTCTCGACTAGAACGCAGCTGCAACGAAAAGGAGGTAAGTATTCATATCGATGATTCATTTCCTGATGAACAACTCTTTGTTTTGCAGGCTCTTATGACCCCATGGTATGCTGACTTTGTAAACTACTTGGTGAGCGAGATCATTCCACCAGACTTGACCTATCATAAGCGGAGGAAGTTCTTTGCCGACGTGAAATACTACATGTGGGAGGAACCATACTTGTTCAAGTATTGTTCAGATGGCATAATCAGGTGTTGTGTGCCAGAAACGGAAATCAGAGATATCCTCCTACATTGTCACAGTTTGGAGTGTGGAGGGCACTTCAGCTCTTCAAAGACGTCCGCAAAAGTTCTTCAATCAGGCTTCTATTGGCCCTCAATATTTCAAGACACCTGCCACTTCATTGATTCATGTGATAGGTGTCAGAGGACAGGCAATATCAGCCGCCGAAACCAAATGCCTCAAAACCCCATCATTGAGGTCGAGCTATTTGATTTGTGGGGAGTTGATTTCATAGGACCATTTCCCATGTCGTTCAACAACCAATATATTCTGGTTGCGGTTGATTATGTCTCCAAATGGGTGGAAGCCATAGCCACTCCGACAAATGATGCAAAGGTAGTGTTGAAGTTTTTCAAGAAAAATATTTTTTGCAGGTTTGGAACACCGCGGGCAGTCATCAGTGATGGAGGATCGCACTTCTGCAACCTGTAGTTTGAAGCACTACTCAAAAGATATGGAATGACTCACCGCATCACCACACCGTACCATCCTCAGACAAGCGGACAGGTGGAAATTTCGAATAGGGAGATCAAACAAATTCTGGAGAAAATGGTGAATAGCTCCAGAAAAGATTGGTCGGTCCGTCTAGATGATGCACTATGGGCTTACCGGACAGCTTTCAAAACCCCTATTGGGATGTCTCCCTATAGGTTGGTTTATGGGAAATCATGTCATCTGCCAGTCGAGCTCCAGCATAAGGCTTATTGGGCAACGAAGGCGCTTAATTATGATATGCAGCTAGCAGGTGAAAAGCATCTTCTGCAACTAAATGAATTAGAGGAGTTCCGGTTGGATGCGTACGAGAATGCGCGAATCTACAAAGAGCGCACCAAAAGATGGCATGACAAGCATATTGTGCGAAGAGAGTTGGAGGTGGGGCAGAAATTTCTTCTATTTAACTCTCACTTGCGACTCTTCTCAGGAAAGTTGAAATCACGATGGTCCGGACCATTCGAGATTGTGAAAGTATATCCACATGGGGCTGTGGATATCAAGAACCCGAGTGGAGAAACGTTCAAAGTAAATGGCCAACGATTCAAGTTATACATAGAGGAAGTTGCCATTCCGCCCAAGACCTCGGTGGAGTTGCTAAGTTCCAAATGATAGGGCATACAGTCGAGCTATGACTATAAACTAGCGCTTATTGGGAGGCAACCCAAGCTATTCTTAACTTTTTGGACTATTTTAAATTGGTTTAAGTTATTTTAATTCGATTGTTTTTAATTTTGATTCTTAGTTTTTAATTTTGTTTTTGTTGATTTTTTGATTTGATTTGGTTTTGTTGTTTATTGGTTGTGAATTTTCATTTTTGAAATTGTTTTTCTTGACAGGTGTTAGGAGGAGAGTTTGTGCTTATCACAGTGAGCACCGAGACCTGCGTCGCGAGCTGTGGTCGCGGTGACGCAGTCGCGTTGCTCACTGCCTCAGAAGAAGAAAAAAAATGAAAACTTTATAGTGAGCAACGCGACCTCGCGTCGCGACCTGTGTCGCAGTGAGCAGGTCGCGGTGCTCACTGCCAGAGCAGTTCAGCGGTCAGCGCGAGCAGACCAACGCGATATGTGGTCGTGGCGACTCCTCGCGCTGACCCATCACTTATCCAAACGGTGACGTTTCGAGCAAAAATCAGCCACCGCGACCGCATAGCGCGACTTGAGGTCGCGGTGAAGTGGTCGCGATGAGGAATTCAGGATTAAATCCCTAGCGTGCGCGACAGCCCTCATTCTCTCAAGTAGTTCTCGCGACAATTTTTTTTTGTTTCCAAACTCTCTCAACTCCGAATCCTCTCAACTCTCATGATCATTGGGTGCAAGGTAATCGATTCTTCTCATTTCAATTAAGTTGTAGAGAAGCAATTTGGACTTTGTTGAGTGGATTTACTGCCTAGGATAGATTGAAGTTTGTGGTGTGTTGAGATTTTTTTGAATTTGTATGGTGTTTTTGTGATTGGTAGTGATTGTTGAAGTGTTGGGGATTAATTAGTTGTTGTAGTGTTGTTGAAGTTTGTTAGTATTGTTTTTGCGATAGAAGTTGTTTGGAGTGATTGTGAAGTTGTGAAGTTATTTTGAATTGCCGTAATTTTGTAACTGTTGTTGAGTTGGTGGAAATTGTGTGGATTGTGGGGCAATTCCGAGGTTGAAACGGTTTAACGAAGAGTATCCCGACCGGTTTGCGTCCTGTTCTTCGAAGGGAAAGGGCAAACAAAAGCAAAAAGGGTCTAAAAAGGCAAAACTCCCGGATAAAGAAAAGCCGAAGAATGTGGGTGACCCGAACCCGGAATTTGACGATCGGTTGGCAGCTCAGAAGGGGAGAACCCTTCTCTTGGAGCGAGGTATTATTGTGGAGGAGTTGGCCACATCTGTTATCCCCGCCCATATTGACCAGCAGGGTTGGGGTAACTTTATTCGGATGCCCAACTAGGCGATTGAGAGTATCGTCCGTGAGTTCTATGCCGCGATGTATCCGCCACACTTCCATAACTATGGCATAGTTCTAGTCAGAGGAGTACAGATTAGGATCACTCCAGAAGTGATCAATGCTCACTTCGGCACCACTCCTCAGCCAGACCTTCATCTTGGATACCCCGAGCTTCCATTGTTCTCAGAGCATAACTCAGACTTAGCCGGGAGTTTGCGGATGTCCGGATCGAGAGTTTGGCAGGACGGCACTGCCTCTATTAAGCATCATGAGCTTCATATAGATGCTACTTTCTGGCAGATATTCTCTGACTTTTCACTGCGGCCAGTCCAGTATCATATGACTCTTATCATGGAGACCGCCCGGTTGGTGCACTGTATCCGGAGCGGCATTGCTTTAGATGTTGGGGTATTGATCAGGGATGAGATATGCCATGCAGGCCGTCGGTTGCGAGGTGTGCTGCCATTTCTATGCTTGATCACGCACATTTGTGCTTCTCATGGCATAGATATATATGCTGCAGATGAGCAGCAGTACCTCCGCTCGCCTCTGCAGAATTTGAACAGAGCAACTTATAATGATTTGGCCAAGAGGCGGGGGCTGCCACGACTTGGAGAGCAGGAGCGTCAGCCTGCAGATGGAGATGATGATATGGAGGACATATTGGCTGCGGTTGAGGACTACCATGGCAGTGGCGATGACGAGCAGGCTGCTCCCAGAGTACCCACCAGGGGCATTAGAGGATCTGCAGCAGGCAGTTCACGGGGGCGATCTGAGGGAGCATCCGAGGGTTCTCAGTGGGGTCAGGTTTTGGGTGCTCTAGAGGATATTCAGGGGCAGATGATGGATATACGGCTGCATATGGATCATCGGATGACGAAGCTCCAGCAGCATGTTGACCAGCGGATGGACAGACAGGATGCAGCTATTGATGAGATGAGTCAGTACCTCCAGACTGTCTCTTCCGACTTGCAAAGGAGAGGCTTTGCTGTTCAGTCCTACATCCGCAGATTTTTGAGAGCTTCGAGTCCACCACCACCTCCACCAGCTTGATTTGTTTTTGTGTCATTTGTGTTTTACTTTTCTGTTTGTTTTTTTTTACTGAACTAATATTGTTTTAGATTTGGATTTTGTACTGCTACATTTCTTTCATGCTTATCGCTTTTGTTTCGTTTTATTTGAATTTTTTTAAATATTGCGGACAATGTTTGAGTTAAGTTTGGGGGTGTGTTTATCTTTAGTGTTTTGTTGTTTGTTTTGTTGGTGTATATAAGCTGGAAACCTAGACTTTCCTCATACGCACTGCGTTTGGAAGACTTAGGTTGAACAACGCCACGTACACCAACTTTTGATTTTTTTCGTATTTTCGTTTTTATTGTTGTAGAATAGCGAATTATATGCATGCCTCGCAGATAATTGAATAATAATATGTATATGCTTAGTGCATGTGAGTGTGCAAAGTTGTTAGCTAGAATATTGCCGATAGTATCTTTGCATCTAAACATTCAGGTCTGAAGTCTCTGCATTGTAATGTGTGATAGCTGTCAATTAATAGCTCTGATTAATAGTGGAGACTACCCTTAGTGAGATTTTGAGATTTTTGCGTATTTATTCTGAGGGAATTTTTCGTTTATACTCTTATACACTTTCTTGAGCTTTATTGTCGATAGATTGATCTCTATAGGTTTGCATTGGATGTTAATGAACTGCATTATGAAAATCTTGTGTATATATGTTGAATGTCAATTGAGTAGATTTTGGAGATATGATACAGGCAGTGTGTGTGAATTTCTAAATAGCTTGATATCCTATCCGTAATTGCATGCTCCCTATCCCATTCGCGGCCAAACACTCGCATATTAACCTTTTATTGTATGACCTACATGTCCAAAAATCCTAGCCAAAATTGTAAGACATTACCTTTGACGCTTGGAAACTAGAGACAATTAAAAGGAAAATATGTAAGTGTTGAGTGAGGAAAAAGGAGTGGAGGAGAAAAGATGATATGGATACGGGTAATATGCAGAAAAATTCTTTTAGCCAACATAAAAATAAAATAAAATAAAAAGAGTTGGCTAAAAAAAGTGTTGGGATTGTGAAGCTTGAATCCTGAGTTGATTCAAAGCAGGCCCTAGGAGCAGGCAGAGGCAAGCCCAAATAGAGTAGCCAAACAACAGGCCCAGGAGAGGCCCAGACAGTAGGCCCAGGAGAGGCCTAGGAGCAGGCCCAAGTTTTGGCCCAGGTGAACAGTACTGTACACATGAATAGTGTGTGGTGAATAGTATCGTATACGTGAATAGTATACAGTGAACAATATATAACTGTGATGCCGACAGGAGAACAGTGAATGGCGGTGGCCGCCTCGTGGGCGGCAATGAACAGTGAATGGCGGTGCCTAACAGGTGGGCCCACGCGTGAATAGCTGGTGAATAGTACTTGTGAACAGTACCGTATACGCGTGAACAGCCCTCATTTGTGATAATCAAAGAAACTCAATATCCTCCAAGTGAGAGAGTTCAAAGAGCTCCACAAGAGTGGCTTAGTATCTGGGCAGGAGGCCCAGGCGATATGGGTAGGAGGCCCAGGCATCCGGGTAGGAGGCCCAGGCGGATCCGGGCAGGTGGCCCAGGCGATCCGGGCAGGAGGCCCAGGCGGATCCGGGCAGGTGGCCAAGGCGATCCGGGCAGGAGGCCCAGGCGATCCGGGCAAGAGGCCCAGGTAGATCCGGGAGATCCGGGGCGATGACCCCGATGAGGAGCCCAGGTGCGGTTCCGGGAGATCCGGGGGATGACCCCGATGAGGAGCCCAGGTGCGGTTCCGGGAGATCCGGGGCGATGACCCCGATGAGGAGCCCAGGTGCGGTTCCGGGAGATCCGGGGCGATGACCCCGATGAGGAGCCCAGGTGTGGTTCCGGGAGATCCGGGGAGATGTCCCCGATGAGGAGCCCAGGTATGCGGTTCCGGGAGATCCGGGGGGTGACCCCGATAAGGAGCCCAGGTGTGCGGTTCCGGGAGATCCGGGGCGATGACCCCGATGAGGAGCCCAGGTGCGGTTCCAGGAGATCCGGGGGGTAACCCCGATGAGGAGCCTAGGTATGCGGTTCCGGGAGATCCGGGGTGATGACCCCGATGAGGAGCCCAGGTATGCGGTTCCGTAAGTGGAAACACTGAGAGAGAGAGCGAGAGTATAAACACACGTGAGAGGAAAAACTGTGTGAGAGTTTTTCATATAAGTGTTTTTGTTATAGCTCTTTCATAGTGGATTGAGTGCTGGTGCGCTCCGTGGATGTAGGAATCAGTTGATTGTCGAACCACGTAAAAAATTGCTGTCTCCTTTACTATTCTGCTTGCTTCTATATGTGTGCCCTGTGTAGATTTGCTTGTCTGCATACAGTTTGCAACTTCCGCTGCGCCGGGAATCGGACCGGATTCCCAACAAAAAGGAATGGAATGCACAAAGTAAAAGTCGAAAAATGGGTTAAAAAGAGGTTGAAGGAGAAATGTGAGAAAAAGATTTGGAATGCAAGTTGAATGAATTTGGTGGTCATGAGAGAAATGGTGCAAATTGAAATTTTTATGAAGTCTCTCAGTAGGTTTCCAAGTGCGTTGAGCCCGAATTCCGTTCTTTTTGAGCCAATCTCCCCAAGCCCCATTACAACCATGTAAAGTCCTGTTGATCTCCTTAGGAAACTCAATTGTAATATTTGACATGTATATGCATGAATTTTTCTGTTCTTAGCATTTGATATCTTTCATGAGATCCTTTGTCAAATATGTGCGTTCTTTCTAAATAGTGATGCATACGACGCATTTTGAAATTATTTGCTCATAAATTCCAGTCGTATGCAATTGAAGGTGTGATTACCTAGGTTCTGAGTGTCATTGAGTGAAAATTGGTGAGACTAGAGTCGAGGCGAATTATATCAGCAGTTTATTGATATGGAGATGTCACGATTATCAATGCATTGTATGTCAGTTTCCTATATGAGATAGGTTGTGTAGACTTATCGGCAGCATTTTAGATTTCTGATTGTTGTGCTACTCTTATGCCTTTGCATGTGCGTTTATGCTTGATTTGATGTGTAGCTATGTTTGTGATTAGCTTAGGGCGTTTGTGGGTATCGTAGCTGGTAAACCCTTATGAGACTATAACTCGTCCACTAGGGTCACCTAGGGGTTTAAAGGCTTGTGGCACGTGCTAAGTGCCATCGTTGCATCCTACGAAAATGGATATAGCTTAGTTCGTTTTTGTTCTTAGTTTTAGCTATCTTTGTTTTTGTTTTTAGTTGTGGTGTGTTTCGATTTGCTTGAGGACAAGCAAAAGATAAGTTTGGGGGTATTTGATCGGTAATTTATTTTCATATAATTACAATCCTTAAATCGTATCTTTTAATTGTATTCTTGAGTATTTTTGGTGCTTTTGGTGTGTTTGTTAAGTGTTTGTAGGTTTTAGGTGTTTCTCTCGGAATCGCGCGAAGATTGGAATTCTCGATCCAAAACCGTGATTTTCTGGCAGGGAGCATTGTGACCTATGGTTGCGCTGTACTAATCGCGGTGGAAAATATGGATCCTGGCAGTGAGCAGCGCGACCGCTCACCACGACCACAAGTCGCGATGAGGTGGTCGCGGTGAGAGTGAGATCCTTAGCAGAGAGCATGGCGAGCAACCCATGGTCGCGGTGATGGGATCGCGCTGAATGATGAGGCCTTGGCAGTGAGCATCGCGACCTAGTCAGCGCGACCTCAGCTCGCGGTGCAGCAGTTCAAGCAATCCAGTGAGCATCGTGACCTGGCTAGCGCCACCACAGGTCGCGATGGTGATCGCGGCGAGGAATTTCCAGCAACCCTAAGTGCTTCTATAAATAGAAAGTGAGGAGAGAGAAAGGAGATCTCGGGAATTTTTAGAACAAGACAAGAAAGAGAGAGAGAAGGAGGAGGAAGAAGAGAGAAGAGGGTCTAGGAAGCTAGCCATTGGATCGATTCTCCGGACGACTTCAATCTCTCTTAGGATTTGGATTCGTGCACGGAAAAGCTCTACCGATTCGGTTTCGACGAGAGTCAAGCCTCATTGAGTTTTTCTATCACAATCTTTCCTTTAATCTTGTATTATTCATGTTGTTCTTGATTTATAATATTATGTATTTTTATTTTCTAGTGATGAACTAATTTATTACACTAGGGATGATGATGGAACTTGCTATGACTTTTGATTGAGATTAATGAATGTTTGGATGATTTGAGTTATATGATTGAGTGTTGATTTAATGTTTAATTGATTGTATATTGATTGATCACCAATATTCGATATCTTGTTGTGGTGGATTAAGTACCGAAAGGAGACGCCCACCACGTGTTCGATAAATTGACACAATGACTTAGGAACCAAATAGAGATATATTGGTGTAGGTTATTTGATCTCATATGTTTCCATGTGTAATGCATTCTCGTATATTTAACATTCATCGAGAGATAGGGTGTTAGTATATGTTGAATAGATTCGATTTGCCTTGAGAGAGGATTTCGGATAATTTGTTAACATGATCATCAATCATCAACTTGGACATTCATACATGATTATCTCATATCATTAGGATTAGTAAGTGAAATCGGATTCCCTAGTTCCTATCTCCATTGATAAAAAGATATTTTAATTTCAAGTTTTCATTCATTTAGAATATAAATCACAAATCACAACCATTGAATTGATCATCTAGATAGTATTAAGCTTGGTAAATTTCAGTACTCAATTTCTAAACGTCCTCGTGGGAACGATATTCGGACTTCACAAATCTATATTACTTGAGCCGACCCCGTATACTTGCGGGTACACAAAAGGCGTGTCACACTATCGATGTTAACAATGATGGAAAACATTAGAAGAAAATTAATGAAACACATCCATATTCGACACGAGGCAGCCTTAAAATGGGAGTCAAACATTCCACCAAAAATCAATCGATTGATACAAAAAGCACAACAGAAAGGGAGGTATCTTGACCCATTACAGTGTGGTGAATGGGAATTCGAGGTGCTGGATGATTAGAGACAGTTTGTTGTGGATTTGGGAAAAAAGATTTGTGAGTGTGGCTTCTGGGCAGTAAGTGGTTATCCATATAGGCATGCACTGACTTGTATTTTAAAAAGGAGAGACTCGGTTGAGGGATATGTTCATGATTACCTAAAGAAGGCTGCATATTTGAGGACATACTCACATGTCTTGCACCTAATGCCTGATGAAAGCCTGTGGCCACAAGCTGATACTCAAACTGTGCTGCCTCTTATAAAGAAGAAAAGGGCTGGCAGACCTAAAAAGCAGAGGATAAGGGGGGCCACTGAATCAACCAAGCTAGGCCACCAAGCAGTTAAATGATGTCACCTAACTCAGGAACTGGTACTAGGTTAATTCCTTATGACTTCACACTTTTTTTCTAATTTGTTTTTAACCACTGTCAACATAAGTAAATGTATTTTATGTGAATAATTCACAACGTTTTTTCCAATTTATTTTTGTACCATTATCAACATTTCTGATCTATGTGCACAATTGATAACTTTTTTTTTTCCCATTTTGTGTTTGTAACACTGTCAATATTCCTAATTGTGTTCTATGTGCATAATTCACAAATTAGTTTTCCAATTTGTTCTTGAACAACTGTCAATAGGTTCTTTGGTTTACAAGCACCCAAAAATAGTCATCAAATCAGCCTTTTAATCCCGTTGGATCTCAACCTCTCACACTAAATGCCCCACAATGTTCTCAGCAACTTCCAGGTAATATTTTGTTATTTTTGTATTGTTAAACTACGCTAATTTCAATTTTTCAAGGTTTGTCATTTTTTATTTTTTATTTAAATTGATTTTAAAGGCAATCAGTGTGTTGGGAGTTCATATCAGAATATTTGACTATGTGAAGTATGTGATTTTTGTGTGAAGTGTGCAGGTTGTGATTTTGTAGTGTGCAATGTGTGTTCTGTTGTAGTGTGTAGTATGTAGTCTGCATGTGTTTGCTTTTAAAAACATGAAGAGAGGTGTATTATTTTGTTGTTGATGTGAAAATTTTTTAAGGATAGGTGCAGTGTGTGCTCTGATGAAGTGTGCAGTGTGTATTCTGCATGTTTTTGCTTTGGGTACAAGGACAGAGGCATACTCTGCAGTATTGTTTTGTTATTGATATAAAGGATTGTAAATGATTGGGATTTTGTTGTTCATGTGAATTAAATGTTCAAGATATTATTTTGGTACTGTTATGATGTTGTTCAGCTGACGGTTTGTGCCCTACATGTGTTGGGATATTTAATATGAATATATGAAGTTCACAGTTTACATTATGTACAATTTAAATTGTCAAATTATTCAATTTTAAATCTATGAAGTCAATTTCAATTTCATTATCATAAGTTTTATATAAATGGAAGAAATAATTGGATTTAACATACAAAAATATTATAAAAAAAAATTTGATGATTAAATTGTAAGAGAAAAACTTGAGTGGATCTAATTGAAAAATTGAAATGGATTAAATTGTTAGAGAAAAATTTGAATGGATCTAATTAGTAAATTAAAATGGAAATTAATGTATTATAAATGGTAATTTAGTTATTTAAGGATCAAAATAATTTCAAATAATTATAAGGGTATTTTTGTCTTTTATTAGGGTAAAAGTCATTTTTTATCTTTTTCTGAAGGTAATTTTGTAAATAAGTATAAAAAAAATCCTTCTAAGGGCATTTTAGTCTTTTAGATTGTTTGACAGGTCAACCGTTAGTTTTTAACGGTCAAAGATAACTGGAGAGGGGTTCGCTGTCAATTTTTAATAAAGTTGTTTCCAGTTGAAGAATTGCAAACTTTAGGTATGTTAGCTGTAATTTCTCCGTAATTTCCATATAATGAAGTTAATAAATAATTTAAAATTAAATAAAACTTGATTTAAAATTTAAAAATAAAAAACTAATATCATAAAATAAAAAAATAATATATATATATATATATATATATATATATTTACTTTTTCCTCTACCCTCTCTCTCCTCTCACTATCTTCATTGCACGATAATTCTCTCATTTCTCTCCTCACAAATTTTTCTCTCTTTCTCAGTCAGTTCCCATTTACACACACACGAATCTCTCTTTTATATTGTTTGTGTTGGCTGGGTATGGTGGTTTAGGGAGGTGACATCAGTGGTGGAAGTGGATGTTATTTTTTAGGGGAGGCAGCCGCGGTGTGGTTGTGGTTTTTTTATAGGAGGCGGCAGTGGTTTGGGGTTCGAAAATAGAGAGGCTGTGTGGTGGTGCGAACGACCTCCCTTTTTCGAGCTTTCTCCTATGGAGGTTTAGTGTTGATCGGGTGGCAATTTTTTTTTTTAAATGTTTTGGACCGGTGGAGATCCAAATTGGATCTTCGCTACCCGTCTTTAAAGATGGGCATTGGAGATCCAATATGGATCTCCACTTGTGTTTATTATTATTATTTTTTAATTTTTAAACTGATGGAAATTTAGATTGGACCTCCACCATCCATCTTTAAATGATATATATTTTTTTAAATATTTTTTTGGATATGGTGGAGTTCCAATGGTTATTTACCACTTTTTTTTTTTTTTTAAAATTCTCTGGATATGGTGGAGTTTCCATGAATCTCCACCGGATGTTTATTATTATTTTTTTTAATTTCTATTTTTTTTTAAAAAAAGTTCTACTTTTAATTTGATCCCTGTAGTCACTAAAACATGTCAATTGACCAAGCTTAAAAATCACCAACAGAAGAAGATAAAAGAAGCCTTTATGAAAACATTATAACCAAAAGCCCACAAAGCCCATAAAGCTAAATAAGATCTAATAAAGTGCAAAAGCAAAACCCAATATGTTGCAAATAATGTAGAACGTAACAGTCACGTAGAGCGCATGAAAATGAAATGTTACGTAGAATCAAGGGACTCACTAACTGTAGAACGCTCCTATGATCCTAGAGATAACTGTTTAAAGACAAAGAATGTACCAAATCAATTCTTGTAATGTCTCCGTAGACTCCTCTAACGAACATTCAAACCTCAACTATAAAAAGGGACCCCTCATAGGCCAAGGGGTTGGCTTTTAGATATTAAAAATTCCCTAGACTCTCTCTCTTTCTCTCACTCTCAATATTTATTTGGTCAGAATAATTGGAACTCCTTTCCGACGACCTTCCAGAGGTCCATCATCAAACCTTTCAGCCACATACCCCCGAATTTCGATCATACTTCCCTAGGCTTACATGGAGAAATTGCTACTCATTTACTATTGATTTAATATATTTTCCTCTTTTCTTGTTTATTTCATATTATACATTTCTAATTTGAGTGTTAGAATGTTCTTGGCCGGTATTACCCTGGTATCCAAGTACATTTTGGCTCTCTTAATTGTTAATTTTGAAGGTTGTAGTGTCCGTTCCATTACTCTACGTAAATTGGGGTCTACAATGGACGGTGGAGATTCATCTTTTTATTAATTTTTTATATTTAAAAATATTTAATTATTATTTTAAAAAATTAAGGGTAAAATAATATTTTTGACAAAAATATTAACACAAGCTAACAGAGGCGTAAAAGAGAGAAAAATAAAAGTGAAGGAGAAAAACGAATAATACTTTAAACTTCGAGGGACAAAATGATAATATCCCTAATAATAATTGATAAGAGGATCAATTGTTGATTTGTTGTAGACAAGGTTGCATAAAATTTCTCGGTTGCTTGTTGAGAGTTAATATCACAATTATGATAAACTAATAATTATTGAAATGTCAAAAAAAATTTTCGCATGACAGATTATTTTCTTTTTTTAAGTTAATTTTGTTGTAGTTTTTCGATAATTGATAATTGTATTTTTAATATTAAAAGCTAATTATCTTGTAATCATAGATCGCTAATGCACTTGAGAAGCATTAATTTCAGTTATGGTGCATTTGTACATATGGGAAATTAACAAAAGGTTTGTCTAAGATCTCGAATTGTTGAGAGGTAAATTTAGACATACAAAGTCCGATGCTCAACAAGCCATGTAGATGGGGTTGACTGGTCAAACTTCAGTAATTAAGGTAAAATGGATGTTATAGATACATCAGGTGGTTTGGATCATACAAAATTTGTTTTTTGTTGGATTCATCAACTGTTTTATCAATAAGAATACAAAATTTGGCATCCCCGACTTCCTCACGGATTTTAGCTCGCATTTCGTTAGCTAGAATATTCAATAACTCCTTTTGAATCCGAGGTGATGTATACTTGGCATTTTGTGGAGCATTTTCTAAAATAATTTCAGCAATTTCTTGATTTACTCTTGCTTGTAACTTTATCATCTCAATAAAGTTCTCACGATTGGTAGAATTGATGGATTCATCATGACCCCGAAATGCACATCCTTGCATTGCTAGCCACTTCACTGTCTCTAGTGATGTCTTGAGTCATAGTCGATTTTGTAAAGTTTCTTGTAAAGAGACTGTACTCATGACTGTGTCGATATGCCGAGATGGATCTTTTAAGTTACTCCAACTTTGGATGGCAAACATATGTATTAAATTATGTCCCCCTTCATGTTTCCAAAATGGACATTTTCCCTTACAATTGATTCTTTTCCAACTTTGAAAACCATCTTGTAAATGTGCGATGCTTTGACGGAAAAGTATAAAAAAGAAAGCATGGAAAACAAAATGCTTTATCTTTTGATATCGAATATTCAAGCCAAGGAAATTGTTGGAACCAAGATTGTTGAAATCTTCGACTATATTTACCATCCAAAGTAAGTGGATAGTTATCCAATATAGGTTGAAAAGGTCCCATTTTTATATATGCTTTTCGCACATCATCATACTTCTCAGCGGGATAAGCTCCTATTGGGAGACGTAATCCAGGATCACGTTCATAATAAACAGTGTTAATATCTGCCTCTGGTGGAGTGTAAACATTCTCAGACGGAGTAGGCAAACTTAAACCGCCAACATCACACGGAGAACTTAACCCACTCGATGATTGATAATCTCTCTTTTCCCCAAAGTATGAAATGAGAGTTTTTCTTGGCTTGGAATTATGGTTGTTTGACATTGTAACCTAATATTATCAAACGCTTTGGTTAAATAATTGATCAAATAACTACTTAATAGTATGAAAGGATGTGCTTTTCGGGGTCATGATGAATCCATCAATTCTACCAATCGTGGGAGCTTTATTGAGATGATAAAGTTACAAGCAAGAGTAAATCAAGAAATTGCTCGGATTGTTTTAGAAAATGCTCTACAAAATGCCAAGTATACATCACCTCGGATTCAAAAGGAGTTGTTGAATATTCTAGCTAACGAAGTGCGAGCTAAAATCCGTGAGGAAGTCGGGGATGCCAAATTTTGTATTCTTGTTGATGAAGCAGTTGATGAATCCAATAAAGAACAAATGACAATTATTTTGAGGTATGTTGATTTAAAGGGATTTGTTAGAGAACGTTTTTTTTTCAAGTTATGAGTGTTAATGACACAAATTCTTCAACTCTTAAAAGGGAGATATGTAATGTCCTTGCTCGATATAATGTATCGGTTAAAAACTTACGAGGTCAAGGATATGATGGTGCTAGCAACATGAGGGGTGAATGGAATGGTTTACAAGCCTTATTTCTCAAAGATTGTCCATCTGCTTATTACATACACTGCTTTGCACATAGACTTCAGCTTGCTTTAATTGCAGTAGCTAGAGAAGTGCATGATATATGGCTATTTTGTTCGAAATTGAATTCTATTGTAAACTTTGTAAGTGCTTCTTTCAAGCATCATTCTGAATTAAAATCTATTCGAGAAGATGAAGTTAAAGATTTGATCGCTTTAGGCGAACTTGAGACTGCTACAGAGGCTAATCAGATTTGCACTTTACAATGACCTGGAGCTACTTGTTGGAGCTCCCATTTCACTTCTATTAGTAGATTGATTCAGATGTTTGGTTCAGCTTCTACTCTTCTTGAAAATTTGATTAACAAGGGACTGAATAACAATATACGCGGAGAAGCCAAATGTGCGTTTAAAGATTTGAGATCCTTTGAATTTGTGTTTATCTTGTTATTATTGCACAAAATTTTGGGAATATTTGATATGCTTTGTCAAGCTTTGCAATCGAAATCTCAAGATATTTTAAATGTTATGAATTTAGTGTCAACTACAAAAATGCTCCTTCTAGAGTTAAGGGAGAATGGATGGGATACTTTTCTTGAAAATGTAGTGTCATTTTGTGATAGGTATGAAATGGATATACCTAATATAAATGGAAGTCATTTGGAAGGAACAAAACGTTCTTGTCAACAGAAAGATAATGTCACAGTTAAGCATTACCATCACTTCAATATATTTAATGCTGTGATTGATTTTCAATTGATGGGGTTGAATAGTAGGTTTCCAGAGCAGACAATAGAACTTCTTACTCTTAGCATGGCTTCGAGCCCCGTGGATGAGTTTAAATCATTTGATGTTGATGATATTTGTACTCTTGCTGCGAAGTTCTACTCTTAAGATTTTGATAAAAATGACATTGAAGATTTGAGAAGACAATTGAGCCATTACAGATTTGATGTTCTTTGTAATCCACATTTCAGAATTTTGCTTCTCTATCAGAACTATGTCAAGGTTTAGCTGAAACAAGAAGGTCAGAACACTATACTTTGGTTGATAAATTGATTCGTTCAGTCTTAACACTTCCAGTATCCACAGCAACAACAGAACAAGCATTTTCTGCTATGAAGCTTCTCAAAACACCACTTCGCAATAAGATGAAGGATGATTTTCTGACAGATTGTATGTCATATATATTGAAAGGGAGATCGCTGATACCATTGATTTAGAACATATTATAAATGAGTTTGATTGTGTAAAATCTCGTAAAAAAAAGTTTAAATAAGGCTTATTTGTATTTTGTATTGTATGTTTCTTTTTATTTTATTTTTTTTGTTAGTTTTATTAAAAGTTAATGTATTTTGTTTAATATATGCATTTTGAGAGGTAAAGTTTATTATGTCTTCATCTAACTTTATTTATTTTTATTTTTCAATCAATTAAATTTATTCGTATTGTTGATGTTCGTGTAAAAAAAATTTTCTTTTGTTTGCGCCCACCCTAATAAAAAATCATGGGTACGCCCCTGTTTATATAATAGTTGTCTCTGGGTATCAGTTTCTCTACAAGAGTGGTGTAGATATCTTGGATGGACAGTGACTGAGAAACACAAAGCATGGTCAAGAGTGTCGTCTGTAACCGGCGTTTATACTTTGACAATTAAGTGAGTAATAAGTTAACAAAATTTGATTATAGAGATATAAAGTGTAGAGATGAATTACCAGTCGCAGTTGGTGAATTTATTGTAAAGACTACTCACCTATATATAAGGGAGTTGGAGTGTCTAATTGGCCAACACTCGAGTGTCAGGTCGAGTGTTTATTGTTAAGAATTATGCCAAATTCCAATGTAACGGAAACACAAATCTGTTATGCAAACACACAAAAGCCACAACACACACAAGCAATATAATCAAACGTAAAAGAATAAACACGAGACAAGAACTTTTACGTGGTTCAGATAAACGTTTCTACATCTACAGAACGCACATGCACTCAATTCATTATCTCTCCAATTCTTTGTATATTCACCACACGTAACACTCATTTACATTAGACTTATATATGATTAATCAAGGCTAGAGTTAACCTAAACAAGGACTAGATTGATTAGGAAACAAATTCTTCCTAAACTGGCTATCCTGCTTGAATCAGGAGTCGCGTACGATCTCCTGGTCATGCCACTTGCTATTGGAACAATCAATCAGTAATTTGAATAAAATTAATAAAACAAAAAGAATACAGAGAAGAAACAGTATACAAAAAAAAAAAATAATAAAAATAAAGTAAAAACTGATGTTGTTTCGTAATAAGAGTCGTGATAGAGGCTTGCAGCATGTGCAATATCCTAAGACAGTATTTCTCCCATTCCGATTACTTGAAGGACGTATGGAGACTGCCCTTAGGATTCAACTATCAATTCTTCTGATGCTAAAGCAACACATCCCAGAAGTCAGACAAACAACAAAATAATATTTCCTTTCTCTGAGAAATATTTAGACAACAAACGTAAGAAAAAATTTGATTAAAAATTGAGTGATTTTGCATTGTCTAGTGCACCTTTTTGTAACAGTGCAAACCTTTTTAAAGAGATACAACTTTGCATCAAAACATATATCTTTAGATATTAAAGACATTAAAGAGACAAACCAGAGACAACAAGTTGCGTTACATTGAGCTTAAAGTTGCGTTCAACACTAGAAGCTCATTGGCTCATATCTAGATTCAGACTAGTAAAAAACGAAAACACACAATTCTTACCCCACAAAAAATGTCAAAAGAAGTAAGGGGAAAAATAAATAAAAGAAGAATAACCAAGGTAATTGCTGATCACTTGTACAAAGTGCTGTAAAGGAGATTAATGTTTTTGATCCGCTGGGTATATTGATTGGTAAGCTTCAAGAATACTTACGAAAAGAGCGTAGATTGCGCCAATAAGAGCAAGAACAGTCCAAGGGCTAATAAAATTTGTATTAAGCCACTCTGCCATCCAATTTTTGATCTTGTTCTTGTAATGCCTTTCAACTTTCTCTTTAACATTCGCATAGGCATAAGGATTCCACACCAAGTTCTCAGCCATCTCAGTGAAAAGTTCCACCACCTGCTGATCTGTTCCTAGAAAATTCATCAGTATTCCCTTTGATCGAAGTTCCTTCACATCTTCTGCACGATCAATCAGTGAACCCATGAAGCAAATGTAAGAAGACACCCCGAAATCATCAGTCAAATCCCGACTTTCTTCATAGCCTACCATGTTTAGAAGCAGTGATTTGGTTGAGTCATCTATAATTATGGGCGGAAGTTTGAGTAATCCTACTGAAAATGTCGATTTGAATTCGACATCTGTGAAGCGATGGCTTTTGCTTGACCTGAAGTAGATTCCCGCCTCTTTAAGATCCTTGGCTGAACGATATGTATACCAATCCCTCTGGCTTTGCCTGCTTGGAGGAGGAGGAGCTAATGCAGCTTTATCTATTAGATGGGTGTGAATAATGTCAAGAAGATGAGCTGGTTGATCCTC
The DNA here is from genome assembly GCA_003430845.1 of Xanthoceras sorbifolium. Taxonomy (NCBI): domain Eukaryota; kingdom Viridiplantae; phylum Streptophyta; class Magnoliopsida; order Sapindales; family Sapindaceae; genus Xanthoceras; species Xanthoceras sorbifolium. The sequence goes on from CM010611.1 coordinate 7,762,244, forward strand.
AAACTGTACTAGCTTATTTGGTAGAGACGAAGGAGCACCAATTTGTGCTACAAAATCAGTGAACGTTTTCTTCCATTCGTCCTCATTGAACTTCAAGCTCATCAACTCCTTGAGAACTTTGAAAGGAAGTTGATTTTCTATTAAGAACAAGTCTCGTCGCACAAAAGCAGCAACGAAGATATTCATCTTCAATTGTTGACGGTCGTATAGAAAGCAACGGATGAATTGGAGAACGAAGCAGCCATCAAGAAACATCATTCGAGTAAATTCGTTTTGGTCGAAGATCTCTGTTGAGCCTTCAGTGTAGCATTTTCTAGCATCTTCTGCAACGGCCATGACTTTGTTGTACAAGTGTTCAAGTAACTGTGCTTCGTCATTGGCATACTGGCAGGCCATTGAAAACTTGAGATCCTCCATTAACTGAAGATCAGGATTGCCATGGTGATAAGGACCAATTGAAACAACTAAAGGATCGTAGCAGCTTTTGTTCGCTTCGATCCTACGAAGCATCGGTGAAACTCTCTGAATTTTTGGCTTTGGGACCTCTTGCTTGCTTTGGCGCTGTAGCATTGATTGCAGCCACTGTTGATCGCTCTCAGGACAAGTGATGGCATCATTTTGGATAACAATGTTGAGCATTTCAGTCTCACAATCGATTCCTTCAGTCATTACAATGTTGAGCACACAACTGGACAAGTGAGCTATTGAATTTTATAAATAATGTTTGCTTGAGGTTTGGTACAAGCATCTCCACTTTTCTTATTCATGAAGCTTGGAACTGTTACATTTTTAAAGTATTGTTTTGCAATTCTAAGTAGCCAAAAAGAGCTATCTAGCAAAATAAGATAACGTACAAAAGAGATGAAAAAAACAGAGTGAAAAGCACAAAATCCTAAAACTAAATCTGTAGGCGCTGCTTTCAAAAGCAAGCTTAAGGAAGAATTGACCCATCAGGTGAATCTAACAGTGTGGACAATATCTAATTTAATACAACCGAATCTAGTAAATCCATTTCAATTATTAGAGTGTAATTAGTTTTATTAATTCAGTTTAGTTAGTTTTCTATTAGTGACAATATATTGTAACTAACTTTCTGTTTTCCTGAGCTATTTATATAGCTTTCTTTCTCTGTAAGCTAACATTAGAAGGAATGAATATATTCTTCCTCTCATTCTTCTCTTCTAGGTTTTCCTAGCTTTCAGCTCAATATCAATCAAGTTACTTGAATTGAATTTGAAAATGAGTGACGATATTAAAAACTGTATGTTTATTTTTAAAATGTTATAGTTTATTTTTTATTTTTTATTTTTATTTTTCAGCTATTACAATTTAATTCGGAATTAGGGAAGATGAAAATAAATCGAACTCACAACTTCAAGGTGTACGTATGAGAGACATATTATTGTGCTAACCTCGTCTTTTCTTTAAATTTTATAGTTTGTAACCATGTCTGTATATTACCACACAAATCTCTTTCTTTTTTAATTTTTAGTTAAATACTCTAATATAATAAAGTAAAAAATAATTAAAATTAAAAAAAAAACAAAAACGAATGGTGGTTCGGATAAAAATTTGATTGGTATGGCCAAATTTAGGCGCACTGTTGATGATTGCGATTTTGTTGATCTTGGCTTCTCTGGTGCTCCGATGACTTGGAATAACAAAAGGGCTGGAACGACTAATGTGCAGGAGAGGCTGGATAGATTCCTTACTAACTCTGGCTAGAAATTGCTCTTCGAGAAAGCTGTTGTGGAAAATCTTCTAGTTTTCTAATCACAGACCTGTCCTATTGAGATTGGATGGGGTTCAGGGTAACAATAATTTAAAGAAGGGTCGGGCTTCAAGTTTGAACCTTTCTGACTCAAAGATGAGGAGTGTAGATCGGTGGTTTGCAAAGATTGGGTTGGGAATGGTGTTAGTGGTGTTCCTTCTTTGGGTTTACTTAAAGGAAGGCTGGGTAAATGTGCTGCTCTTTTAGTCTCTTGGAGTCAGAATAAATTTGGCTTCCTTAGGAAAGCTATCGCTTCGAAACAATCATAGCTTTCCTCTATTTTGAATGGACCCCTAAGTGTCTTTGAGCATCAGCAGATTAAATTGTTGAAGGCTCTTTGAGCAGTTTACTTGCCAAGGAAGAACTGTATTGGCGTCAAAGAGCTAGAGCGGACTGGTTGGCAGCAGGGGATAAGAATTCGAAATTCTTGCACCTTAAAGCTTTAGCCAAAAAGAGGAAAAACTCTATTCATATGTTATTCGATGATGATGGAGAGCGGAAGACTAGTCCTGGGGGTATCCAGAAGATGATTTGTAAGTATTTCAATACTTTATTTTCTTCTAGTAAGCCTTCAGACTTTGATTTGGAGAATGCTTCTAGGTTTATTAGCCATCGTGTTGATTCTAATATGCTCAGTGTTCTGAACTCTCCCTTTGTTGCTGATGATGTGAAATTTGCTCTGTTCAATCTTGGTCCTACTAAGACACCGGGTCCTGATGGGTTCTAGGCAGTGTTCTTCTAGAAACATTAGGATATGGTGGGGGATTTTATTACTAAGATCTGTCTTAAGGTTCTTAATGATAATCTTTTTATTGGAGATTTTAATTTTGCCAATGTTGTTCTCATTCCTAAGATTAAGAACCCTTCGGAAATAACAGACTTTAGACCTATTAGTTCGTGTAGCATGATTTATAAGATTATTTCTAAGGCCCTGACTAATAGGTTAAAGTTAATCCTACCTAGTTTGATCTCTTCCTCCCAAAGTGTATTTTTCCCCGGGAGATTAATTTATGATAATGTCATTGTTTCTTATGAGTCGTTGCATTCTCTTTCTAAAAGGAAAAAAAAGGGAGGAAAGGCTTTGCCGCTCTTAAATTGGATATGATTAAAGCCCACGATCATGTTGAGTGAAAGTTTTTGAAGTGTGTCTTGGGTAAGTTGGTTTTCCTCGATAGATGGATTTCTAGTATATGAGACTGTATCTACGATTTTTTATTCGTTTGTGATCAATGGTGATGTAGTTGGAAAAGTCTCTCATTCAAGAGGGCTGAGACAAGGGCGTCCCCTGTCTCCGTATTTGATCCTCTTTTGTACTGAAGCTCTCTCTTCGTTGATCAATGGTTCTGAGCAGGATGGCAGATTACTTAGTTTCAGGTGTTGTCGTGGTAGTCTTCTTATTAATCATTTGTTTTTTTTTTATAGATGATAGCATATTGTTCTGTAGAGCGGTGGATGTTAGTGGCTCTGCTATAAAAGAGATCTTGGAAGATTATGAGAAGGGTTCTGGGCAGCAAGTTAATTTACAAAAATCTTTTATCATATACAGCCCTAATGTTAGTGTGGAGGCGCGAAGTAAGTTCCAAGTTCTCCTAGGTATCCCTGGAAGTCATTCTTATGACAAATACCTAGGTCTCCCAACCCTGGTAGGCAAAAACAAAAGACAGACCTTCAATTCCATAGTAGAGAAAGTTTGGAAGAGATTTAAAAGCTGGAAGGGTAGTTTATTCTCGATGGGTGGTAAGGAGGTTCTAATTAAGGCCATTCGTACCTATGCGATGAGTCTTTTTCAGTTTCCTTTCTCTCTGTGCAAAGATTTAGATTCTCTTATCTCTGGTTTTTGGTGGGGTTTTAATGGTGATAAAAAGAAAATGTCTTGGGCTAGCTGGGATAAAATGTGTCTTCCTAAGTCTTTGGGTAGTTTAGGCTTCAGAGACCTCCACTAATTCAATCAAGCTCTGGTAGCCAAGAAAGCCTGGAGATTGTTGGCAGATCATAACTTTTTAGCCTCCCAAATTCTCAAGTCCAAGTACTTTAAGAGTGAGGACTTTTTAAAGGTGCAGTTGAAGCCCAGCCCTTATCATATTTGGAGAAGTATTCTTTGGGATAGAAATTTGCTTCTGAAAGGTTTGAGATGGAGAGTTGGAAATGGGCTTAATATTAAGACCTTTCAAGACCCCTGGCTTTCTGTACCCAATACTTTTAAACCGGTTTCGGAGGGCTCTAATTCAGATTCTTTAGTGGCAAACTTTATTATGGATGGGAGACCTTTGTGGGACATTGACAAACTCAAACAAGCGTTTGTTGCTGCAGATATAGAGAAGATTCAGAACATTCCTTTGGGGTTGGCTAGAAGTCAGGATTATTTTTCTTGGCATTTTGATATGAGAGGTATTTATTCTGTTAATAATGGGTATCAAGTGGCTTTGAGGGACAAGTTTAGTGGCAGCAGTTCTTATTCTTCTTTCAACCATAAATGGTGGTCTTTCTTTTGAAACTTGAGTATTCCTCTAAAGGTTAAGATTTTCATTTGGAGAGTTTGTCTAGATGCCTTGCCTTCAATGTCTAACCTTTTTGACAGAGAAGTAGTATTGAATCCTGGGTGTAAAAGGTGTGGAGCTGGTCCTGAGTCCATTGTCCATGCTCTCTTTGTTTGTCCTAAATCCCTTGCTGCGTGGTCTGCTATCTCTTTTGGTCTGTTGCTTGTTGATTTCCAGTTGCCTTCTGCGTTTGATATTCTGTGCAGGTTCTTCCAGGTGCTGTCTCGTAGGGATTTTGAATTGTTTTGCATTCTCTTTTGGCAGCTCTGGTTTGATCGCAACGGTTTCCTTTATAATGGCAAAGTGAAAGAAGCTGCTGATATTCTTGCTTCCTCAGCTAGCCTTTTGTCTGAATTTCATGATACTAAGGAAGTTGTTTCTGCTCTTCAGTGTGTGCCTAAGCCCTTGCCCAGCTCCTCTAAGATTCTGAGTTGGATTCCTCCCCCCTTTCGGCTCCCTTAAGCTCAACTCAGACGCGACCATCAAAAAGGACATTCTTTTTGTTGGGTTAGGGGCTGTGATTTGTGACAGCTTTGGTAAGGTAGTTATTGCTATGTCCAATTGCTTTGCTGGCTCTATTTCTGTCGAAGTTGGTGAGGCTATTGCTCTTAGAAAGGCCTCATTCTTGCTCAGGAGTTGGGCTGTGTGGTGGAGTGGGTTGAAAATGACGTGGCCAATGTTATTAGTGCTATTCTGGAGACATATTTGAACCTTGGTTTGGCTAGTCCTGTTTTCAATGATGTTAAGCTTTATGTAGGGTTGTTAGAGTTGTTAAATATAAAGCTATTTCTCGCAAAAGAAATGGCTTGGCCCATTCTTTAGCTTCCTTAGCTTGTTTCTCTTTTGAGGATCATTCTTAGTTCAATGTTGAACTCGATTGTTTCTTGTTTTCTTCTTAATCGAAGTTTGCAGTTTTTGCTTAAAATAAATAAATAATAATAATAAAAACAAAAACAAAATGAAAAGCATTGGGGAGGAGCCGCACCGGCGCATCCTTATGCTTTATTTAATGTAATTTTATTTTATCTTTTGTCTAAATTTTATAATTTTTATTTTAAATAATCACTATTAATGTTTTTAATGAATAAACAATCAAAAGATATTATGCTTGTTCGTTAAAATGCTTAAAATATTGTATTAATAAGATATAATTAATTTATAATTATTTTAATCATTTTAATAATTTAATTTAAGGAGCAATGTTGAATTTTTGAAAAATATATTATAGTGGACAAAAATGGCATCAAGCCCAGAACGTCGGACCCAATACATATTAGGCCCAAAAATATAAAAGCATTGCCAGGTCCTGTAACACCCCCTGACCCACTCCACTCGGACCTAATCAGGGAGCACTACCATATACCGAAATCTCTTACTAAAACGATATTAAAAACATTTGAAAATAGTCCAAATAAATTTCCAAAATTCTTGTCAGAGTTTCCTCTGTTTTACTGACTTTCCAAAATCTGTTTACAGTTAAAATTTATAAAAATCAACTTTTAAAATTCTCAAATCACTTTTGCGCACCCTTCCAAATTTAATGCGACTTGCCAAATCACTTGATCACAATATAATTCATAATTATTCAAATAACTTAAACGTATAGTAAAATATTTACACAGCGGAAGTTCTTCAAATATATACAAATAGTTTCTGTATATGCATATTTTATTAAAACATATATATACTCGATACAAAATGACTACCCAAATGTATAGGATCAATGTGACTCTGGACTCTCCTACTGCAGTCTCTACCCTTCTTTGTCTTTGTTTCCCTTGGAACTTTTGTTACCTACGTGTGAAAAAATTCAACACGCTAAGCAATCTGCTTAGTGGGTGTACACAAATTTGTATATCCAAATGTACTATATCAAATAAGTTTATCTATTTTCGATAAAAATATAAATAACATATAAGTAAATCATATATGGGGCTCATGTCAAATCAAATTATATACTCAACAAAGTATTCAAAATCAATCAACAGACAAAATCTTCATAATTTCTCAAATGCTTTCATATAATAAATCAGTTTTTATACTGGGCTCCTGACATACATAACATAAGTTATCGGACTGGATTATAGATTGTTCAGCATCGGACACACAAACGGGCTACCCGCTGAACATCAGATCAGAATGGAACACTAATGAAATCACTCGCTGTAAATGTCTCATAACAGATTTCAGAATCCTAGGACCAGCACTTGGGGCTTGTACTATCCAAAGGGTAGTGCATCAGAGTATATTGGCACAGTACTGTTCAGATAGAAACCCAATTGACATGTCAACCTCCTATATCCATATTTATGTTCATATACATCAGAGCCATTTCACAAAACGTTTTCTCAAATCCAATGTCAACATATTTCATTTCTTTCAGAATTATTGAATTCAACTTTTAACTTATTCAATTTCAATTCATATCGATATATGTATATATATATATATATATATATATTGAAATTCAAATTTCATCAAATATCATATAAAGGAAATATACGAATATATTTCTAAATCAATAATCACATCAAATCATTCCAAAGATATATTCAAACGTATTTCATAATTCCATATCGAATCAAAATGCTTCAAAATCATTTTCCGATACATTTCACAAAGATTATATAATTAAAATCACCTTCAACAATATATTTCTATAACAATATTAACATCAAAACATATTAAAATCAATTCATAATATTATTCACAATCAATATTTCGAATGTAAATTATATTTCGAGAATTCGCTATTCAAATCATTTCAAAATCAATTTCACACTATAAACTATAATCAATATAATTCAAATTACTCAACATTAATAAAATTCAATCAATCCGAAATATTCTGGAAAACTGAAAATTCGAAAACGAGTGTACACCGAACCTGGATACCTTTTCCTTTCTCTTCTCCTTCTTCTCCTTCTCTTTTCTTCTTCCTTTTCTTCTTCTTTCTCTTCTTCTTCTTTCTCTCTCCTCTTTTCTCTCTTTTCTCTCGTTCTCTGGTCTGTTTCTATTTGAGAGCTTTGCTATAATCTGTTCTGTTTTGTATTTGAAGTGGCACCGCTATATTTTTTTTTTATAATTTTTGAGCCATCGCGACCAGTGGTTGCGCTGCTAAGTCGCGGTACTTACTGGTCCAGTTTTGCCACTTTCATCGCGAGCTTCTACCGCGAGCTCTGGTCGCAGTCTCTAATCACGATACTTACTGGTGGAATTTGCCACCTTCAGCGCGAGCGGCTATAGCAAGCGCTGGTCGCGATGCACACTGTCCAGTTTTTCACCCTTTTCTTCGTGCACTGTTTTGGACCGTTCCAATTGGTCCACTTGGAAACCTAAAAATATACATTTAATTACATTTTTCACCCCTTCAAATCATAATTATCACATTCATATACTCCATATTAATTAAACTACACTTTTCATATTTATGCGAAATTAGGAATGTTACAGGTCCAAAGACCACTATATCACTAAGTATAAAGTACGCTTGAATGGCCTACAAGTAATAGGCCCAAACTACAAGCCCAATAGCCTATCAAATCCCTTTGTAGAATACAAAGACCCATCTGAGGTCTCCATGAGTTCCAAGTGCAAGAAGCCTTCACCAAGGCCCAAGAAACCCTTAGACTTTTAATTTAAACCAAGTCAAATGGCCAGTAGAATTCCCTATAAAGCTCGCCTAGAAATTGGGGCACATCATCCTACTTCTAATTAGTCATGGCCAAGGTTCCGGAACCGGCGGTTCCGATTTTGGAACCGCCGGTTTCGGTTCAATATTTTAAGCAGCGGTCCCGGTTCTGGTTCCGATCGGAACCGAGGAGGAACCGCCGGTTCCGGTTCCTCCCTGGTTCTTTGGAACCGGCAGTTGAACCGCCGATTCCAAACCGGTGGTTGAACCGGCGGTTCCGGAAAAATAAAAAAAAATTACAAAAATTAACTAATTAAAATTAAATAAAATTAAAATTTATAAATTAATTAATAAAAAAATTTAAATGTATAAATAAAATGGTTCATTTGTTCAACTTCAACAAGAAATTTATTACGATAATAATAATATCATAAATGATAAAACTATAAAATTGAAAAAAATAAAATAAATAAATAAGAAATTAGGGCTTGCACTTAATTTTACCTCAATTAAGCTGCCTACGTATCCTCTAGGAGAAATCAAAGCCCACGTAGTTCTTTTACCTATTATGTTCCGGAGGTGATCAATCGTTGCTTGTTCCTTCGGTAGCCGTTGTATCATCGTTGGTGTCGAAAAAGCCATTATCGTCGGATACGAGATCCAATCCTTGCTGGCGGTATGAGGCCTTGGTCCAGTCGTCAACACAGACCTGAATCTGTATTGAGTCAGGACTGAGCAATGCTCGTCTCTTGTCGAGAACATTGCCACCTGCAGTAAATTCCTGTTCGACTGCCACAGTCGAGACAGGGGTTCCAAAAATTTGCTTGGCAATGAGTGCCAAAATTGGAAAGTTAGTTTCGTGTTCCCTCCACCAATGTAGGATGTTAAAGTCTTCGCTATCCAAAAACTCAAAAGAGGTGTTTACGTAAAGATCAACCTCTGAAACATAGGTTAATGAAGACGAAGAACTCCCCTGTGCCCTTGATTTTTTGGACAACACACTTGACCCTAACTTCCTTAATGAGGAAAAGCGAGAACGAGAATGACTACTTCCGCTTGCAGTCAGTTGCTGAACATTAATGTTCAGCGAGGGACCGTATACAGAACGGTATTCGTCATACAATGAATAAAATAATTGTCTAACATTATTATATAAAGCACTAATATCTACGTTGTGTAGCCCTAGAGATTGATAATAAAGTGTTAAATATTCATATAAACTATCAAATTTACACCTAGGGTCAAAAACTGAAGCAACAGTATAAATCGAAGGAATGTCCCTATAATAATTTAACCATCTATCTCTCATTGCAGCAACACATGCAGATAGTTCTATTACTTGTGCACATTCATTAAGTGCATCTACAATATTAATGGCTTCACATAAAAATAAATGTGAAGTTGGATAATATATACCGGATAAAGCGGTGGTTGCATCATGAAAAACTTTTAAAAGCATGCAAATTTTAGTACAAACATCCCAATGATGAGCATACAAATTAACGCTACTAACATTATGCTGCATAAATCTAACTAATAATTCTCTATAATCATAGCTTTCACAAAGCAATTTATATGTGGAGTTCCAACGATTTGGAACATCACGGGAAAACCTAATTGGATGTTTCCCGTTAGATTTACAATACCTAGCCCATTGTTTCATACTGCTAGGATGTTTCCACAAAAAGTATAGGGCATCCCTAATTGGTGTAATCCATTCTTGAAGTGTTTGCAAACCATGTTGTACACATATATTTAAAACATGGCAAACACATCTTTGATGAAAAAATCTGCCGCCAGAGTAGGGTTGACACAATTGAATTAATTGTGGAACGACGGCAGTATTGTTTGCAGCGTTATCAAAACCAATTGCAAAAATTTTACTTTCAATATAATATTTTTCAAAAATAATTTTCATTAATTTGTAAATATTATCGGTAGTATGGGTGTCGTCAAAAACTCTAAATGCAAGAATTCGTTTTTGCAATTCCCATGATTGATCAACATAATGGCAAGTAAGTCCTAAGTATGAATGTTTTTGCCAATGATCGCTCCAGATATCGGCACAAACAGACACACGACCCATATAATTTTGAAAATATCTAACTAATGCTTTTTTGTTTCTTTTTTATAAATGTCACACATGGTACGTTTTAATGTAGTCCTAGGTACTCTATATGCAGCGGGATTTAAAGTATTATGACAATATTTTAAAAAAACCAGTTTTTTCGCCAAAACTAAAAGGAAGATGTTCAGTCGCTACTATTCTTGCTAGTTGTTCCCTATTATTTGCATCACAATATTTAAATAAAGGATGGTTAGGAGATGTGTACCTGGAAATTTGGTATTGTCCTCGGCTACGCTCATGCTCAGCTTCGACTGGATGCTTGGTGTTGATGTGCTTCCAGTACGTCCTGTACCCTCCGGATTTGTTCCACTTAAACTCTTTGTTGCAATAGTTGCAAGTGACCACAACTTCTCCCGATTCCTTTTCCACCCTCTTCATATGAACTTTAAAAAGTTCAGATTTGTACTTTATCAAATATGGCTGTGGACCTTGTACGGTTTCACTTGGGGAGAAGGGGGAGGGTTTTCAAAAGAGGGACCAGGGGCCCCAGACCCAGAGAGATGGGGATGAGAATATTGAGGAGTAAAATTAGGAGGAGTATCATTACCAAATATTACCTCCTCAAATTGTCTATGTTATAGGTAGTCATCAAAATTTTCTTCTGGGCCAGCGGTACGGCGACTTTGCACTTCTCTAGCATTTAAATCTGGTAGCTGCTCAATGTCTCTATCGGAAATGGACCTTCTGGAAACGGATCGTCGGCCTCCAGAAATAGACGGCCTTGATTGTGATGCCATTATAAATTTATAATGGTAAAAAATATTTAAATAAATAACAAAAAAAATTGCAGTATTGAAAAACAAGAACAAGATTGATAAAATAACTGAATGAAACTTTGAGAGAATTAGATAAAAATTGAGAGAATGAGAGAATGAGAGAAATATTAAGAGAATGAGAGAATGAGATTGAGAGAAAATGGTGTGAATTGAATTGAAGATGAGTGGGGTTTATATAGTTTTTTGGATTGGAAAAAAAATAATATTGTTTAAAATTTAGGAGCCCAAACTGTAATTTTGTAAGGGTATAAAATGTAATTTTACACCCAAGGAGCCGTTGAACAACGGCTTCTTGGGTGGTCAGGCTGCTGCCACCTGGCAGCAGCAGCCTGACATACTGTGTGTGGCCGTTGGCCAACGGCCACACACATTTAAATTTTTTTTTTAAATTTATATTTATATTTTTACAAATTAAAAAAAAAATTAAAAACCGTTAGGAACCGGAACCGGGTTTTCGGTTCCGGAACTGGTTTTTAACCGGAACCGTCGGTTCCGGTTAAAAACCACCAGTTCGATTCGAACCGAACCGGGGCCATGACTACTTCCAATGGACAACAACCAAGCCCTATAAAAGCATCAGATTCACTCTAAGAAGGGGTTCATGCCATTTTGCACCTATGAACTTTGACACTATTTAACTATTAAGCCATTCATGATTATCACTCACTTGCATACTCCGGCCAGCTTTGATCATCATTCGTTCACAATCCCGATCACCATCGGTCAAGTCATCATCCCCAGGAAGTATTCATTCTAATTCAATCTACTAATTTTACGCTATTTATAACAAACATACTAACTTCATTATCGGAGTGCACTTAGCCAGCACTACCTTGGCGTCCCAAACGATCTACCGATCATCGTTGTTCTAGTTTTGCAGGTTGTAGTGCTCGTATCTTCATCCTACGTATTCCACGGTCTACAATTTAGGGCCCATCATGAGGCACGACAATAGTTGAATTTTTAGTTTAATTTAATTCGAGATTTGGGAAAGGGAACACAATTCGAACGTACAATCTCAAGGTGTAAGTGTAATTGGAATTACGCAGTCATAACAAAAGTGAGCACCTGTATTTATAGTTTTAGAATGGTGCTTACTTTTTATCATTTTGATTCCTACCTTTTTTTCTTTTTTTAAAATATTATGTTTTGATTTATGTTTAATTTTTTAATTCGTGTGGTCTCTAAATTTTATAATATACATCAATCATGTCATTCTATTAGTTAAATTTAATAGTTTTAGAGGTATTTTTATCTCCAAAAACATATTTTTAAAGACGATTCCATGTCTCCACATGAGAAAAAAGAAAAAAAAGATAAACAATAGAAAGAAATTGAGAGAAAATTTAAAAGCCTAAAAATAGTAAAACAATATCTATCCTTTTATTTTCAAAAAAAGAAGAGAGAAATAAGGGATGCTGCAAATGGGAAAATAAGGATGGATATGGGCGGGGTGTACACACGATTTTTTGCTAGGGTGGGCTAAAATAAAGCTATTTTTTTTTTGAGCGAAAATCAACTATAAGAAGAAATTTTATTTATTGAAAAGTAAAGATAAAACGAGATGGGGGGGACATAATGAACCTACCCTTCAAAATGCATATACTAAACAAAGTACATTAACTTTCAATAAGATAACAATTGATAAAAAAAAGAAGAAGAAGAAACATGCAATGCGAATACAAATAAGCTTTATTTAAACTTTGTCTTGAGAGATTTTATACAATCAAACTCGTCTATTATATATTATTTATTTATTTTGAAAAGAGAAACTTGTAAAAAACCAACAACCAAAAAAAAAAAAAAATCATTTAGGAAAATCTGTCCAAACACAAGACTCCACACAAGGAGGAAACTCATCAAGCAAAACCCTATCCTCAAACAAAACAAGCTTTGCTAGACTATGGGCAACCATATTAACTACATGAGAAACAAAAGACACCAAACAATTTGAAAAGGAAAATAAGAGTTGGTGTAGACCAAGCAAATGGTAGGACGAGGGTCGGGGCACTACAACCTGTAAAACAAGAGTCGATGGTTTGACCGGAGTACTTGGACACCACGGCAGTGCCGGCCAAATATACTTCGACGATCAAGTTAGTCTAGTGATAATAAGTAGAATAAAAATAACGAATAAATAGTAAAAATACTTCCTGACTGTGAATGAATGACGATAGATATAGAAATAGGGCGATCGAAATCCATCGTGAACAGTATTGGCCGGTTGTCGAAAATCGCTCAGGGACGGTGGTCCTCGGGAATTGTATAACCGGAATAGTAAAAGTCCGATTGGATGCTCTGAATGCTTGAGAGTGAGAGTGAGGAGAATTTCTTGAACCCTCACTCTGAGAGGGGGTTGGACTTTATTGGGGGTGATCCATCTGTTGGTGGGTGGATTAGCCTCTCCCTGATTTCTTGGCCCGAATCATGGAATATGTGATTGCTTCCTTGACCGAGTCCATCAGGCTTTGAATTCAAAGTCTAATAGATAAAGTTTGACTTAGTAGTCAAGGCCAAAGTATAACCTACAATACGTTGACAAGTTTGGAGCATGTAGGATGGTCGAATGACCTAATGGTCTTCATTACTGTTAATGATAGTCGAAGCGTCGAAGGTGTTACGGTCGAACAACACTTGACCCTTGATGGTTGGGTCAAGTTCCAGGGTGAGTTATGTTGAGATTAAAGCCTTTGGTCGGACGACATAGTTGAGTGTCAAGGTGCTGATTTTGGGTTTGGACAATACGATCGATCTATGGCTCAACAGTTGAACGACATGGTCGAACCATGTTACCACGGTCGAGTGACACCGTCATTGAGATATGACATCTTGGGCCTTGGATCTGCCCTATTTGTATAAGTGGTGGGCCTATGTGCCTGTCGAGTGATATGGTCAAGCCATGACACTTTGGTTGAGTGACATGGTTGAACCATGACCCTTTGGTCGAGCGACATGGTCAAGTGTGACCCTTTGGTCGAGTGACATGGTTGAGCCATACTTCTATGGTCGAGTGACATGGTCGAGTCATGATACTTTGGTCGAATGACGGTCGAGTTATGACCCTTTGGTCGAGTGATGATCTAGCAATGACTCTATGGTTGAGTGGTGACACCTGGATCAACTGTCAATGATAAGGCATGACACTTGGATCGACCGTCGAGGTTATTGGTCGACATATAGACCTTGCTTTTGGGTCTTAGATATGGCCTGTAGTATGATGCTTTGGGGCTTTTATTTAATAGACCAATGATTGAGCTCAAATAAGTGGCTAACCATGGAAATAGTGATCTATTTGTTTTGGGCTTTGGGCTCATATTACTTTAACTTTTAAATATAGTCTAACTTGGGCTAGACTATGTTTCGAGCTTTGACATCTTGAGCCTGACCAAATTTGGTCACTGTAGCTGGTGAATATCAAACACCACCAAACCGATTATGTACTCTAATTCAATAGTATCAGCATCTCCCTTTCAATACAAATGATAATACAATATGTCAGAAAATCATCATCCATCTTATTGTGAAGTAATAACCTAAAATTATTAAACCCTTTGGTTAAAGAATTTGTCAAATAACAACTTAATAATTAAGATTAAGACAAAAATCTCAATTGGTAGCATAAAGTTAATATATTAGATCCTATGCAATTACAATCTATATTAATGACATGTTTGCAAATATTAACAATAAAACCTATAATATCAAAAACTATAGTAACCCAACAATTGGAATTACAATCAACTTAATACAGAAAGCAATAGTAAAATAATTGAATAAATTATATGAGAAGAAAACAAACAACAGTGAAGTGATTGAACAAATGCATAAAAACTAATTAGCCAAGCCATAAAATCTAGCAATTTGTTTTACACTCAGAAAACATAAACTAAACTAATGAAAAAAAAAAAAATAAGAATGTAACCCAATTAGCCAAATTAGCAGATAAAATAAAATTATAAATCAGATAAACTATAAAGTAAAATAAATAAATTTTATTTCAAATCCACATCATTTTATCACCTCTCCTTCAAGACGGAATAAATTGAAAAACTAGAAGTAACAAATTGTAAACCCCTAAATAAATCCCATAAATTAAATGTAATAAAACACAAATCAAAACCCTAACTAGTTAATTTGAATAAATAAATTTAAAACTAAAACAGTTACTTGAATACAAGAAGAGAGGAGGGCTGGTTCACTTTAATTCTTTGAGATTTTGATTAGAGTTAAGAGGTGTGGTGGACTGGCATAGAGCAGAGAGCTTTTATGAGCAGGTGAGGAAGGCTTTTTTTTTTTTTTAATTTAATCAGTAACCAAGTGACGGTTTGAAGTTATTTATAATAAAGGGTAAACTTGTATTATTATTGAAGTCTAAAGGATAGACTTGTAATTATATTTAAATTTTTTTCAAAAAGCTAACTTGAGCTATAGCCCCGCTCTACCCTCTCACACGCCCGCCTTTGGTTATGGGATCCTTCATCCCTATCCCTATTCCCTAACTTTTCTCTCATCCACATTTAGGAGAAATGAGGATGATAGAGTTTCGGGGAAGGTATCCCCATTCCTCCATTTAATCTATTTACCCCGTTTCACCCTTTGATTTAAAATTTTTATATTTATTAAAATTCTTATGTTGTCATACAGTCTCATAATAATCCCCATATAATAAATAATACATCATTCAAAGTTTCAAACATTAACTAAATAAAAGTATTAGCTAGCAAATAGCAATCTCATTATCCTATTACATGAATAAAGTTCAAATAAAATTTAAAGTGAATCAACATTCAACATACCAAATAAATTTTACAAGAGAAGTCAAGTTAGAGAACTAGAGATATTATACTTAGGGTTAAAATGGGTAATATTTCATACTATATACTTATATATTTTTAATATAAAAAATAAAAAAGACATTTTGACATGAAATAAGAATATTTTTAGTAGCACAAAATATATATTTAAAACACATTTGAGGGAATGGAAAAATGGGGATGGGAGGATCTATCCTTATTTAAACATAGAGATGAAAATCATCCCCATCTCTATTGATGGAGGATTTTTTTTTTCCTGTAAATAATAATGAAGATTCAGAGATTTGAAGTTCGTGGGAAAAATGTCCAACTTTGGCATCCTCTATCATGGATGCAACAAATTACTCTACCCATAACATTAGGGAGGAGGCTTCAGCTTCCTCTTATAGATATAGGGAGGAGGTCGTGCCTCCTTAGTTAGTTTCTAGGGAGGAGGTAGCATATTGTCTCCAAGCGGGTGTGCTCATTTTCGCTGAAATGTTATTGAAAAGAGACTACTTGCGCATTCTCCTTAAAAATTTAGGGGAGGAGCTGTAAGTCTCATTTACTTTGGAAGAAGGGGCAACCTTCTCTTTGAAAAGTGAAAGATCATATGTTTTTAGGTTGGCTTGTTCCTATGTCAAAACACCGTTTGATTATATCCTAGTTGTATAGTTAGTCCATTTGTAGCTTCGCTGGTTAAGTGAAGCAACTTTAGAAGCCTCACCATCTCTTTTAGGGACTTACACCGCTTAGTGAAATTATATCTTGGCTTGAAGTTCTTAAAGAGACTTAGGCACACACACAAACAATTTGCATATTTGTGTCCGCAACTTATCACCCACACATGTATTTCTATACATATGTCCCTACATAGTTGGTCTCATTCGTCGTATGCAAGTTTAGTTCATATCTTTAGGTTGCATATCCATTTGGTTAAATTCATATTTCGAGTTGGAGACGTTCGTGCTTGAGCCTACAGGTTTTGTGTCTGTTTAGCATGGTTTCAGCTTAAGAAATCAAGTACTTCTTAAATTAGCGACCTGAAGTGCGTTCTTGTGCTCGCGAGTGACTGGTTGCAGGTTTCTCCAGTGTGCAATGACTAGAACTCGCGACCCCTTGCTCGCAAGTTTCATCACAATTTGGATCCAGAGAGTACTGGCCAAACTCATAACCTTATTACTGCGACTTATAAGTCACAGATGTCATAACAGTTTGCCACTTGAATGATAGGGGCAAACTTGCGATCCTTGACGGCTGCCTTATGATAGCGGGTTCCCATCGCAGATTGATTCTAGTGAGTTTTTGGTTAAAATCGCTATGAAGAGGGTACGATCATGTGCTCATAATCTTTGGTCGCGGATATTCAAATAACATCTCGCGACCCTATTCGTTACTCTATGACAGTGAGAGAGCCTCGCAACTTGGTCTTAGATCTTATTGGTTCAATCTCTTGACTCACGACTACGACTCCTCGGTCGTGATTTGTAGTCGCAGTGTTCCCTAAAAAGGTTTTAAAGTGAAAAATCTAGTCCTCTATAAATAGGATCACTTAGAAACCCTAAGGGTGTGAAATCTAATTTTCTTTAAAAGACAGAGAATATTCTTCTCAAAAGCCTCTCCATCTTTACACACTCACTCTCTTTCAAACTCTAGCCCCACCATATGCTAAGTTCCTTTGGGGCTCGTGTTCATGTGTTTGTCAAGTCAAGGTAAATACTTCTCCTTTTAGGGTTTGTATTTATTTCACTAAAAGACCTCCATTTCTGTTGGTTAATTCTTGGTAGTTGAAGGCATGTTTATGATGGATTTAATGCATCTTGACTAGGTTTTAATTTCTTATTCATGATAACCTAAAGTGTATAGTTTATTTGGCCTAGATTTCTACATTTTGTGCATAATACTTTCATGACATTGGCTTAGAGTTTGATTCGTCTCTTCTAGAGGTACAAGTCTTGATATTCAAAGGCGTCGGATAGTCAAGCACTAGTCAAGTATAGGTAGATTTAAGTTATGACCCAAGAGGAGTGGACTCTGGAGTAGTAAACTTGAGAGTATAATTAAATTAACATACAGTGGATTGTCTGTGACATAAATGGCCAATGGTGGTTGGTCTCGTAATTTTTTCCTATTTGAGGTTTCCACGTAAATATCGATTGTCCAGTTTTTCTATCCTTTACTTGATTTATTTTATTTTCCGCATGAATGTTTAGGGGTTTTAAAACATTTTTTAAATTGGGTATAAACCTGGTCATACCCCCTCTAGGTTATTATTATTATTATTTTTTTTGAAACAACCACCTCTAGGTTATTGGTGACACATTTACATACACTTTTAAAGAAATGTTATGGGAGACATCAACCTTCTCCCACAGATCTATATGAGAAGGTCGCGGCTTTTTCCATGTATTATGAATGGAGGTTACCGCAACAGCCTCAATGGAGGAGGTTGTGCAACAACCTACAATTATTTCATAGTTTTTATTAATTAGTTACATTAATTTAATTATATTTTTATATTGTCAATTTAGCTTTTTATATATTCTCATTCTTAATCTTAATTTTAATTAAGTTGTGCCAAAATTCTTTTTTAATATCTTTATTTGTTATTTTAATTGTAGATTAATTTATAGGCTTTTTATTTATTTAATTTTGAAATGAATTTTAAATTTCAAATTAAGTTTTATAATTAATGGGTCTTTGTTAACATTATAACTTTGAAACATTAATTTATCAACTAAGGCAACTCTAGAGGGGGGTGAACAGGTTATTAATCGAATATATAGAATAAAAAATAAAACCTATGTTAAAAATAACATTACGATTTTTACGTGAAAAACCCTTAACGGATAAAAATTACGGAATAAACTCATAGGCCACTTAACACACCACATACCAATTTTACTAGTTGGTATATCATTTGCAACTCAAATGAATTGAGTACTCAATCATACTACTCTTACTGTAACGCAATAGATGATGCTCAATTTGATTTACAAATGTCTAATCTATGGTCCAATTTACAATTAGATGTTTATATAAAAATTTATGACTGCAAATGAATCCAAAGTTCATTTTTCAGAAACACCAAAATATTTGAAAATAAATTTTAAACTAGACCAAATCAAACAATTATGAATTCACACTTATAAATCATAAAACCAAAATGTAAGAACTCAATCATTGATGCATGAACTTGTGAGTCCTAATGTAATCTTAAGTGTTTAAAATTTCAATTCATCAGTTTACCTTGAAATGCTCCTCTTGAGTATCCTTATAAACTTGTCATCTTTGCATGAATTCTTCAAACCTTTATGAAGTCCATTTTGCGCTCTAACTAAGCTACCTAGAAATTGCAAACTGTTAAGAATATACTTACTGAAGCTGGTTCAACAGCTAAAGTTTTTACATTGCATGACCAGGAAACTTGTCAAGCAGGCAATCGAGATCACAACCATATAGTGTAGCTCCAGCTCTTCATTCAGTGTATCAACAACAACTATTATCCTAGCATTTATTCAAACAGTTCAGTTAGTTAATTATCAGCTATTAATATTTGATTTTGATGATGTGGAAGTTTAGTTGGCTAGCCTTGATTTAAGGAAAATTAGTTAGAAGTTGATTCTTAGTATATAAAGCTAATTGTGAACTTGTATCAGTTAGTTAATGAAATACAAGTTTTTTAGAATCATTTCCACAACTATTCTCTTTGTTTTCTTTATGTAAAATAGAACTTGTTCTCATAGGCCTTTCATCGAACAGTTTGTTACTTATAACAAACACTTGTTCTTCAGTCACTTACATTGATTTTTTCAGTGTTTACATGGTATCGGAGCTTAAATGGCAAACGGTTCAAGCTCTGCTTCATTGGTCTCAGGTAAAGACTTGTCTTCCTCTTCCAAGAAGATCGAGTTTGCTTCGATCTCTAAAGCTCTCAATTTCAATCTCTCTGTGAAGTTGACCAGAGATAACTTCGTTCATTGGCGCGCACAAATCCTTCCAGCTATTCGAGCACTAGACCTTTAAGATTACATCAATGAAGGTAAATCTCCTCCAGCTAAGTTTGTTAATATTGTACCTAATGATAATATTGAAGGAGAAACTGTTGTTAATAAAAAATATGTTGATTGGAGGAGATCTGATCAGTTACTCTTGTGTTGGTTGATGAGTACTGTTAGTGAGAGTTTGATTGGTGAAGTCACATATTGTCAAACTTATCTTGAGTTTTGGAAGGTACTTGAGTCTTTGTTCTAGAGTCTCTTGTCAAAGTTTTACAATTGAAATAACAACTTCAAAATGTAAAGAAAGGTTCTAGCTCTATAGCTGAGTTTGTTCTTCGTGTGAAGTCCTTTGGAAATGGCCTCAAATCAGGTGGTCAAACTGTCACAGACAAGGATCTTTTTCTTAATGTTTTGAATGGACTCGAGCATGATTATAATCCGGTTGTAGTGTTATTGTTGTAGCAACAATCCTCCATTACTCTTCATGAATCACAATACATACTCATGACTCATGAGCAAAGAATTGAATATCTCAATTCTGTATCTCAGATTAATGTGGCTACACCAGCTGCCAATTTTGCAGCAAACGATGGTAGTAGAGGTAATTTCAATAGAAGAGGAAACAATACAAGTCACTCTGGTGGTAGAGGTAACACCAACAATAATTGTGGCAAGAGAGGAAGAAGAAGGTGGAACAATAACAATAGGCCAACATGCCAAATTTGTAACAAGTCTGGACACTCAGCAATCCGGTGCTATAGCAGATATGATAGATCTACTTAAGGCCAAAATTTTAACAACAATTCAGTCAACAATCATGCAGCTATGCAGCTTAATACTCAGGGCAATTTTCAGGGTCCTAATACTCATGACAAATTTTAGTATCAACAGGGGAACTATCAGCCTCCTTAGTATGGTTATCAAGCTTTTTTCAACCAGAATATATTTCATGGCAGCTATGCTAGTCCTGAGTCTGTTGCTAATCCAGTCTGGTATGCTGATTCTGGTGCAGCCAGCCATGTGACACCCGATTTTGGTAACTTTTCCAACTATTCTCGTTATAATGGTTCACATAAATTATTAGCTGGTAGTGGACAACACTTAGATATTTGCAATATTGGGGATACCTTCGTTAGTTCACACACTAATCCTTTGCAAACCTTACAAATGAGAAATGTCCTTCATGTTCCTAGGATAACCAAGAATTTACTTAGTATTTCTCAGTTCACTAAAGATAATCATGTTGTGGCTGAATTCTTTGATTCGACTTTATCAGTTGCAGCTGCATGGCGAAAGTGTCAAGCTTCTTGGTCTTCAGTTAAGACCGGCTTCTATTTGTCTAACTGATTCTAGTTTTGCTCTTTGTAATAATCATGCCCACTCTACTTATTTTGGTGATCATTTGTCTGTCAAAAATTTTACTGTGGCTATCCCTTGTAATATGCAAAATGTTGCTGTTTGTGCAAAAAATTCTATTTGTTTTTCTGTTAATAATAGTGCTAATAAAATCTTGAATCTTTGGCACTCTAAACTTGGTCATCCCTATTTTGTTGTGCTTAAGCAAGTCTTGAGGTCTCTTAATATGCAATATTCCAATTATGAAATTGATTGTTGTGACTCCTGTAAAATTGGTAAAATGCACCAACTTCTATTTGCCAAAGCTACCATTACTGCCTCTACTCCTCTAATATACATTGACATTTGTGGTGCTTCACCTCTTCTCTCTACAGATGGTGCAAAGTATTATATTGTTATTGTGGATAGTTTCACTAGGTATTCTTGGCTCTTCCCTTTGAAGTTAAAACCTAAAGCTCTTTCTGTTTTTGTTTCCTTTAAAACCCAAGTTAAAAAACAATTTAATCAACCCATTAAAATCCTCCAAATTGACATAGGTAAAGAGTTTCAAGCATTTGCACCATATCTCAAACATCATGGTATTCTACTTAGATACTCTTGCCCTTACACACACCAACAAAATGGTGTTCCCGAGAAAAAAACATAGGCATGTTGTAGAAGTTGGTCTTACATTGTTAGCTCATGCTAAGCTTCCCTAGTCCTTTTGGGTAGAAGCTTTTCAAGCTGCCATTTTGATTATCAATAACTTGCCTACTTCTTTACTACACAACATCTCTCATTTTGAGAAACTCTTCCATAGAAAATCAAATTACCATTACTTCGAAACTTTTGGATGTGCTTGCTTCCCTTATCTTAGACCCTTTTCTAATAAAAAATTTGATTTTCACTCAACAAAATGTGTGTTCATTGGGTATAGTTTACAACATAAGGGATATAAATGTTTGCATCCATCTGGGAGACTATACTTGTCTCGAAATGTCTTGTTCCATAAATTTGACTTCCCATACCAGTTTTTATCTTTTAATTCTGTCAGTCCTCCTTCCACTTATGTTATTCCTTATTTGTCTGTTCTTAAAATTAAATCTTCTAGCAATCATCATACACTTCCTTCTAGTTCCTTACAGCTGCATCAGCCTCAACCATCTCCTTTAGCTGCACTTGAGTCTTCTCCCATACCGCCATCACCTAACATTTTTGTTGAGCTAAATGCACCTAGTTCAGCTTCCATTCCTATTGTTTCTAATCTTCATCCAATGCCAACTCGATCTAAAATAGGTCATTCCAAGCCTAAAGTGTTTTCTGCCTTGTGTAAGTCTCCCGTTATTGCAAATATTGATAGTGAAGCTCTCAATGTCAAGTCTGCCCTTGCTGAACCAAAATGTAACCTTGCAATGCAAGAAGAATATAGTGCATTGATGAAAAACAACACTTAGTCTTTAGTTCCTACTCCTTCCAACTGCAACATTGTTTGTCACAAGTGGGTCTTTAGGACTAAGTTTAAGCAAGATGAGACTGTGGCTAAGTACAAGGCACGTTTGCTGCAATATAGTTTTACCAAACACCGGGGGTTGACTATTCTGAAACTTATAGCCCTGTCATTAAGCCTTTTACAATAAGGGTTATGCTTACATTGGCTGCTAGTTTTAGGTGGGAGATTTAACAAGTAGATGTAAACAATACTTTTTTAAATGGTGATTTGCATGAACTTGTGTATATGGAGCAGCCTGCTGGATTTGTTAATTTTAAGTATCCTAATCATGTGTGTAAGTTGCATAAAGCTCTCTATAGGCTCAAGCGAGCTCCAAGAGCTTGGTTCCACAAGCTTCGTAATGCCTTGATGTCTTGGGGGTTCTCCAACTTAGATTCAGACGTCTTTCTCTTTATCAAGAAGCAAGGAAAGTCTTTATTGTATGTTTTGGTGTATGTAGATGACATACTCATCATAGGGACTGATCATGCTCTCATACATAGCACCATTTATGTTCTTAACTCTAGGTTTGCTTTGAAGACTTTGGGGCCGGTAAACTACTTCTTTGGTTTTGAAGCCTATCAAAACAGTTAGGGGATCTTCCTTACTCAGTCCAAATATGTTCTTGACTTGCTCACCAAAAAAAAATTGTTGAATTCAAAGCCCCACACTACTCCTTTTTGTTCCAGCATCAAACTTTCTGGTGACAGTAGTCAAGCTTTTGCAGATCCTACCTTATATAGAAGCACCACTAGGGCTCTCCAATACCTTGCTTGCACTCATTAAGGCATCTCATTTGCTGTCAACAAGCTTAGCCAATTCTTAGTTGCGCCTACAAATGTCCATTGGCAAGCTTGCAAGAGGATTTTGAGGTATTTAAAGGGGATTGTTGGCCTTGGTTTGCTTTTTCAACCTATAGCTCACTTGTACACTGAAGCTTTTAGTGATGCTGATTAGGCCTCTTGTACCGATGATAGGAAATCAACTAGTGGTTGTTGTATCTTCCTTGATAATAACCTCATCACTTGGTACTCTCACAAATAAAGAGTTGTTGCTCGCATAGAGGCAGAGTATCGAGCCTTCTCTCAGGCCTCCACATAAGTGTTATGGTTGTGCAGCTTATTTCAGGAGCTTAGTGTAAGTTTGGTTGGCACCCCTGTGCTGTGGTGTGACAGTACAAGAGCTAGTTCACTGGCTTATAACCTTGTGTTCCATCAAAGAACAAAGCACATTGAGGTGGACGTGCATTCATACATGAGAAAATAGCAGTTGGGAAGCTTCCTGTCCAGTTTGTATCCACTGTTGACCAAACTGCAGATTTGTTTACTAAGGCACTTTAAGTTGCTTGTTTTGAGTTTTTGAGGAAAAACTCAACTTGGCTGTGATACCCCAATTTAGTTTGCGGGGGCATGTTAAAAATACACTTACTGAAGCTGGTTTAACAGCTGAAGTTTCTGCATTGCAAGACCAGAAAACCTGTCAAGCAAGCAATCGAAGATCACAGCCATATAGTGCAGCTCCAGCTTTTCATTTAGTGTATCAACAATAGCTGTTATCCTAACATTTATTCTAACAGTTCAGTTAGTTAATTATCAGCTGTTAATAATTGATTTTGATGATGTGGAAGTTTGGTCGGCTGGCCTTGATTTAAGGAAAATTAGTTAGAAGTTGATTCTTAGTATATAAAGCTAATTGTAAACCTGTATCAGTTAGTTAATGAAATACAAATTTTCCAGAATTATTTCTATGACTATTCTCTCTGTTTTCTTTATGTAAAATAGAGCTTGTTCTCATAGGTCTTTTATTGAACAGTTTGTTACTTATAACAAACACTTGTTCTTCAGTCACTTACACTCATTTTCTGTGTTTACACAAACAAAAAGTATTTTGCTCATAAAATTTAAGACAACTAAAAATAATGACCTTACAAAGTTGTATTTTAAGTGTTCAATTATAGATCAAGGGAAAAATGATCTTTTTCATCTTTTGTCATCTTTGGTCATCAAATCTTTGGACAAAGAATCAAAAAATGATGTATTTTAGGCATAACAGAAGTAAAGAATGCAAACATAGGGAAAAACGTGATATTTCAAAAACTATAGGTAATAACCTTTTAGTGCTAAAATGACCATAACCTTTTTCTACTAACCTTCAAATCATGTTAAAGTGCTATATATAGAAAGTAGACTTCCATACTTTTCCAACGGTATATAATATGAAGTATTTAAAGGTCATTCGATAGGTTTAAAATGGGATCGAAAATGCCCTGTCTACTAGAAACAGTGGATCTATCAGTGGAAGTAGTGAAGGCCGAGAACCACTACGGGCAAAGAATTTTGTAGACTTTTAAAAAGTTTATCAAAATCTGGGTGTATATTCAATCCAGACATTTAAAGATTCCATCATAATACAGAGTTTACAATCCTTACTAAAAGTTATTAAGATATGAAGATATTGCCTAAAAAGTGAAAACCACAAAAATGGAGATTGAAATGATTGAGTTTTTAATCATTATTCTGCGTCACGTAAGCTTTGCTACGGTGAATGTGGTAGGGCTCATCAATACGATTCTAATGATATATATTACGGATCTAAAATCAAGATCGTTTGCCTCATCAATGAGCTTCCAAAAGTGTCCTTAATCAGTTTCACAATTGATTACTTGTTAATCAATAAATAATGTCTTTAGATGAAAATTATTATAAAACACCCTGTGGAAGTTTTCATTTCTTGTGTATCCAATGATCAAAGTTTTTTATTTTGTTAAGCACGAAAGCTTATATACATTACATAGGGTAGCTTTTTCCTTTGAATGGAAAGATTCAGATGCCAACAAGAGAAGAGTAGTACATATATTCGATGCCAAGCTTGCTATGTCGATAAAGTCATACATATACACTTTATGATAATAAAAAACTTAATCATAAAAGTTCTGTGTATAAATAATGTAGCTCAGTTACTCAAGCTCAACATTCTAATTAAAATTTCATATTTAATCACAATTAATAATCATTATCCACATAAATTAACCCAAAAGCCATAACAGTGCTTAAAAAATTAACCCTCTTTTATTCGGGCGAAGTTGATTAATATAATGGCCCTACAGTTTATCATCCTTCTATTATAATCATAACATCAATATCATATTCATCTCTACCGCTAGAAAATCTAGAATATTTTTCAAGGCAGAAATACCAAGCTTGTTGTGTGGGTAAAGTCATTAAGCAACATTTTCCATTGCCATATTTATTTAATATATACCAAACTTGGTACCTTAATAAAGTATACAAAAGATATGTCGTGATAAACTTTCTTTGTAGTATCAAATATAAATTCAAATATTGTTATAGAGAACTACTTAGAGAAACTCATTTAAATTAACATACACAAACACAAAGACGTCCTACAATATATACCATCGATCTTTGACATTTATACAAAACTGAAAATGGCATTATCCGAAGATGATCTTGACCATCTGATTACTGACCTGGAGGGCAAATGGAATTACACAGAGAGATCCGGAAGCCACCAACAGCAAAAGTTGCGGTCGGATGATGGGAAGCCGAGCAAAAAAATTACTGAACAAGAAAACTCCAGACCACAGATACGAAAGGTTTCAGACATGCTGCGAAATGACAAAAATTTGGAGAAGTACTATGAGCCAAGAGCGGTCTCCATTGGACCTCTCCATTATGGTAAAAATAAGTTCAGCCTAGCAGAGAAGCAGAAGCTTAATGTAGCAAAGCTTTTCATCAAGGAAAATAGCCTAGATGAATTGATTCCATACAACAAGATCAAGATGCAGATTGAGAGATTGAAGCAACGCTACGTTGAGGAGGATATAAAGCGCATCAACATCAACGACGATAATCTTGCCTGGAAGTTCTTATTTGACGGCTTTGCACTACTTCATTTCATACGTTATGCTTCAATTGGGAAGTTAAATGATTTGAAGATAGAAATGAATGTGGAAGCTTTTTCTCAGCAGGATTTGTTCTTGATAGAGAACCAGATTCCATACCAAGTTCTAGACGAAATAATGACGAGCCTAGCTGATGGTGGTGCTAACATGAGGAATTCGATCGATAAGTTCATTGATCAAACTGTGAGGGACATTAGAGGACCATCATTTCGAGAAACATCTTCACCAACATCATCTCAGCCTGCACCAGCTCATCTTCTTGAACTTCTCTGGAAACGTCTCGTGGGTGATCATGAGGAGAAGAAAGCAAAAACTGGCAAAACGGAAACCCTCAGAACCGGCCAGAATCAGAAGGTAAAAACAGAAAAAGGAATGCAAATTCGAAACGTGAATAAGCTGAAAGCATCAGGGATCCAGTTAAAAACTGGAACAGAAGGTCCATTAAGAGACATTTCCTTTGCTTCTCACTGGTTTACAGGAACCCTAACGCTTCCTTCTCTAGTGGTCGATGACTCAACAGTACCCAAGCTCTTGAACTTGATTGCATTTGAAATGTGTCCAGATTTTGACAATGATTCCCAGGTAACTTCTTATATCTTCTTTCTCCACACTCTCATTGATCGACCAGATGATGTAAAGGAGCTGCAAAAGGCGCATATACTCCACAACGCTCTGGGAAGCGATGAAGAAGTGGTCAGACTCTTTAAAGTACTTGTGTTGCTTGTTCTTGTTGAATGTATCTATCTAGCTAACCCCATTATCCATGTGTGTGAATAAATTGGGATGCTTCGTTGTAATTCGTTTGATAATATATATGGTGTGTGTTTGAGATAATCAATAATCTCTTACTTTATAACTAATTTTATAGTCTCTATTTGTAAAACTAAAGCCTAAACCGACAAATATTAAGATCTCTAATCTGCATAATTGAAGCCTAAAAATGACAAATTTTAAAATCTCAAATTATTTAACAAAGCAACGAATTTTGAGGCATCTAACTATATAAATGAAGCCTTAAAGCGACCGAGTTACTACAAGAAAAATATGTTTTTATTACGTAATTTTATCACAATTTTTATTAACCGTCATTTACTTATAATAGTTTTTTTTAAACCCGTTATATATTTACCACGCACTCTATATCACAGTTATTTAAAAAAGCAATAACTGGATTACGGTTTTTATTAACCGGGGTTAAGATATTTTTATTAACCTTGTGATCAATTCATGATAATTTTTTTTGAAGCAGGATCAAGTTATTATGATTTTGTTTTCAAGTGTGATCTAATTATCACGATTTACTGTGCTAATCGAAAATGTGTTTTGGTAAATCACATTGGAATCCTAATATTAAATTGTTGTTCTCTTATTGGTTGCACACAACTTTACAAACTAAAAAATTAAAACAATTGCAGCCACTCTCTCTTGTTCACAAATAATATTTTGATTACTAAAACATGCACTTTTTATTTATTTTATATATACCATGTGTGGTAGTGCCGACTCGAATCTAGAATATTATCAAATTGAATGAGCGCTTTTATCATCGAGTCCATTGGGCGATGGTAACATTTAATCTCTCTGTTTTTTTTTTCTTGGAGCAGCCAAGCTGGATTAGGAAATGATGATGCAGCACTAAGGTATGTTTTCTAAACTTATTAATTGATATGTAATTTTTTTTCATTATTTAATATATACATGAGATGTATTTGGGACGTATGTGTGAAAAATCTCATAAAAACAGATTGCAAAGTCTGCACTTGACAGTGAAGAAAAAAAGCACAGTTACTTGTGTATAAAGCAATGTGTATAGAGAATTGAGAGATCAATGGAAATGGTTCAATTTCATTTTCAGAATAATCTGAACAATGAGCAATACAAGCAATATATAAACATGAGTCATCAACGACTATCAACCTCAGCTTTTCTCAA
This sequence comes from Xanthoceras sorbifolium, assembly GCA_003430845.1. NCBI lineage: Eukaryota > Viridiplantae > Streptophyta > Magnoliopsida > Sapindales > Sapindaceae > Xanthoceras > Xanthoceras sorbifolium. Next base: position 7,790,562 of record CM010611.1, read on the forward strand.
TAACCTTGGCTGCAAGTTGTCAACTTGCATAACAGAATTCTAACAGCTAATAACAGAATTCTAACAGATTTTTACAACAACCTCAAGCTACATGAGTATAAAGACCCATCTGAGGTCTCCATGAGTAACAAGTGCAAGAAGCCCTCACCAAGACCCAAGAAACCCTTAGGCTTTTAATTTAAACCAAGTCAAATGGCTAGTAGAATGCCCTATAAAGCTCGCCTAGAAACTGGGGCACGTCATCCTACTCCCAATGGGCAGCACCCAAGTCCTATAATAGCACCAGACTCATTCTGAGAAGGGGTTCATGCCATTTTGCACCTCTGAACTTTAACACTATTTTACTGTTAAGCCATTCATGATTATCACTCACTTGCATACTCCGGGTAGCTCCGATCAGCATTCGTTCGCGATCCTGATCACTACTGGTCAAGTCGCATCCCCAGGAAGTATTCCTTCTAATTCAATCTACTGATTTTACGCTATTTATAACAAACATATTAACTTCATCATTGGAGTGCACCTAGCCGGCACAACCTAGGTGTCTCAAGCGATCTACCAATCACCGTTATTCTAGTTTTGCAGGTTGTAGTGTCCGTATCTTCATCCTACGCATTCCACGGTCTACAATTCAGGGCCCACCATGGGGCACGACAATAATTGAATTTTTAGTTTAATTTAATTCGAGATTTGGGAAAGGGAACACAGTTCGAGCTCACAAGCTCAAGATGTAAACCCAGTCATAACAAAAGTGAGCACCTGTATAGATAGTTTTAGAATGGTGCTTACTTTTTATCATTTTGATTCCTATTTTTTTTTTTGTTTTTTTCTTTTTTTAAAATATCATTTTTTGATCTATGTTTAATTTTTTAATTCGTGTGGTATCTAAATTTTATTATATACATCAATCAGGTCATTCTCTTAGTTAAATTTAAAAATTTAACAGTTTTAGAGGATTTTTATCTCCTAAAACATATTTTAAAGACGATTCCATGTCTCCACATGAGAAAAAAGGAAAAAAACTAAACGAATAAACTAAACGAAGTATATTAACTTTCAATAAGATAACAATTGAAAAAAAAAATGCGAATACAAATAATATTTATTTAAACTTTGTCTTGCGCGATTTTACACAATCAAACTCGTCTATTATGTATTATTTATTTTTTTTTTAAAAGAGAAACTTGTTAAAAACCAACAACCGAAAAAAAAAATATCTAGGCAAATCTGCCCGAACACAAGACTCCCTATAAGGAGAAAACCGATCAAGTAAAAACCTATCCTCAGACAAAGCAAGCTTTGCTAGACTATGAGCAACCATATTAGCTGCACGAGGAACAAAAGACACCAAACAATTTGGAAAGGAAAATAAGAGCCGGTGAATGTCAAACACCACCAAACCGATTATGTACTCTAATTTAATGATATCAGCAATCTCCCTTTCAATATATATAATAATACAATATGTCAGAAAATCATCATACATCTTATTGTGAAGTGATAACCTATAATTATCAAATCCTTTGGTTAAATAATTTTCAAATAACAACTTAATAATCAAGATTAAGACAAAAATCTCAATTGGTAGTATAAAGTTAATAAATTAAATCCTATGTAATTACAATCTATACTAATGACATGTTTGCAAATATTAACAATAAAACCTATAATACCAAAAACTATAGTAACCCATAAATTGGAATTACAATCAACTTAATAAAGAAAGCAATAGTAAAATAATTGAATCAATTATATGAGAAGAAAACAAGCAACAGTGAAGTGATTGAACAAATGCATAAAAACTAATTAACCAAGCCATAAAACCCAGCAATTGTTTTTGAACTCAAAAAACATAAACTAAACTAATGAAAAAAAACTAAGAATGTAACCCAATTAGCTAAATTAGCAGATAAAATAAAATTACAAATAAGATAAACTATAAAGTAAAATAAATAAATTTTATCTTGTTAAGACTAAAGATAATCACACCACAGCAGCTGCAGCTCATTTCTGTAGCTTGGATTGCAAGGAACTGAATTTGACAGCGTTGCCACACAAAAGAAAACAGTAGCTGTGGCCATTGGATTCATTGCACCATGGAGAGTTGTGGCCGTTGGATAAGGAACATGGATAGGCTTTGGTGAGCTGTCAAATTGTCACGGCTCGGGCCCTAGGCCGTGGCAGAGTTGTAAATAAAATCAATAGTTTTTAACTTGACTTTATTAAAATTTCATAAAAACCACGATTAATTTCTTTGGATACTTCGGAGTATCAAATAAAACGTAAGTATGTTTGCAAACGAAAATATTTCAAAATTTCAAAAGTCATCACAAAACAACCCCATAGATATGTGATCACCTGCTAGAATTCATAAATTCAATCCGAAGATAATAATCATACTGAAACATGCATTAATCCTGAAGTCCTGATCATCCACAAACTAAAAAGTTTGCACATCGACATACATAACCCATACACTGAGTCATCTCAACTATTATACAAGTCCATAACAAATACAAATCCTTTTAATTAAATCCAAATCTCAAATGACATAAACTTAATCAATAATTCCAGGAATCTAATCTTTAAGTCTAACAAGCCTCTGTCTACCTCAACTAATGGTTTTCTAATCCGTGTTGGGCGCTCCCTGGGGGGGAAAAGAAAATAAAAAGGGGTGAGCTAAAGCTCAGTAGGGTCTAATCCCCGATAATATATGTGAAAAACATCATTCTTATAAAGTCATGGGATAATCCTGCATGGTTAAATACGTTGACAAAATTTAAAATAAACAGTAACACTTTCTTTCAAAAAGCAATATTAACACATCCGCTAGTCATACCCGGTGGCCTATAATTTTAAATAAAACATTCATACTTGAGATAAAAACATTTGGCTCACCGTGACCCTGGTACCAACCTCACATACAAGGTGGACGTACCAGAAAATACCCTGCGCAGTACCCCAACATAAAATCGTATAATAACATATAATATAATATAATGATTAGGACGGTTACCATTTCAAAATCACCAAACAATTTAAATAAATCCACCATGCATCCCATATGTAAACTCATCATTAGTTTTAATAAAATTGGCAGCATAACGGCTGTTTTTTATAAAAACCCCAAAATGCAAAACCTGCATAAAAATCATATTTCCAACACAATACATTCCAAATTATTTCTCAAATCAATTCCACAATTTAAATAAAGATTTCCTCAAACTTTCACAATCAATTTATATCCAAACCTTATAGGGAAAATATTCTAAAAATTTAAGTTTGAAACCCCTACCTCGTGTAAGCTACCAGTTACTTGTCGTGGCCTCAATTTCAAGCCTAATTATTCCGATCGATAAAATCTACATGAGAATATAATTATTTAATTTATATACGGCGTCCATATAATACAATTAACCTCAAAATAATATCCTACACTTAAAACGAGTTCATAAACGTGTTCGGAATCAAATTCTAAGTTCAGGAGGTCGGAAACTTACCCCCGCCGTACGTGGCGGCCGGCGGCGACTTTCTGGAAACTTTCCGGCGACCTCCAAAAATGGTCGGGTTTTGTTCGCCTCGTCTCCCTCGTCAAAGTTTATAATTGTGGCCTGAGTGGGAAATGGCTAGAATAGCCGGAATCGGAGAATTTTCGAATTGAAAAATCCCTCACTTTCTCCACCAAATCGGAGACTCAAACGGCCATGAAAATCTTCAAAGTTGGTACCAATAGATTCTATGTCGCAAGAGCTTTCTATTGGTACCAAGAACGATCGAAACGGAGGCAGGATGTGGCCAGAAATTGCAGTCAAAGTAGGCGGGAAAAATGAAGAAAACGGGGAGAGAGAGAGAAAATGGTGGCTGGGTCGCGCGAGGAAGAAGGGAATTATATATAATAATGTAAAAGTTTCGTTTTGTCCCTCACTTTTAGCAAATTACAATTTTAATTGATAACTTTCAAAATATATCTTTTAAGTCCTCACAAAGTTTTCAAAAGTTTTTAAAAAATTTCAAATACACCCTTCATAATAATTTAAAATAAATTTTAAAAAGTGAGATTTCACATTCTACCCTCCTTAAAAGAATTTCGTCCCGAAATTCAAAGTACAACCTTAAGCTGAATCTCAAATAAGTGAGGGTATTTATTATACATTTCAGATTCTAACTCCCAAGTAGCCTCATCTCCCGTATGATTTTGCTACAGCACTTTAACCATACGAATTTCTCGATTTCGCAGCACTTTGATCTCTCTCGCCAGGATCCGTACAGTTTGTTCCTTATATGTCACATCTTCTCTTAGAGGAATATCCGAGTGAGGAACAATGTGAGATGGGTCTGCGGTGTACTTTCTCAACATGGACACGTGGAAGACATTATGAACGTGTCCCAACTGAGCTGGCAAATTTAAGCGATAAGCAACCTGCCCAACTCTCTCAATAATCTCAAATGGTTCGATGTATCGAGGAGCTAACTTGCCTTTAACTCCAAATCGAGTCACACCTCGCATATGTGTCACTTTCAAGAAAACATAGTCACCAATCTCATATTCCACCTCACGACGATGAAGATCAGCATAACTCTTTTGGCGACTCTGGACCACTTTAAGCCTTTCTTGATTACTTCTTACTTTGTTAGTAGTCTCTTCAATAATCTTTGGCCCAATAGTAATCCGCTCGTCTAGTTCAGCCTAACATGAAGGTGACCTACAAGGCCTTCCATAAAGAGCCTCATCCGGGGCCATACCGATACTAGCCTGATAGCTATTGTTATAAGCAAATTCCACCAAAGATAGGTGCTCGCCCCAATTCCCTCCAAAGTCCAATATACAAGAACGGAGCATATCCTCCAATATCTGAATAGTCCTCTCAGACTGTCCATCAGTTTGGGGATGATGGGCGGTACTAAGGTTCAATTCAGTCCCTAAGGCAGTCTGTAAGGCTCTCCAAAATCTAGAAGTGAAACGTGGGTCTCTATCTGAAATAATGCCGGAGGGTACACCATGTAAGCGAACAATATTCTCCACATAGAGTCTGGCTAACTTATTAAGCTTAAAGTCCTTCCTTATAGGTATGAAGTGGGCTATTTTTGTTAGCCAGTCCACAATAACCCATATTGTATCATGTCTCTGTGGAGTCAACGGTAATCCTGTCACGAAGTCCATGGAAATCTTGTCCCATTTTCACTCAGGAATTGGTAATGGTTGGAGTAACCCTGACGGTCGTTGATGTTCAGCTTTCACCTGTTGGCATACCATTCACTTAGCAACAAATTCAGCTACCTCTCGTTTCATTCCTGTCCACCAGTATTGCCTCTTGAGATCATGATACAATTTTGTGCTACCAGGATGCACCACAAACTTGGACTTATGGGCCTCAACCAACACATCTCTTCTAAGTTTCGGATCGTTGGCAACTACCACTTTTCCTTTATAATAAATAAATCCATATGCCTTAATTTCCCAACCCTCTAGATGCTCACCATTTATCAAACGATTCCATAGAGTTCTTAATTCTTCATCCTGCCATTGACTCTGCTTAACACGTTGCAGGACACTGGGTGTAGCCACCACATTGTAAACACGAGTTGTTACCTCGTCTTCTTGTAAACACAGATCATAATGTCCAATGACCATAATTCTCTTCCAATCCTCCAATGCCAAATTGGCCAAAATTCCATGAGATTTTCTACTCAAGGCATCTGCAACCACATTTGCCTTGCCAGGGTGATACTAAAGGTTAAAATCATAATCCTCTATGTACTCAATCCATCTCCTTTGCCTCAAATTTAGATCCCGCTGGGTAAAAAGATGTTTCAGACTTTTATAATCTGAATAGATGTCAAACTTTACTCCATAAAGGTAACACATCCAAATTTTTAATGCAAAAATCACAGCGGCAAGCTCCAAATCATGGGTAGGGTAATTCTTCTCATGCGGTTTTAATTGATGGGAGGCATAAGCCACTACCTTTCCGCCTTGCATCAGAACACCACCTAAACCTGTACCTGAGGCATCTGTGTATACTACATAGGGTTCATTACTATCCGGTACTGTAAGGACAGGTGTTGTGGTTAATCTTTGCTTCAATTCCATAAATGAGGCTTCACAATCTTCATTCCATACAAACTTTACATTCTTCCTCGTCAATTGGGTCAATGGCATAGCAATCCTTGAAACGTTCTCAACAAAACGGCGATAATAACCAGCTAGGCCAAGAAAACTATGAACTTCTATCACGTTTGTTGGTCTCTCCCATTGAATGACAGCTTCCACCTTTACAGGATCCACAGATATTCCTTCTTGGGAGATCATATGACCCAAAAACCTGACTTCGGTCAACCAGAAATCACATTTGTCTTTCTTAGCATAGAGCTGATTCTTTCGAAGTGTCTGCAGGACTATATTCAAATGCTCTACATGTTCTTCACAAGTTCTGGAATAAACCAAAATGTCATCAATAAACACCACCACAAATTTATCCAGATAAGGCCTGAAAATTCGATTCATGAGGTTCATAAAAGCTGCAGGAGCATTAGTTAACCCAAACGGCATAACAAGGAACTCAAAATGACCATAACGGGTCCGAAAGGCCATTTTAGGAATATCCTTTGCCCAACCTTCAATTGGTGATAGCCGGATCTCAAATCAATCTTCGAGAAGAATTTTGATCCTCCGAGTTGATCAAACAACTCATCTATCCTGACTTATTCTTTACTGTCACTTGATTCAACTTTCGATAGTCTACACAAAGTCTCAGAGAACCATCAGCTTTCTTTGCAAACAAAACAAGAGCTCCCCATGAAGAGGTACTCTCCCGAATAAATCCCTTTTCTAGGAGCTCTCCTAATTGTTTCCGTAATTTCACTAGTTCTGCTGGGGCCATATGATATGGAGTTGTGGAAATTGGTTGAGTCCCGGGAACTAGATTAATACAGAACTCAATCTCTCTATTTGGTGGCAACCCTGGTAACTCTTCAGGAAATACATCTGGGTACTCATCAACCACGTATACCTGGGAATACTGGTTTACCTTACTTGTCTCCCTGTGAATGGCAAATACACTACCATAGGTTTCCAGTCTTTTCTTTCCACCAAATAAGGTCTTCAAACTTGGACTTAACTGTTTTATACCCTGAGTTGCTTGGTAAACCACCTTGTCATTCTTTGTGTAAAGTATCACCCTTTTGTTGTAACAATCGATTTGTGCTCGGTATTTAGTTAACCAATCTATACTGAAAATCACATCAAATTGTCCCATGGGCATCACAATCAAATCATCAGAAAATCGTCTGTCATCAATTCTAATGCTCACTGATTTACAACATACTGTTAAATCATGAGCTTTTCCCAATGGGGTTTCCAAACTCAATGGCATGTTAATATTCTCAAAACCCAACTCCAAAGTATTTGTAAACAATAAAGAAATGAAAGAATGTGATGCACCAGTGTCGAACAAAGCATGAGCCCAAGAACGAGAAATCAGAACCATACCATCAATCACCCCTCTGCCCGAGTGATCACGCTCCTCCTCAGCTGTGGCAGCATAAGCCTATTCGGTGCCCCTTTCTTTTCCTTTTCCCTTTCCTGGGCGGCCCCCACTAGCATTAGAACCCATGTTGTAGCATGAAGTGCCACGGCTCCCAGATACTTGTGGAACCTGAAAATTTGGGGAACATTCTAGCCAAATCCCAAAGTAGGTGCACGGTATTGATGTTGGTATTGCGGAACATACTGGCGCTGTAGGTCAGAAGAGGCAAAGGCTGGAGATGATGCATGGGATGGATTGTGCATAGGTTGGCCCTAGAAGGAAGCCGAATTTGAATGGCTCCCTGAGGCTCCTCCACTAGATGATTGGGACCTTCGCGGATATGGACAAGCCTTCTTCAGATGACCCTACTGTCCGCAATTATAATAGTTTCCATATGGTGAACTCCGTCCAGAAGACCCACTACTTGTGCCATTCCCACTAGTAGCATAATTTGGGTCACGCCACTCTCTTTGATTTTTCTTGGTCATTTTCCTGTCCCTACTGCGAGAAGGTTGATTTCTGGGAGGCTGGATATCCCTGAAGTTTGTTTCAGCTAGAACGGCGACAGCAAACAATCGGTTAGCTTTCTGAACTCTTGTGTATAGATCCTGTTCCGTGTCATTGGTCTGAGATGCATTAGAAACTTTGACAATAGCAGTGACTCGTCGGCCCTTCCAGCATACTGGGATAACTCCATGAACCTGGTATAATATTCATTTACAGTCATCCCGCCTTGCTCAATATTCTCGAACATATCTGCCAACATCATTCTATGGCCTGCATTAAAATAATATTCCCGGAATAACCCCTCAAAGACTTCCCAGTCAACACCGGTCATGCCTCGTTGAATTGCCAAATTTTCCCACCATATAACAGCATCACCGGTCAACCTATAAATAGCAAAATCCACCGAGAACTCATTAGGCGTATCAACTTGAGAAAATGCCCTCTTGATTGCCTTCAACCATCTATCTGCAGTAATAGGATCTTACCTGCCGTCAAACTGAGTATCAAATATCCCACAGAAATCCCTAAGTCTTTCATTCTTGTCCTTCACATGGACAGTTTGTGTGGTAGACATCCTCATAACTGCCTCCAAAAGATTGACCACTTGCTCATTAGTGGGTTGCGGTGGTGGTGGAGGTGGTGTGTCAGTCCTAGATTCCTGCCCTCGAGTTCTCCTTCTCGGAGGCATCTTTCAAGCCTATAATTTAAACATCAAATCATCAACAATTAGTGATGCATGTTTAGTGAAATACCATCCATTCATACTAGTAGGTGTCACATTCCGAGGTTTGAAAACCAAAAGCTCTGATACCATTTTTCTATCACGACCCGGGCCCTAGGCCGTAGCAGAGTTGTAAATAAAATCAATAGTTTCTAACTGGACTTTATTAAAATTTCATAAAAACCACGATTAATTTCTTTGGATACTCCGGAGTATCAAATAAAACTTAAATCTGTTTACAAACAAAAATATTTCAAAATTTCAAAAGTCACCACAAAACAACCCCACAGATATGTGATCACCTGCTAGAATTCATGGATTCAATCCCAAGATAATAATCATACTGAAACATGCATTAATCCTGAAGTCCTGATCATCCACAAACTAAAAAGTTTGCACATCGACATACGTAACCCATACACTGAGTCATCTCAACTATTCTACAAGTCCATAACAAATACAAATCCTTTTAATTAAATCCAAATCTCAAATGACATAAACTTAATCAATAATTCCAGGAATCTAATCTTTAAGTCTCACAAGCCTCTGCCCACCTCAACTAACGGTCTTCTAATCTTTGTTGGGCGCTCCCGGGGGGGGGGGGAAGAAAATAAAAGGGGTGAGCTAAAGCTCAGTAGGGTCTGATCCCCGATAATGTATGTGGAAAACATCATTCTTATAAAGTCATGGGATAATCCTGCATGGTTAAATACGTTGACAAAATTTAAAGTAAACAGTAACACTTTCTTTCAGAAAGCAATATTAACACGTCTACTAGTCATACCCGGTGACCTATCATTTTAAATAAAACATTCATACTTGAGATAAAAACATTTGGCTCACCATGACCCTGGTACCAACCTCACATACAAGGTGGACGTACCAGAAAATACCCTGCGCAGTACCCCGACATAAAGTTGTATAATAACATATAATATAATATAATGACTAGGACGGTTACCATTTCAAAATCACCAAACAATTTAAATAAATCCACCATGCATCCCATATGTAAACTCATCATTAGTTTTAATAAAATTTTGGCAGCATAACGGCTGTTTTTTATAAAAACCCCAAAATGCAAAACTTGCATAAAAATCATATTTCCAACACAATACATTCTAATTTATTTCTCAAATCAATTCCACAATTTAAATAAAGATTTCCTCAAACTTTCACAATCAATTTATATCCAAACCTTATAGGGAAAATATTCTAAAAATTTAAGTTTCAAACCCTTACCTCGTGTAAGCTACCAGTTACTTGCGGTGGCCTCAATTTCAAGCCTAATTATCCCGATCGATAAAATCTACATGAGAATATAATTATTTAATTTATATACTGCGGCTATATAATACAATTAACCTCAAAATAATATCCTACACTTAAAATGAGTTCGTAAATATGTTCGGAATCAAATTCTAAGTTCAGGAGGTCGGAAACTTACCACCGCAAGTACGATCGAAATGGTCGGATTTTGTTCGCCTCGTCTCCCTTTTCAAAGTTTATAACTGTGGCCGGAGTGAGAAATGGCTAGAATCGCCGGAATCAGAGGATTTTCGAATTGAAAAATCCCTCACTTACTCCACCAAATCGGAGACTGAAATGGCTATGAAAATCTTCAAAGTTGGTACCAATAGATTCTATATCGCAAGAGCTTTCTATTGGTACCAAGAACGATCGAAACGGAAGCCGGATGTGGCCAGAAATCGCAGTCAAAGTAAGCGAAAAAAATGAAGAAAACGGGGAGAGAGAGAGAGAGAGAAAATGGTGGCTGGGTCGTGCGAGGAAGAAGAGAATTATATGTAGAAATGTAAAAGTTTCGTTTTGTCCCTCACTTTTAGCAAATTACAATTTTAATTAATAACTTTCAAAATATATCTTTTAAGTCCTCACAAATTCTTCAAAAGTTTTTAAAAAATTTCAAATACGCCCTTCATAATAATTTAAAATAAATTTTAAAAAGTGAGATTTTACACAAATAGTCCAAAATCTGTTAGGGTATTCTGATATCCTTTATGTACAAAACAGAGTTATACCTTTTGTTTTAAATATATGTTGTATTATTCTGTAGCAATTGATTACTTAGAAAAGAAATGAGAAAAGCTTGAGCTTACCTTTTCTCTCAAACACTCTCCAATGGAGTTTTTAGTTTTTATTGCTTTTTAGCTAAGTTTCTTTCATATAATTCCTTCAATCCTTTTATGGTATCAGAGTTGTTTGTGACTAATCGCCATGGAATCCAGCTCAATCAACATCACAGACCCTTCTCCATCCTCCTTACCCCAAATCTTAGTTCCTTCAATGGACTTACCCTCATTGGCAAAAGCCCTCAACTATCATATCAAAAATCAAACTTGATTCTTGCAACTATAACTACTGGAAAGTTCAAGTCGTGCCTGCAATCCGTGCCCTTGAGCTTGATGACTTTATCTCGGGCTTGAAGGTTTGTCCATTGAAGCATGTTGCAGGTCCAGTTTCAGATGGCGCACACACCATCATTCTCAACCGAGCCTACACAGCCTGGAGACGAGTAGACCAACTCCTACTTGGATGACTCTTCTCAACAATCAGTCTAGAAGTTATTGGGAGGTAACTGAATGTACCGCTACCTTTGAGGCTTGGGATATGTTAGAAAAACTCTACTCATAAAAATCCATGGCTAAGGTTCTCCAACTAAAACAACAACTACAAAATACCAAGAAAGGGTCTTTATCCATTAGAGATTATTTTCTCAAAATCAAAACACTAGGAGAAGCCTTAAAAGTAGCTGGTCAAACCATTACCGAATATGATCTTGTGTTGAGTGTCATGAGCAGTTTAGGGCATGATTATGACCCTGTTGTGGTCTTGCTTTCTTCCCAACACAAATCTGTATCCCTTCAAGATGCACAATATATGTTAATGGTGCATGAACAAAGAATTGACCAACTAAACTCTGCCTTCCAAGTTGAAATCAGTAATGTTGCTGCTAACTATGCTTCAAATAACAGCTCCAACAATTTCAGATAAGGTTACAGCTCCAATAACAAAGGTAGAAATAACAGGGGAGGTAGAGGGAAAGGACGAAGTGGGAGATGGCATAGCAACAATAGGCTGAGCTGTCAAGTTTGTGGCAAAAATGGGCATAGTGCATTGCAGTGCTACAGGCGATTCGATCAAACCTTTCATGGTTTCAATCAACATAACAGTGCTGGAAATCAACAAAATTCTGGACCGTATCAACATGGTTCTACTCAGCAACCCAGTTACAACAGTTTCACCTCCATTCAACAGCCACCTCAAGCACATTTCAACACCAACAGCGCAGCTTACTTTGCTTCTCCCGAAAGTGTGTAAGATTCTGCATGGTACATGGATAGTGGTGCCACCAACCATGTTACTTCCAGCTTTGGTAACCTCTCAATTCGATCAGATTACAATGGAAATGAAAAGCTTATAGTTGGCAATGGACAGCAGCTCCATATTGCAAATATAGGTACATCTCATATTGTTTCACACACTTAACCTACTTCCATATTGCAACTTAAAGATGTTTTGCATGTTTCAAACATTACTAAGAATCTTTTGAGCATTTCTAAATTCACAAAAGACAACAATGCATGTGCTGAATTTTATGATAATTGTTTTGTGGTTAAGGATAAGGGTTCGAGAAAGGTGCTCCTTCACTGTCAACTTAGAGATGGCTTTTATTAACTTAAAATCAGCCACCCTCCCACCCTCAAGAAGCATGAAACTTCAACTGGTACTATATCCATTTATTTGTCTCAATTACTCTTTGATGGTTGTAATAAATCCTTTAACTCTAGTACTTGTTTTGCCTTGAGAAAAAACTGAAAATGTTCCAGCTAATTTGTAGTATGTGAAGCTTGGGTATCCCTCTTTTCTTATCCTTAAGGTCGTACTCAATACTTTAAATATTAACAGCAATGTTTCATCACTTAATTTTTGTGAGTCATGTAAGCTTGGCAAGCATCACCAACTTCCTTTTCCCATCTCACAAATTGTAGCTTGAAAACCATTCGAAATTGTGCACACAGATATATGGGGACTAGCCCCTATGTTATCTAATAAAGGCCATATATACTACATCTCCTTCATAGATTCATATAGTAAATTCACTTGGATTTATTCTCTCAAACTGAAATCTAAAGCATTCACTGTTTTTCAACAATTTCATCAAATGATCAAAGTTCAATCTAATGCCAAGCTAAAATGTATCCAAACCAACATGGGAGGAGAATACAAACCCTTCATCACCTACCTAAAAAAACAATGGCATTCTCCTTCGTTTTTCATGTCCCTACACACACCAACAAAATGGCTTAGCTGAGAGAAAACATAGACACCTTGTAGAAACTGGTTTGACACTTCTTGCTCATGCTCACATGCCCCTCAATTTCTGGTTCGAAGCTTTCCATACAGCTGTGATGCTAATTAACAACCTTCCTACACCATTGCTGCACTTTAAAACACCTTATGAGCTACTTTATCGCAAAAAACCCAATTATCAATATCTTAAGGCTTTTGGTTGTGAATGCTATCCTTACCTTAGACCTTACTCAAAACACAAATTTAATTTTCATACTTCTAAATGTGTGTTCATAGGCTACAACATTCACCACAAAGGTTACAAATTGTTGGCTCCATTTCTTGATAAAAAATGGGCCTTTATTAGTACCTTTCTTTACCTACTTTTGTCCCATTTACGGGTAATTATCGGTTGTTTTTGATATTTTTATCTAGTGTATAGGTAATAAGAGTTTGTGCATAATTGAAGAGCCTTGGTGGATTAAATTGAAGATTTGGGAGTGCACAACTATCATATTTCGGAGGCCATAATAAATTCCATAGAATGTACTGGGCATGAAATTTATATTTCTAGAAAGGTCTAGATGTTTACTTTCTGGCAAATTTTACGGTTTATGATTTTGAGTTTTCTAGAAGAAGTTATACTTGTTTTCGTATCAGTGCGCAATCCCGTGACTTGACTCGCGACTTAGGTCGTGACTTGTGCAAGTAGCGAGCGTATAACTTCAAAAACAGGCCGAGACACTGGCTACTTGACTCGCAACTTAGGTCACGACTTGCCAAGTCGTGAGAGCTTAATTTCAGCAGCAAACCGGAGACTCTCACGACTTAAACTCGAGACTTGGCCAAGTCGCGAGCGGTACTTTCCAGCCATAAACCAGAACGCTATAAAAAGAAAAAGGAAAGAAAACAAAAGGGAGTTTGACTAAAGTTCGGCTAAGGCTTTAATCAGAGGACCAAGAGGAGACCAAGAGAGAGAAGAAGAGGCAAAAGGAGGAGTAGAAGATCACCTTGGAGACAAGAGGGTTTGGATTCAATCCTTGAGCCATATTCTCACCATCAAGTTTGGATTTTGAGAAAGTAGAAGCTAGATGAATTCGCAACAAGAGGAGGACGAGAGTTCATTGCACCTAGAGTTTTTCTATCCCTTTCCTTCTTTATTTTCTTGCTTGTAACTCTCTTTTATTATTGAAAAACATGTTTGGTTGTAAATCTTTGATTATGAACTAAACTTGTAAGTTAGGGTTTTGATGGATCATTTTCTATGAAACTTGAATGAATTGATTATTTAATTTGTTGTGGTTGATTATTATATTGTTGCGTGGTATTATTATGCTTAATGCTTCTGAATGTAAAAGCCTGTATTTAGTTGATATTTTGGTTGTATGTTATATATTGAGAGGAGACGCCCACAACGTGTTCGATGTAATGTCCACCATGGGTAGAATTAGATAGAAATATACTAATTTGCTTGTGTGAGTGATCATATAGGGTGTTTATTGTGACTAATGCATTTTCATGCACTTGGATATACCATCGAGAGAAATGATATTAGTGTATATAGTAATAGGTCTGATTTACCTCGAGAGGGGACTTTGGATAATTTAGATAAACACGATTATCAACATGAATAATTAAACTGCAATAATGTGCTGTCATAAAACTTGATTGGATGGATTAGGTGAATTCAAATACCCTAGCTCATCTCTCAAATTGGTTGTTTGCTTACTTTTTGTGTTTTCTTATTTTTATCTTTTATTTTCCTTTTTTAGACCTTCCGATTGTCCAAATAGAAGTAGACTTAGTTAATTTTAGTACTTAACGCCTAAATATCCCTATGGAGATGATAATTTATTCATCATTGTATTACTTGTGCCGACCCCATATACTTGCAGGTACAAAAAGGCGTAACACAAATGCCTTCATCCTTCAGGGAGAATTTATCTATCCAGACATGTTATATTTAATTAATGAATTTGATTTCCCTTTTAAACACTTATTTCAGACCTCAGCACTTCCCTCTCTATCTCCTTTTGGTTCAGTCTACTAGTGTCTATCCTCCAATCTGCTTCACCCTCACATTCTCAATACACAAAGGCACAATCTGTTTCACCTTCCCAATCTGGTTTCTTGTTGCATCATGATCATCATAACTCTTTATCCATGCATACTAGTGTGGATACATCTGCCTATTTTGATGCTAATGTTGATGTTAATAATCAAGCAAATCTATCTCCAAGTTGGCATATTTTGTTACCAACAAAGGCTGCTCTTATTGGTTTTGTTTTGGGCTCCCCTGCTGCGCAACCAGCTGTTTCTTTCGCTGTTCCACAAACTGTTTCGTTCATTGCTCCTCCTGCCAACACATACCCCATGATCACAAGGTCTAAAGATGGTGTCTTGAAGCCACAGACCTACTCTGCTTTGTGTCAATCTCCCTCTAAATTGCTGAATGATATTGAACCTACAAAGGCCAAGGATGCGTTGCAACATGTACAGTGGAAGGCTGCCAGGGAATTTGAATTCAATGCATTGTTAGGAATAAATACTTTGACTCTTGTTCCTTACTCTCCTCATATGCATGTCGTTGGAAACAAATGGGTATTTAGGATTAAATACAATCCTGATGGTAGTATACTAAAGCACAAAGCTAGGTTAGTTGCAAAGGGCTTTCATCAAAGTCGAGGAGTTGATTTCTTTGTCACCTTTAGCCCAGTGATTAAACCTTCCACCATTCGTATTATCTTTAGCCTAACAGTAATTTACAATTGGCAAATTCAGTAGGTTAATATTAATAATACATTCCTTAATGGTGAGTTGAATAAAATTGTGTATATGGAGTAGCCTGAAGGCTTTGTTGCTAGTGATAAACCTCATCACGTTTGCAGGTTAAACAAGGCACTTTATGGTTTTAAACAAGCACCAAGAGCTTGGTTTCATAAACTAAAATCTGTTTTGCTTGGTTAGGGTTTATTAATGCCACCTCAAATATATCTCTGTTCATCAAGAAAATTAATCATCATGTTATTTACTTATTGGTTTATGTTGATGACATTTTGATTACTAGGAGTAGTCCTTCATTGGTGCAGCAAACCATCTCCACCTTGCATTTTATTTTTGCTTTGAAGGTTTTTGGTCCAGTGAATTATTTTTTAGGTTTTGAAGCTTTTCGCAATGCAGAAGGTATTTTTTTCACTCAGGATAAGTATATTACAGATTTGCTAGTCAGAACAAACCTTCAACATTACAAGCCTTGCTCTACTCCGTTATCTCCTAGCACTCATCTATCAAGTTCCATCGGTTCCCCCTTCCATGATCCTACATTGTACAGAAGCACTATTGGAGCCCTTCAATGCCTTACCCACACTCGGCCTGACATTGCTTTTTCAGTTAATAAGCTTAGTCAACTTCTTCAGGCCCCTACTGATGTGCATTGGACAGCTTGCAAGCGAATTCTTCGCTATTTAAAGGGAACTCCTACTCTCGGACTGTACTTTCGGGCTGCCTCACCTCTTGTTGTTATTGCCTATGCTGATGTGGATTGGGGTGCCTCATTGGATGACAGACATTCCACTATTGGATGTTGTGTTTACCTTGGCTCTAACTTGATTTATTGGAGCTCCAGAAAGCAAAAAGTGATGGCTAAATCTAGCTCTAAAGCAGAATACAGAGCCCTTTCTCAGACAGCCTCTGAACTACTTTGGCTTAATTCCTTGTTTCTTGAACTTGACATTGTTTTACCTTCCTCTCCTATAATTTGGTGTGACAATCAGAGTGCAGGTGCTTTGGTTAAAAATCCAGTTTTTAATGCCCGTACAAAGCACATTGAGATTGATGTGCACTTCATTCGTGAGAACATCAGTAACGGTCAGCTACGAGTTCAATATGTCTTTACCTCTCTTCAACGAGCTGGCATTTTCACCAAATCGTTGCCTCACCCTCGGTTTGTCTTTCTTCGGTCCAAACTGAGTCTTGTGAGCTCCCAAGTTCAGTGTGCAGAGGGCTGTTAAGACTGAAGATAATCACACCACAGCAGCTGCAGCTCATTTCTGTAGCTTGGATTGCAAGGAACTGAATTTGACAATTTTGCCACACAAAAGGAAACAGCAGCTGTGGCCGTTGGATAAGGAGCATGGATAGGCTTTGGTGAGCTCTCAAATAGTCCAAAATTTGTTAAGGTATTCTAATATTCTTTTTGTACAAAACAGAGCTGTACCTTTTGTTTTAAATATATGTTGTATTATTCTGTAGCAATTGATTACTTAGAAAAGAAATGAGAAAAGCTTGAGCTTACCTTTTCCGTCAAACACTCTCCAATGGAGTTTTTAGTTTTTATTGCGTTTTAGCTAAGTTTCTTTCATATAATTCCTTCAATCCTTTTATATCTCAAACCCACATCCTTTTATCGCGTCTCCTTCAAGAAGGAATAATTAAAAAACTAGAAGTAACAAATTGTAAACCCCTAAATAAATCCCATAAATTAAATGTAACAAAACACAAATCAAAACCCTAGCTGGTTAATTTGAATAAATAAATTAAAAACTAAGACACTTACTTAAATACAAGAAGAGACGAGGGTTGGTTCACTTTAATTCTTTCATATTTTGATTAATCAGTAATCAGATGAGGGTTTGAAGTTATTTATATTAAAGGGTAAACTTGTATTATTACTGAAGTGTGAAGGATAGACTTGTAATTATATTTAAAAAAATTTCAAAAAGCTAAATCGTGTTATAGCCCGGTCAGCTCTCTCACATGCCCGCCTCTGGTTATGAGTCCTTCATCCCTATCCCTATTCCCTGACTTCTTCTCCCATCCCCGTTTAGGAGAAATGGGGATGGTAGAGTTTTGGGGAAGGTATCCCCATTCCTCCATTTAATCTATTTACCTCGTTTCACCATTTAACTTAAAATATAAAAATATTTATTAAAATTCTTATGTTGTCATACATTCTCATAATAATCCCCATATAATAAATAATTCATCATTAAAACATTAACCAAATAAAAGTATTAGCTAGCAAATAGCAATCTCATTATCCTATTACAAAATTAAAGTTCAAATAAAATTTAAAGTGCATCAACATTCAACATACCAAATAAAATTTACAAGAGAAGTCAAGTTAGAGAACTAGACATTATACTTAGGGTTAAAATGGGTAATATTTCATACTATATACTTATATATTTTTAATATAAAAAATAAAAAAGACATTTTGACATGAAATAAAAATATTTTTAGTAACACAAAATATATATTTAAAACACATTTGAGGGAATGGAAAAATGGCGATGGGAGGACCTTCATTTAAAAATAAAGATGAAAATCATCATCATCCCTATTGATGGAGAATTTTTTTTCATACAAATAATAATGAAGATTCGGGGATTTGAAGTTCGCGGGAAAAATGTCCAACTTTAGCATCCTCTATCATGGATGCAACAAATTACTCTATCCGTAACATTAGGGATGAGGCTTTAACTTCCTCTTATAGATGTAGGGAGGAGGGCGTGCCTCCTTAGTTAGTTTCTAGGCAGAATGAAAAAATGATGTATTTTAGGGATCATAGAAGTAAAGAATGCAAACATAGGGAAAAACGTGATATTTCAAAAACAATAGGTAAAACCTTTTAGTGCTTAAATGACTATAACGTTTTTCTACTAACCTTCAAATCATGTTAAAGTGCTACGGTGAACATGGTAGGGCTCATCAATACGATTCTAATTACATATTACGGATCTAAGATCAAGATCGTTTTCCTCATCAATGAGCTTCCAAAAGTGTCCTTACCAGTTTCACAATTGATTACTTGTTAGTCAATAAATAATGTCTTTAGATGAAAATTATTATAAAACACCCCGTGGAAGTTTTCACTTCTTGTGTATCACATGATCAAAGTTTTTTTATTGTCTCAAGCACGAAAGCTTATATACATTACATAGGGTAGCTTTTTCTTTTGAATGGAAAGATTCGGATGCCAACAAGAGAAGAGTAGTACATATATTCGATGCCAAGCTTGCTATGTCGATAAAGTCATATATATACACTTTATGATAATAACAAACTTAATCATAAAAGTTCTATGTATAAATAATGTAGCTCAGTTACTCAAGCTCAACATTCTAATTAAAATTTCATATTTAATCACAATTAATAATCATTATCCACACAGATTAACCCAAAAGCCATAACAGTGCTTAAAAAATTAACCCTCTTTTGGAGCTGCATGCTTACTCCAGTGTCAAGCCCAAAAGGTGAAGTTGATTAGTATAATGGCCTAGAGTTTATCATTTGTTATGCGCCAAATTTCACTAAGCCCAAATAGGTCCAAAGGCGCTAAAAAGTTCAATAGGCCCAAGCAAACCAATGAAGCCCATGCAAGCCAACACGAAACAATAAGGCCCAGACGAGTGAAGGAAGCTAACAAGTTATGATACAAACAGATGGGCCCCCACTCCAGCGTGCTAAAAGGAGAAAGCTCAACACAAGCTGCTATCCCAGAAATACTTGAAAGAATCAAATACTATCCCTCATCAATAAGACTGCCCACAGGTCGCGTTATACCCAGCCCGCGCAAGCTATCAGCACAAAACACCAATTAAAGGAGGAATCCCCAGAATAAAGAGATTCAATTTAGTCAACTAAGCAGAGTCTCTATCAATATCAAACTCTTTAATTTCAGCAATTATATTTTAATTAAACTGCGATTCTTAGAGATGTAATTTAGTCTCTAATTTATGTAATTAGATTTCATGTAAAACAAAATGAATAAAAGGGACGGATCATCTCTGTTAAAGGGGTTACCAATGTTTCTAGAAAAGATACATATAAACGAGCACCCTACGCACCCTCGACGAACTCTTCTGAAATACTAGAAACCAGTGGATGTAGGCATTCTCATATGCCGAACTACTTCAAGAATCCTTGTGTCAACTCTTTATCCTCTTTTTACCCTTTAAATTATCGTTAATTACGTTGATCAAATTCGCACGTCAATATTATTTTTCTATTATAATCATAACACCAACATTATATTCATCTCTAGGTACCGCTAGAAAATCGAGAATGCAATAAGCATAATCAGAGTAAGCATATTTTTCAAGGCAGAAATACCAAGCTTGTTGTGTAGGTAAAGTCATTAAACAACATTTTCCATTGCCACATTTATTTAATAAATACCAAACTTGGTACCTTAATAAAGTATACAAAAGATATGTCGTGATAAACTTTCTTTGTAGTGTCAAATATAAATTCCAATTTTGGAATATCTTGATTATCATCTAATGTGTGTGTATATATATATTGTCATAGAGAGCTACTTAGAGGAACTCATTTAAACATACACAAACACAAAGCCATCCTACAATATATACCATCGATCTTTGACATTTATACCAAACTGAAAATGGCAGCATCCGAAGATGATCTTCACCATCTCATTACCGACCGTGAGGGGAAATCGATTTACACAGACAGACCCGGAAGCCACCAACAGCAAAAGTTGCGGTCGGAGGATGGGAAGCCGAGCAACAAAATTACTGAACAAGAAAACTCCAGACCACGGATACGAAAGGTTTCAGACATGCTGCGAAATGACAGAAACTTGGAGAAGTACTATGAACCGAGAGCGGTCTCCATTGGACCTCTCCATTATGGTAAAAATAAGTTCAGCCTAGCAGAGAAGCAGAAGCTTAAAGTAGCAAAGCTTTTCATCAAGGAAAATAGCCTAGATGAATTGATTCCATACAACAAGATCAAGATGCAGATTGAGAGGTTGAAGCAATGCTACGTTGAGGAGGATATAAAGCGCATCAACATCAACGACGATAATCTTGCCTGGAAGTTCTTATTTGACGGCTTTGCACTACTTCATTTCATACGTTATGCTTCAATTGGGAAGTTAAATGATTTGAAGATAGAAATGAATGTGGAAGCTTTTTCTCAGCAGGATTTGTTCTTGATAGAGAACCAGATTCCATACCAAGTTCTAGACGAAATAATGACGAGCCTAGCTGATGGTGGTGCTAACATGAGGAATTCGATCGATAAGTTCATTGATCAAACTGTGAGGGACATTAGAGGACCATCATTTCGAGAAACATCTTCACCAACATCATCTCAGCCTGCACCAGCTCATCTTCTTGAACTTCTCTGGAAACGTCTCGTGGGTGATCATGAGGAGAAGAAAGCAAAAACTGGCAAAACGGAAACCCTCAGAACCGGCCAGAATCAGAAGGTAAAAACAGAAACAGGAATGCAAATTCGAAACGTGAATAAGCTGAAAGCATCAGGGATCCAGTTAAAAACTGGAACAGAAGGTCCATTAAGAGACATTTCCTTTGCTTCTCACTGGTTTACAGGAACCCTAACGCTACCTTCTCTAGTGGTCGATGACTCAACAGTACCCAAGCTCTTGAACTTGATTGCATTTGAAATGTGTCCAGATTTTGACAATGATTCCCCGGTAACTTCTTATATCTTCTTTCTCCACACTCTCATTGATCGACCAGATGATGTAAAGGAGCTGCAAAAGGCGCATATACTCCACAACGCTCTGGGAAGCGATGAAGAAGTGGCTAGACTCTTTAAAGAGATATGCACTGATCTAGATTCGATTCCAGAAGCATTTTTGGAAGTGAAAGATCGCATCCAAAAGCACTGTGAGAAGAAATGGAAAACCTGGATGGGTTTTAATAATCCATGGACTCTCTTTGCTTTGGCTGCTGCTATAGCAGTACTAGTTATGAGCTGCTCGTCCAGACTCGGTGCACCATTAATTGAATCTGATAATTAAGTGGATAGAGCCCACCTGTGAACAAATAAGGTTTGCTAGCTTTTAAAGTACTTGTAAATTAATAAGCAAACCAAAAGTACTTGTGTTGCTTGTTCTCTTGTTCTTGTTGAATGTATCTATCTAGCTAATCCCATTATCCATGTGTGTGAATAAATTGGGATGCTTCGTTGTAATTCGTTTGATAATAAATATGGTGTGTGTTTGAGATAATCAATAATCTCTTACTTTATAACTAATTTTATAGTCTCTAATTGTAAAACTAAAGCCTAAACCGACAAATTTTAAGATCTCTAATCTGTATAATTGAAGCCTAAAAATGACAAATTTTAAAATCTCAAATTATTTAACAAAGCAACGAATTTTAAAGTATCTAACTATATAAATGAAGCCTTAAAGCGACCGAGTTACTACAAGAAAAATAGGTTTTTATTACATAATTTTATCACAGTTTTTATTAACCGTCTTTTACTTATAATAGTTTTTTTTTAAACCCGTTATATATTTACCACACACTATAAAGCATAATTGGATTATGGTTTTTATGAACCAGGGTTAAGATACTTTTATTAACCTTGTAATCAATTCACCATCGCCTAATGTGGCTCGGTTGTAAAAACGCTCATTCAGCCTGACAATAACTCAGGTTCGAGTCGTTAGCACCGCAAGTGGTATTGTAAAAAAAAAAAAAATTGTGATCAATTCATGATAATTTTTTTGAACCAGGATCAAGTTATTATGATTTTGTTTTCAAGTGTGATCTGATTATCTCGACTTTCTGTTGCTGTGCTAATCGAAAATGTGTTTTGGTAAATCACATTGGAACCCTAATATTAAATTGTTGTTCTCTTATTGGTTGCACACAACTTTACAAACTAAAAAAAATTAAGACAATTGCAGCCACTCTCTCTTGTTCACAAATAATTATATTATGATTACTAAAACATGCATTTTTTTTTATATACACCATGAGGGGTGGTAGCGACTTGAACCTAGCACTACAAAAAAAGTGACATGTAGTGACACATATTTTAGTGACATATTTTAAATGTATCACTATAGGTATTATTTTGTGACAAATTTAATTATTTGTCATTATATTTTTGACCAAAATCTCCCTTCCAAATTGTCTGTTAAAAACTTTATTTCAATTGATATTTTTTCTAATAATTTGTCACAATTGAATAAAAATTAAATAAGTTATGACAATTAATAAAATTAACTTGTAAAAAAAGAAATAAAAAATTATTTTGTGACTCATACAAATATAATATTATAAAAATTCCGACTTTTTTATTCTGTCACAAATTACTACCTTTTATTTATTTATTTTATTTTTATCATGATTCCTAAACCCTATTAACCAATTAGGGGCATCGCATATGTGAAGGTAGTGCTATTAACATGTTAATTTTTGGATAGACTTGTTTATTAAATGACAGGAAAAAAAAAATTTATAAATTAATTGATAAAAAAAAAGGTGATCAATTAATACAAATTAGATGATCAATTTTGTGACAGATTTTATAATTTTATAATTTGTCACGAAAAATAAAAAAAAAATAGATAATTTTTTACAATCAATATCATTAGTCAGAAAATTAAATTATAAAAAAAATACATGTAATTAATTTGTGACAAAAAAATCCTAAAACAAAATAGAATTATTTGCTTCGGATTCATTTAACATCCAAGAAAAATTTATACAGCAATCTCTCTTCATATAAGGTACGAACTTATTTATTCTTTTTTAGATTTACAAGAATTACGATTGGGTTATCATATTTGGGATTAAATTTAATATCGCCAATTTTTTTTTTTTTTTTGGTCTCAAACCTACACGTCAAAGCAATTCCTTGTTTCACCACAATTCAATCACCATATTTTCTCTATTATTATATTATTGATTTATTACTTTCCCGAGAAAATACAAGAAAGTGAAGGAAAGTAAGTAGAATTGACCAAAGCGGAGGAATATAGTAGGTATGTAAACTTTCTCTATTTTTTTTTATTAAGACCTTCTATGATTTTTTTTTCTTCTCTTTTCTTCATATCGTAATCTATTGTAGATAGTTTTTGCAGTCTGGTGTAAGCTGATTGCACACCAACTGTTTGATTAAATGCCTTAGTAGAGTTATTTTCTTCATATCATTGACTTATAACTTTTTTTTTCTTTTTTGGATTAGATTTTTTTTCTTTTGTCATTGTGTCTTTTGTTATTTTTTTATGTGTGAATTTATTGATATTTGTTTTTGGATTTGCTTGGTTTTGTACTGTTTATTTGTTGTAATACTCATTACTTTATACTCGATTTTCTATACTACAACTCAACAACTGTGGGTTTTTTTTTTTGGGCAAAGTACTAAGTTTGTATCACTTTACATACTGCAGATCAACAACTGTGGTTTTTTTTTTTTTTTTTTTTGGGCAAAGTACTAGTTTGTACTAAATTCTTTTGACATTATTGATTTATCACTTTCTCAAGGAAGTACAAGAAAGTGAAGGAAAGTAAGTAGAAATTAATCAAAACAGTTGTAGAGGAATATATGTATGTAAACTTTCTTTTTTTTTTTTTTAATTAAGACCTTCTATGATTTTTTTTTTCTTTTTTCTTTACATCGTAGTCTGTTGTAGATAGTCTTTGCAGTCTGGTTGATTGCACACTAACTATTTGATTAAATGCCTTGGTAGATTTTTCTTCTTCATATCATTGACTTATAACTTTTTTTTTTCTTTTTTGGATTAGTTTCTTTTTCTTTTGTCATTGTGTCTTTTGTTATTTTTTATGTGTGAATTTGTTGATATTTGTTTATGGATTTTCTTGGTTTTATGCTGTTTATTTGTTGTAATACTCATTACTTTGTACTCGATTTTTCATACTGCAGCTCAACAACTATGTTTTTTTTTTTTGGCAAAGTACTAAGTTTGTATCTCTGTTTTGTTTTTTGTTTTTGTTTTTTTTTTGTTATAGCAAGTTTCATTGAAGAAAGCAGCAAATATAGCAAGCCAAAATATGGTGATGACCGACGCAATCAATATGGCGATAACGGTGGCGGTGTCGAACTCCTCAATCATCTTCACCACTACAACCGCAGCGAAGAAGTCGCCTATGCCGCCTGGTGGTGGGTTCGTTTCGCTTTCTACGAAGAACCTGTTGAAGAACCTAAAAATCAAGGGAGGAAGAGAGCCAAAGTCAATGCCAGGGTAGAGTCAATGAGGGCCTCCTCATTAAGTTTACATATAGTAACACTAATTGTATACAATTAACTGTCACTAAAATTGTATACAGTGATAAAAATTGTATATGATTAACTGTCACTAAGTTTGTATACAGTAATATAATTTTTAAATAATTAACTGTCACTAAATTTGTATATAGTGACACAATTTTCAGATGATTAAGTGTCGCTAAGTTTCTGTCTAGTGACAAATTTTTCCAACGATTAATAGTCACTATATTTGTTAATAGTGACATAATATTTAAACAATAAATCGTCACTAAATATATGTATAGTGACAAATTTTTAAATAGTTAACTGTCACTAAATTTGTGCATAGTGACACAAATTGTATTTTATCACTGATTAAGGTTCCCTAATAATGCGTCACTAAAAATCATAGTTTGTGACACATATAAAATTCGGTCACTAATCATAGTGAAGGGATGACTTTAACCGTTACTAATACTTTTAGTAACGAGACCAAATGTGACAATTTTATAGTGACACTTTTTATGTCACAATATTGATATCGTGACAAAATTTTCTTTTCTAGTGGCAAATATTTGTTGTCATTGCATGTCACTTTTTTTTGTAGTGTAGAATATTATAAAACTGAATGAACGTTTTTACCATCGAACCCATTGGAGGATGGTAACATTATTACACATTTAATCTCTGTCTGTTTTTCTTTTTCTTGGAGCAGCCGCGCTGGATTAGGAAATGATGATGCAGCACTATGGTATGTTTTCTAAACTTATTAATTGATATGTAATTTTTTGTCATTATTTAATATATACATAAGATGTATTTGGGATGTATGTTTACAAGACAAATAGTAATGCCCGTTGTAGAAAGGTATCTACCACGGGTGTATTGAGCTGTGATAAAAAATGACACTTTCCACAAAGGGCGATATCCATGGTGATAATGTAAATAATAAAGGGTAAAGTCCGTAATAAATGACATTGTTTACCATGGGCTATGCCCATTATTAATACATTAAAGACAACGAGTAAATCCTATAATTAATATCGTTATTTACCACGGGATTTGCACGAGGTTAATACTTTAAAAACAACGATTAGCGTCCGTGTTAATTATTTCACTTACAACGTCCATAGCTCGTTCTAGTTATTTTATGTACAACGGGTAGTGCCTGTAGCACCCCCCGACCCGACCCGGCCGGACCGACCCGGGGCGCGCTACCCGATCTTTCAAATTCTTTTCAAAACTTCATTTTTTCATTTTAAAATCAGTGTGAGCCCATAAAACATTTTAAACTTTTTACGAAAATCCGGCAGAGTACCGTTTGTTTTTCGGACTTTCCAAAACCTGTTTTAACACAATTCAATTCACATTACATTTTCATAAACACTTCAATATCAATTTCAAACAACTGCGCACTCTGCCGTTTAGTGCGACTTATTAATTACAATTTATAAAATAAAACAGTTCAAACTTTATATATATATATATATATATATATATATATATATATATATATATACAGACATTCAAAAAGCATAATGTAATTAATTAAAAACATATTACAAAACTTATTTACAATTCCCCTGTATATGCATGCTTTCAGAATATATGTACATAACAAAAGTATAGCTACCCAACTGTACAATCCTGTGACTCGGTCTGCAATTCTTCCAGTTCTTCAGTCTTTACCTTCGTCCGGATTCTTGGTACCTACGCGTTAGACACAAAAACTAACGCGCTAAGCATAAAGCTTAGTGGGTGTACTAAAATCTCAATATGGAAACATATATAACTTTTAATAATAAATAAATCACAATATATATATCAATTCAAATCATGTTCAAAACAATTAAATTGCAGAATCAAAGTATATAATAATTTTCAATCAATAAAAGCATTCAATACACTTTTCAATTCCAAATCAATTCTGGCCCGCTAGAATACTAAACATATACGGACTGGAATATGGGTCAAGCTCCCAACCCCCAGAACGAATTCTGAGGAGGTACGTGTCTCCCAACTCTAGGACCGTGGGTACGGAACCTAGAGAGGTACATAGCTCCCTATCCCAGGAACGAATCCTTGGGAAGGTACATTAACTCCCAACCCCCAGGACGAATCCTGAGGAGGTACGTATCTCCCAGCCTCTGGACGAATCCAAGAGGAGGTACATCAATATCATCAATATCAATCAATCAATATCGGCGCAGTACTGCTCAATAAAACCCAGCTGGTATACCAACCTCCTATATCCACTTCTATGTCTACGTATCCTAGGGCCGTTTCAATAAACTATTTTCACAATAATCACAATATAGTACAAATCATGAACAATAGTCATGCGAGCAATATTTTTCACAAATCACAACAGTCGAGATGTTCGAAAAAGAAATTGAAATATAATATATCACATATCAGTCTAAAATCAACAATAATCGTACAAAATATCAAGCATGTAGTATTTACGAAATCGACAAAATCGAAAGAAAATCAAGATGCGATCTAATAAAAAGTATTCCAAAATCGACAATAGACATATAAAATAAACACTTTACTTACGGAAAATCGATAACGAAAACTTTGAACGAAATCGAAAACGAACACGGAAACGAAATCGAAAACGAAAACGAAAACACTAACGAAAGTCTTTGCGTAACGATTTCGAAAACAAACGTACACCTACCTCGGTACCGTCTTTTCGTTCGAGAATCGCGGTTCTACGATTTCTTCTTTCCTTTTCCTTTCTCCTACACTTACTTTCTCTCTTTTCTTCTTCTTTCCTCTTCTTCTTCTCCTTCTTCTTCTTCTTCTTCTTCTTCTTCTTTTTCTCCTCTTTTCTTTCTTTTCTCGGTCGTTTCTCTCTCCTCTTGCTGTTTCTGTTTTCTCTGGCTTCTGCGAGAAGCTTCTTTTTTTTTTATATTTTTTTCGCCATCGCGACCGCCGTCGCGACCTGTGGTCGCGGCACCAGGTCGCGACACTCACTGGAGTGCGCGCACCGCCTTCGTCGCGAGCGCGCCCTGGTCGCGCGACTGGTCGCGTTGCTCTCTGCCTGTTTTTGACAATTTCATCGCGAGCAGTCCATCGCGACCTGTGGTCACGGTGGCTGGTCGCGTTGCTCACTGCCAGGTTTTGCCATTTTCATCGCGAGCAAGCCATCGCGACCTGTGGTCGCGGTGACTGGTCGCGGTACTCACTGCCAAATTTTGCATTTTTCACCGCGAGCGAGCTGTCGCGACCTGTGGTCGCGGTGACCAGGTCGCGATGCTCTCTGGTCCAGTTTACCAATTCTTCATTTTTCATTCATTTTTCACTATTCAATCCGGTCCACTGGAAATCATAAAATAAACATACATTTAATTACATTTACACCCCCTCAAATAGTAAAAATTTATTTTCACATATTTCATATATATCAAAACTTCATCACCCGAAATCCGGGATGTTACAGTGCCCTTGGTAGATAAATTTTTTTACAACGGGCAACACTTGTGTTACCATTTTTATTTATTACGTGTTAACTATGTTGTTCATAACAGGCATTTTACGTGGTACATACTTTGATTTTCTTAAAAAAAATTATTTTAATAAAATTAATTGGTATAATAAAATTTTCATTTCTTAAAAAAATCAACTAACAATTTTAAATGAATGAGCATTAATATAATTTTCATTTTGATTGAGCATATAAAAATAAATTACAACAAAATAACATCAAATCCTAATTAAAATATTCAACTCCTAATATTATATTCATCCAAAACATTAACTGAAATCGTAATTGTGTCATAACTTACAAAAATAAACAAAATTAATATGTAATATATTTTAATGGTCGTTGTGTATCTAGTTGTGACGGAAAGTGACACTTTTCCACAACAGGCGATGTCTGTATTAGATAATGTGAATAACAATGAGTAACCCATAAAATAAATGACGTTGTTTACCACGGGCTATACCCATTGTTAATACTTTAAAGACAACGGGAAAATCCCGTAACAAATGTCGTTATACACCACGGGCTTTGCCCGCGGTTAATACTTTAAAAACAACGGCCGGCGCCCGTGTTAATTATTTCACTTACAATGTTCAGAGCCGGTAAGGTTATTTAATGTACAAAGGGTAGTGCCGCGGTAGATAATTTTTTTACAACGGGCAACTGTGAAGTTTGCTCATTTAGTGCTTGATTACATTTTATATGTTTTTATGATAACTGGTACATATATTATGACACCACTTGATATATATACCCTTCTATTGCTTAATATATTTTCAATGTGAGATTCATTCTATCTTATATTAGCTTTACATGTAAGTTCTCTAACAGCAACACTCGTGTTACTATTTTTATTTATTACGGGATTTGCACATGTTAACTATGTTAGTCATAACGGCATTACCCTTTGTAGATACTTTTATTTACTTAAAGAAAAATTATTTTAATAAAATTAATTGGTATAATGAAATTTTCATTTCTTAAAAAATCAACTAAAAATTTTAAATGATTGAGCATTAATATAATTGTCATTTTGATTGAGCATATAATAAATAAATTACAACAAAATAACAACAAATTCTAATTAAAATACTCAAGTCCTAATATTATATACATCAAAATATGAACTGAAATTGTAATTGTGTCATAACTTACAAAAATACAAAATCCTAATATGTAATATATTTTCAACGAGTGACGTATTTTTCCATCTTGACTTGTATGGGTAGAATGTCATGTCAAGTCATTGCCCATATCAAGAGACTTAAACATTCTCCTAACCCTTGGTATTATTGGAAAATACTGAAGTACTTTAGCAGGTATTCCCTTATATATATGATTAGTATGTTTGTTTACGTCCCATTGGGAATCACCACATCTTGTATGTTCCTCGAGATGCTCCAGTTCTTTTCTACAAAAATAACAATCATTCGCGCACACATGTATTTTCTCATATCCTAAATCAAAGACTTTAAGCAACTTTTTGGTTGAGTACAATGAATAAGAAAATACATTATCTTGTGGTACATAAGATGTCTCGACAGATCCCGAGTAATTCATCGAAACCCTTATCAAAGAGACAATGTGTAGATTTATGTTTGTATAAAATTACAATAGCCGACAATTTGGTATATTTTGTACTACCATCATACAAAGGCGTCTCAACATCTTCCACATTCTAAGTAAGGTCTTCAACTCTTAGTTCACCCTCCGCTTCAACATTAAAATTATCTTCGAAGACAACATCCCTATACATTAGAAATGTATTTGAACTTTTATCCATTTGATATAGAAGTTCTTGGGTTTTTTCCATGGAAGACTCAATTAGTGTAAGTAGGATCCATCCCGTTAATGACTAAGTGTTCGTACACTATCTTAGTAGGACGAAAACTTTAATTTTGACATGTTATACAAATGCACTCTCACATCGCAATTTCTTGTATTTTTTTCAGCAGCCTTAACAAAATTTTTAGCACCATCTCTATATTCTTATTTTATTGTACAGTTGGAAAAAAAAAAACAAAACTAAAAATTGTCATTACTTGAAAGCCTAATCTATATTCGTTTGATGAAATTGAATGAATTCGGCGTATTAACCTTGAAAATTTTACTCAATCCTTATCCATTTACAAGCAACTTAGTCTGCAATAATCATTAATAATTTATTATACCACCTAAGAATTAAAAATTGAATTAACAATAAGTTGAGAGCACTATGCAACTCAATTTGCTTTTGATCTACCATGTGTATTCCTTTTGCTTATGACAAACAATTACAACAACCAGCCTATTGAAAAAGAGATACAGCAAAAAGAAAAAAGAAAAAGCAATAAAAAAATAGCAGAGATGTGAAACAGAGTGGTGGAAGCAATGGTAAACACTATCATTATTATCTCCTTTTAAATTAACACTTGTTTTTATTCTATGTGCATGTGTGAATGCAAATGCAAATGTGTGCTTGGATTTGTACTTTCTGGTTCAATATGATTAAGGCGGATCTACTACTCAACTACTTATATGTATACATTTTTGTTTTAATCAATTTTGTAAAGCAAATAAGCTATGAACAAAGGATTATATAAATCTAGGAGCTGATTTGTATTACAGTGTAAAAAATAAGTGTAATATATAGTCATTCACCTAGCAAGCTGGTCAAGTACAACAGAGACATTGCCACCAACGCAAAATACAGTAAATGAAGGATAGTGGCGAAACAAGAGGAATCAAGAACAACTTGACAATTTTGGACAATTCCATTAGTTTAAAGTGTAAACTTGATAGCTCATGATGGCATATCATGACTCTCCTTTACATCCTCCTGCAAGCTAAACTGTGGGGAGTCCACAAGATTTAGCTTGGAGCACCTAATTAATTGACCCCAATTCCTTTAGAGCAAAGGTACGATGAAGCTGTTTGATAATCAACTGAACTTAAGTAGAAGAGAAGCGTGTGATGAGGATGTCATCAACATACACAAGCAAATAGAGAATGGAATTGGACCTATGTTATATGAAGGTGGAGACATCAGCTGTGGAGTTATGAAATCCCCAAGAAAGTAAAGCCGTTTTGAGCTTGTTGAACCAAGACCGAGGGTCTTGTTTCAAGCCATAGAAAGCTTTATTGAGTTTGCATACATAATTAGGAAATAAGAGATCAAGAAAGCCATCAGGTTAATCCATGTAAACAAGCTCTTGAGGGTCTCCATTAAGAAAGGCATTGTTGATATCCACTTGTTGAATATCTCAGCCTCTGCAAACTGCAAGAGAGAAGATTACTTTGATGGTGGAGGACTTGACAACTGGGCTAAAAGTGTCAAAGAAGTCAAATCTTGCAGTTTGGTAAAAGCCTTTAGCCACTAGTCTGGCTTTGAGCTTAAGGACTGAGCCATCTAGCCTAAATTTGGTCCTCAAAATCCATTTACAACTAACAAGACTCAGCTTAGAAGAGTAAGGAACCAAGGTTCATGTATTGTTAGCTTGTAGAGCAGTAAACTCCTCTCTCATTGCTTGATGCCAAGCAGGACTTGCTAAGGCTGCCTTGACAGTCTTTGTGTAACACCCCTAATTTTTCGTAATTATGAAAAGCATAT
This sequence comes from Xanthoceras sorbifolium, assembly GCA_003430845.1. NCBI lineage: Eukaryota > Viridiplantae > Streptophyta > Magnoliopsida > Sapindales > Sapindaceae > Xanthoceras > Xanthoceras sorbifolium. The sequence goes on from CM010611.1 coordinate 7,822,709, forward strand.
TATTTTAATGGCGTGTTTTGATGATAATAGGTCCAAGTGAATATTGGTGAAGTTATTTGGTAATTGGATAAGTGTGGAATATTTTTGGAATAATAAGTGAGATGGAATGTGATTAATTGTAAATTGGTTGTCATTTTAGGATTTTGAATAAAATTAAGGGGGGGCATATTGTGATTTTATATATATATAAATGTGTGAGTGGAGGCCAGCTTGCCTCCACTCTCACTCAAAAAAAAAAAAACAAATATAAAGACAGTTGGCGTGAAAGGAGGAGATAAGAAGGAAAAAAAACAAATAAATATATATATATAAAACAAAAACACATCAACATGAAACAGAAACCAAAACAACACAGCAAAAAAATAAGAAGAGAGGAGCAGCGAGAGAGAAGAGAGAAGAGGAGAGAGAAAGAAGAGAGAGAAAGGAAAGAGAAGAAGAAGAAGAGTAGGAAAGAAATATTGTCCAGAAATTGTCCAGGTTCGGTGTCCACTAGTTTTCATATTTTTTCAGATTTTCCAGAAATTTTTGAAATCGTTATATTATATTGTTTTTAATTATTTGTGATATATTATTTATGATTTGTTGTTTGAAATTGATTTTGGGAATGATTTGGTATATATATTGATTGTAATAAATTGATTTTGAATATATATATATATATAGATTTAAATATATTGTATGTGATGATTTTGAATATATATATATATATATATATATATATATATATAGCTATTGTTTGTGATAAATTGATTAAACGATTTTGGAAAAATTCAATTCGATATTAATTTGTAAAATAAGTTTGAATATAAATTTGAGTTTCTTTTATATGATTATTGATGATATATTTGAATTTTGTAAATGTGTTTATTGATTTGAATTTAATAAAATTTAATTTGACCATAAAGAAATGATATTGTGAAATGGCCCTGGGATACTTGGACATATATACGGATATAGGAGGTTGGTATACCAGTTGGGTTCATTTAGCAGTACTGCACCGACATTGATATTGATGTGATATTCTGTACCTCCCCATGGATTCGTCCAGGGGTAGGGAGACACGTACCTTCCTAAGGATTCGTTCCTGGGATAAGGAGATATGTACCTCTCTAGGTTCCGAACATTCGATCCTAGGATAGGGAGATACGTACCACCCTAAGGATTCGTCCTAGGGTTGGGAGTTATGTTCGACAGACAGCCACTGAGGTCGAACGACCCATATTCCAGTCCTGGATTATGTTGAGTATACCAGAGGGCCAGAATTGAGAATGATTTGAAAAAGAAATGGTTATAAAAGAATTTATAATTCGGTTTCGTATGGATTATTAATTGAATTTAGTTGTTTCTATTGAATCAATTTCATATGATTTATTTCTGTGTTTGATTTGAATAATAACATGTTTATATACGATTATATTGTGCGATTTTTATTATGAAAAGTTATTTATGATTTTGATACTTGAGTTTAGTGTACACCCACTAAGCTATATGCTTAGCGCGTCGGTTTTTATCGCGCGTAAGTAACAGGGATACTGAGGAGGCCAAAGATTGAAGAGAGAGTTGCTGACAGAGACCCAGAGTCACTACATTTGGGTAGATATACAAATATATTGTTGTATAATATGTGTAGATTGCATGCATACACAGAGATTTGTAATTGTGGTTTATATTTGTGTTTTGTAATTAAATTGTTTTATGATTTCTGTTTTTCATTCTCAAAGGTTTGTAAATAATGAATTATGAATTATTTTATTTTAAACTGTTGGAAAGTCGCACTAAACGGCAGAGTGCGCATTTGATTGACAGGAGATTTGAAGTGTTGTTGTGGATTTTATTTGATTTGAGTTTTATTGAAAACAGGTTTTGGGAAATCAGAAAAACAGAGGAAACTCTGCCGAAATTTTTGAAAATAAAGTTTGATAGGCTCACTAGAAAAATATTTTTAAATTACAAATTTATATGATTTTCAATGATTTTCAATTTATAAAGTGAATTTAGAAAGTTTGGAAAACCCGGTAACGCTCCCTGGGTCGATCTAGACTGGTCGGGTCAGGGGGTGTTACATTTAGTAGTATCAGAGCGCGGTTTAGGCGTTTCTGGACCAAAAGAGTTATAATCTGTATATGCATGCATTGAATAAAGATACCTATAGGAATGTGTGACTCTAATCTGCAAACCTCTCTTCTGTCTTATATAAAGAGGTATGGAAGGAAGCGGTGATAGACCTAAGAGTCCCGCCAGCGTGGCTGAGGGAGTATCCAGAGAGTCAGTCAGTCCTAGAGCGGCTGGACTAGAAGTTCAAGGTCAGCCAGCATTTATGCAGCAAATGGCTGAGTTCTTTCAAAATGTGGCTAGAGCAGCGCCACGAAGATCAGCCATAGAATGACTGGCTAAATACAGACCCACGGATTTCCATGGCAGAAAGGATGAGGATGCATCTGCAGCAGAATACTGGTTTGAGAGGACTGACAGAATATTAGAGCAGATGCACTGCACACCTGAAGAGATACTGGAGTGTGCAGTATCTCTATTACAGGAGGATGCCTACCAATGGTGGACTTCCATTATACAGTCTGTGCAACCAGAGGACAGAACGTGGGAATTATTTCAGAAGGAGTTTTGGAGGAAATATGTTGGTCGCATCTATTTGGACAATATGAAGAGGGAATTTACTAACCTGAAGCAAAGGCAGATGATAGTGACAGAATATGAGAGAGAATTTATTAGGTTGAGTAAATATGCACGAGATATGGTGGCCACAGAGGCGGATAAATACAGAAGGTTTGAAGATGGATTGAATGTTATATCCGCCTACAGGTTGTGTAACATTCCTAATTGTTAAATGATTACTTTTGAATATATGAATAAAATATTGATTATTTGAGGAATGTTACAGGTTGCTGCCTTTGAATTTGAAGATTTTACCAGACTCGTCTCGGCAGCTCAGAATGTTGAAAGAATTAAGAAAGAAAAGCAGGCCAGAAGAGACAGAGGTCAACAGAGAAGAGGGGCATGGCCATCCAGCTCATATCAGCCCCAGAGTAAAAAGTTTAAGGGACCGCAGTCTAGTGGTCCAGTGCAGTCACAGAGGCCTATACCCACAACCAAGTCGGGTCAGTCTGTAACCTCCATTGCCAGTACCCCTAGGAGTGCAGTTAGGGGACCAGCCCCGGCCTTGTGTGAACATTGTGGAAGAAGACATCTTAAGGAATGCTGGAAGATTACAGGAGCCTGCTTGAGGTGTGGATCCCGTGACTATTTTCTAAGGGATTGCCCACATATTAGATCTATCCCAGTGCAGCAACCAGAGAGATTAGCCCCTACTACTTCCAGAGGTAGGAGGCCCAGTCAGGCAGGACCTGAAGGTGGTAGCCATAGAAGAGTGTCAGAATCAGTGGCAAGACCCGATAGTCGAGCTCCTGCATGAGTTTATGGTGTTAGAGCTAGGAAGACAAGGATGCGCCTGACGTGATAGCTGGTATTATTTCTATTTTTGATGCTACAGCTATTGCATTGATAGATCCAGGTTCCACTCATTCATATATATGTGATGCCATGCTGAAACACCGAAATCTGGAAACTGAACCTACTGAATATGATGTGTTAGTCAGTAATCCGATAGGCCAAAGTGTAGTTGTGAATCACGTGTACAAAAATTGTCCTATTCGGATACAAGAATGTGAATTTCCAGGAGATTTGATGGAGTTGCCATTCCATGAGTTTGATGTGATACTAGGCATGGATTGATTAACTCGGCACAAAGTGTTGATCGATTGTGAACTGAAACGAGTGACTCTCAGAACAGCAGATGGTGCAGAAATCATAATGGTGGGTGAAAGGAGGGATTTTCTCTCCAATGTCATTTCAGCCACAACAGCCTGTAAACTGATCAGAAAGGGTTGTGAAACATATTTGGCACAGGTGGTTGATTCCAGAAAGGTCAATTCTAAAATTCAGAATATACCCACTGTGTGTGATTTTGCAGATGTGTTTCCATAGGAGATTCCTGGTTTGCCACCTCAGAGAGAAGTGGAGTTTGTGATCAATGTGGTACCAGGTACGTCCCCAGTATCAATAGCTCCTTACAGAATGGCCCCAGCAGAACTGAAAGAACTGAAAATACAGTTACAGGAATTGCTGGATAAGGGTTTCATTAGACCCAGTGTATCCCCCTGGGGAGCTCCAGTACTGTTTGTGAAAAAGAAGGATGGGTCATTGAGATTGTGCATCGATTACAGGCAGTTGAATAAACTCACTGTCAAGAATAAGTATCCGTTGCCTAGAATCGATGACTTATTTGATCAGCTGAGAGGAGCCTGTGTCTTTTCAAAGATAGATCTTAGATCGGGGTATCACCAATTGAGGATAAAAGATTCAGATATTCCGAAAACTGCATTCAGAACCAGGTATGGACACTATGAATTTGTAGTGATGCCATTTGGGCTGACAAATGCACCTACAGCCTTTATAGACTTGATGAACCGGATATTCCGACCATACTTGGATCAGTTTGTGGTGGTATTTATTGATGATATCCTGGTGTACTCACAGACGACTGAGGACCATGACAGGCACCTCAGAGTAGTACTGCAGATTCTGAGGAAGAAGCAACTGTATGGCAAGCTGAGTAAATGTGAATTCTGGTTACCTGAGATTGCATTTTTGGGTCACATTGTATCAGCAGAGGGTATAAAGGTAGATCCTAAAAAGATTGAAGCGATTGTGGAATGGAAGCCTCCCAGAAATGTTACAGAGATCAGAAGTTTCTTAGGCTTGGCAGGTTATTATCGACGGTTTGTGAAGGGATTTTCATCCATAGCAAGTTCGTTGACCAAGCTACTGCATAAAAATGTCAGATTTGAGTGGACTGACAGATGACAGGCAGCTTTTGACAGATTGAAGGCGATGCTAGTTGAGGCTCCAGTCCTGATTCAGCCTATTTCAGGTAAAGATTTTGTAATTTATAGTGATGCCTCACACCAGGGTTTAGGTTGTGTATTGATGTAGGAAGGCAAGGTGGTTACATATGCGTCCAGACAACTGAAAACGCATGAACAGAACTATCCTATACATGATCTGGAACTTGCAGCTATCGTATTTGCCTTAAAAATATGGAGGCATTACTTGCATGGTGAGAAATGCTATATATACACAGATCACAAAAGTTTGAAATATCTGCCTACCCAGAAGGAGCTTAATCTGAGACAGAGACGATGGATGGAATTGATTAAAGACTATGACTGCGTAATTGACTACCATCCCGAAAAGGCGAATGTGGTCGCAGATGCTCTGAGTAGAAAAGCACTATGAATGTGCAATTACAGTTGAATTCAGACAATACATTAGTAGCTGAATTGAGATGCAGACCCAGTTTGATTTAGCAGATTGCAGAAAAACAGAAGCAGGATGCTAGAATCCAGATGATATGTGGACAGATTCCAGAAGGAAAGCATCCAGACTTTTCAATTAGAAATGATGGTATTGTGTGTTTCAGAGACAGGATTTGTATTCCAGATGATGAAGAATTGAGAAAGATGATCCTGACAGAAGCACACAATAGTTCGTATTCGATGCACCCAGGTAGCACAAAAATGTACAGAGACTTGAAAACTCAGTACTGGTGGTCTGGTATGAAGAAAGATATGGTAGAATTTGTGAATAAATGCATGACTTGTCAGCAGGTGAAAGCTGAACACCAGGTTCCATCAGGATTGTTACAACCAATAGCAATACCTGAATGGAAATGGGATCACATCACTATGGACTTTGTCACGGGATTACCACTCACCCGGAGTAAACACGATGCAGTATGGGTTATAGTGGACCGATTGACGAAGTCAGCACACTTTCTTCCTGTCAGAACTGACTATTCACTAGATCGACTAGCAGACTTGTATATAAAGGAAATAGTCAGATTGCATGGAGTGCCTGTATCCATAATATCAGATAGAGACCCGAGGTTTACATCCAGATTCTGGAAGAAGTTTCAAGAAGCTTTGGGTACTCGACTGAGTTTCAGTACAGCCTTCCATCCGCAGACCGACGGACAATCAGAAAGAGTAATTCAGGTGCTAGAAGATATGCTCAGGAGTTGTGTAATTGATTTTGAAGGGAGTTGGGCGGATCACCTCCCATTGATTGAATTCACCTACAACAACAGTTAGCAGTCGAGCATAGCTATGGCACCGTATGAGGCACTGTATGGAAGGAAATGCAGGACTCCAGTATGCTGGATAGAGTTAGGAGAGGACAGGTTAGTAGGCCCAGACTTGATTAGACAAACTGAGGAGAAGGTGAAGATGATCAAGGAGTATTACACTTTGGCTTAGTAATAGAGGCAATATCTGCAGCGTACACTCTTGGCTTCAAGACACCGCTACAAAGCCTAGTGATCATAGGATGAATATAACCAATTTGAGAACCAGGATCTAATATAGGCTGTGTCTCAAGGGAAGCTCTATGGCCCTGAAGTTCCACTCGAAGAGTAAGAGCATTAACTTGTGGTAAAGGAACTGAAGTAGGATCAGAAGTAGAGACAGGAAGTAAATAAGGAATAGAGGCAATAACCCTTGACATAACTGCAGGTGGAGAGGCAACATAAGTAGAAGGAAATAAGCTGAAATATGGAAACTCTTTTTCATTAAAGAGAACATGCCGAGAAATAAACAACTTCCCATTTGAAGTAAGGCACTTATAACCTCTGTGAGATGTGTTATATCCAATAAACAATCACTTTTGAAAGTGAAAGTTGAGTTTGTTTTTGGAATAATCTCTAAATATGGAAAACAAGTACACCTAAATACTTTCAAATAGCTATAATTTGGTTTCTTTTGAAACAACTTCTCATATGGAGAAACAAAATTAAGCACAAAGGAAGGAAGATTATTGATAAGAAAAGTTACAGTGGAAAAGGCCTCACACCAGAATTGAATAGGCATGTTAGCATAAGAGAGAAGAGTCAAACCAAGCTCAACCACATGGCGATGCTTTCTCTCAGGGGCTCCTTTTTGCTGATGAGTGTAGGGACAAGAGAACCATATCTGAATTCCCATAGCTGTCAAAGGTTTGGAGAAGCAAACATACTCTCCTCATATGTCAGTTTGCAATTGTTTAATATGCCTACCAAACTGCAACTCTGCTCTATTCTTAAACTAATAAAAGTGTTAAGAGCTTCAGATTTTACCTTCAAAGGAAAACACCAAGAGTACCTTATAAAAGCATCAACAAAGATGATATAGTATCTATATCCCTTGGTTGACACTAATGGAGCTGGCTCTCAAATGTCACAATAAAGCAACTTCAAATGAGCCTTAGCAGAGATAGATTGCCTCTTAAAAGGCAATCTGTGTATTTTACTAACCTTACATGCATCACAGAAATCATAGGGATGCAACTTAAATGGAAAATGCAAAGAATTAATGTAACGTCCGGGGTTGCCCCACCACAACGTTACTCACAAGGTACTGTCCGCTTTGGGTCATCCGTAGTTGCCCCGCCACAACGCCCTCACGGTTTTACTTTGCCTCCCCCAATCAGGATTTGAACCTGGTACTTGTCCTTAAGTACCAAACCTTATCAAGTTGAGTACCAATTGAGCTAGTATTGTAACATCCCCAATTTTGTATAAATATGAAAGTGTAGTTTAATTAATATGAAGTATGGGAATGTGAAATTTATGATTTGAAGGGTGGAAAATGTAATTAAATGTATGTATATTTTTAAGGTTTCCAGGTGGACCAGGTGGAGCGGTCCAGAAAGAATACATGAAAGAGAAGAAAAATGTTGGCAGTGAGTACCGTGACCACTCACCGCGACCAGGGATCGCGATGAGCAGCTCGCGGTGAAAAATGATGATTTGAGGCAGTGAGCACCGCGACCAGGGATCGCGATGAGAAGCTCGCGGTGAAAATGTTGATTTTTGGGCAGTGAGCATCGCGACCAACATCGCGATCAGATACCGCGATGGCTGATCGTGATGAAGGCGGTAAAATCATTCCAGTGAGCAATGCGACCACAGGTCGCGAGGAGCGGTCGCGATGACCGAATTTTTATAAATAAAAAATAAGAAGTGGTGAGAAGCTTCACGAAGAAGCAAGAGAGAAAAAGAGAAGGAGAGAGACCGGGAAAGAAAGAAAAGAGAGAAGAGAAAAAAGAGAGAAGAGAAAAAAGAGAGAGAAAGAGGGAAAGAGAAAGAAGAGAAGAAGAGGAAGAAGAAGAGAAGAAGAAGAAGTAGAAGAAGAAGAAGAAGAAGAAGAAGGAAAAGAGAAGGAAGAAAGAAAAAGAGAAAAAAAAGGAGAAAAGAAAATCCAGAAAAGAAAAAGATATAAAAAGGGTATCCAGGTTGGTGTACATTCGTTTTTGAAACCTTTGTGATTCTATTATATGTTTTTGATTTAAATATGAGCTTAATTGAATATTTTGATGATTATATGCTTATATAGTTCTTGATTTGAATATTTTGATTTAATTTGATTTTCAGATTATAACAGTTATATTAGAAGAAATTGTTTGAGAGTATTGTTTGAATTATGACTATTGTTTTGGAAATTTTATTGTTGAATTCGAAAGAAATAAAATGTTTTGAAATAAATTTTATGAATTTCTTTATATGATTTGATTTGAATTTCTATATTTTGACTAAATGAATTGAGAATTTATTATTGATTTGGAAAATTTATTATGGATTTGTGATATCGTATGTTTTCGAATATCTTTTACGAATATTGTTTTATGAATACTACTGTTGTTGAAATTGATGGATCTTTATGAATTAAGTTGTTGATTTCCAAATGAATAAAATGATTTGAAATGAAAATTGAAAAATTGTGTATTGTGAAACGACCCTAGGATACTTGGATATAGAAAACGGATATAGGAGGTTGGTATACCAGCCGGGTTATTTCAGCAGTACTGCACAGATATTGATCTTGATGTTGATATTATGTACCTCCCCAAGGATTCGTCCTGGGGTAGGGAGTATGTACCTCCCCAAGGATTCGTCCTGGGGTAAGGAGTATGTACCTTCCCAAGGATTCATCCTGGGATAAGGAGTTAGGTACCTCCCTAGGATACCGAACTCTCGGTCCTAGGGTAGGGAGTTATATGTACCACCCTTGGATGGAGCAGGCCTAACTGCCGGTCCTAGGGTTGGGAGTTATGTTCGACTGACAGCCACTGAGAGGTCAAACGACCCATATTCCAGTCCTGAAATTATGTTGAGTATACCAAAGGGCCAGGATTGAAAAGAAATGAATAAAGTTTATAGAAAAGAATTCCGAATACTTTTATAAGATTTACTGAAATTAGTGAAGATCATTAGGTTTTGATATAGAGTTGATTTGAAAATTTTACTTATGAAAAGATATGTTGATTCCTGTTGATATTTAAATTTGAACAGTTTATTTATTGTTCTTATTGGATAGAGTATTATTAACTTTATATGAGAACGGTTTTGTTTAATTATATGTATTGTAAATATGATTATTTGATTTGCTTTGAAATGTGTATTCGATATACTATGATTTGTATTTGTCTTATACACGTTATAAATGAGATTATGTTAAATTTGTAAATTCGACTTGTGTACACCCACTAAGCGATATGCTTAGCGCGTTGATTTTTATCACGCGTAGGTAGAAGAGGCTCCAGTGAATAAAAGACTGAAGAGTTGAGAGCTGCAGAAGAAGAGTCAGATTCACATTACTTGGGTAGTTTTATTTAAACTTTGTTTGTAAATTAATTACTTAAGCATACATATACAGAAGTTTGTAAAATGCGAATATAGGAGTTTTTTAAATATTTATATAATAGTTTATGTTTTATAATGTTTTATAATTTATATTTGTATATATAATTGATGTATGGTTTTATTGAAAATGTTTGGGAAAGTCGCACTAAATGGAAGGGTGCGCAAATGGTTGATTGAGAAAAGAAATTTGAAGTGTTGAAAATATTTATATATATTGCTTGAGTTTTTGATGTAAACAGGATTTTTGGGAAATCAGAAAAACAGAGGTAATTATGTCGAAATTTTTTTTAAAATGAATTTGATGGGCTCACTAGAAAGGATTTTAAATTATAAATTATTTGGTTTTCAAATTATAAACAGAATTAGAAAAAAAAATTTGAAAACCCGGTAGCGCTCTCTAGGTCGATCCAGACGGGTCGGGTCAGGGGGTGTTACAATTAAGTACTTTGTTTAGCACTTGTTTACATGGATCAACTCAGGAAATAACAGTAGAGGTGGTCCTCGAGGTAGAAATGGTTCTAGAGGAGGTAGATATACTCGATCTAATCAAAGAATCTATTGCCAATTGTGTTCAAAACCTGGACATGGAGCCTTGCAATGTTACAAACGTTTTGATCAAAGTTTTCAGGGACTACCTACCAATAATCAAGCTCACTTTGTTCAGCAAAATGTTTAGTCTAACATTGCAGATTTAGGAAGCAATCAACAACTGTTTCTGACTCAAAACAACTTTCCTTCTCACCATAATGCGCAATAGAACTCACCTCAATTCTTTACATATGCTGATAATGGAGCTGAGCAGCCTTGGTATGTGGATAGTGGTGCCACTAATCACATAACATCTAACCTCAACAACCTGTCTCTTCAATCTGATTGTTGAGGTACAAATAAATTAATGGTAGGAAACGGTGCACACTTGAACATTGCTCATGTTGGTGACACTACCATTTTTTCACACACTTCACTATGCATTGCCTTACATCTCAAGCACATTTTGCATGTTCCTGATATATCTAAGAATCTGCTGAGTATTTCTAAACTAACTAAGGACAATAATGCATGTGCTGAGTTCCATGCTGAAAATTGTGTTGTAAAGGACCTGATCACCAAGAAGCCTCTACTTCGAGGAACTGTTGAGCATAGCTTATACCGTGTGAAACTTGCTACTGCTCCTAGAAGACTATCCAAGCAATATTGTCCATCTTTTGCTTCCAAGAAGATGTCTCATGCCATGTTTAATAAACGTCATTAGAATAGTTGTATTTCTATAACTGATAAACTTTTCAATAATGTTGTTATTCCTTCTGTTTTTTATGCTGCCATAGCTGCTAAAACTAATGCTTCAATATGACATGCTAAGCTAGAACATCCTTCCTCAATTGTGTTAAACAAAGTGCTTAATTCTTTGTATTTTCCATTTAAGTTGCATCCTTATGATTTCTGTGATGCATGTAAGGCTGGTAAAATGCACAGATTGCCTTTTGAGAGGCATGATGTCTTTGCTAAGGCTCCTTTGGAGTTGCTTTATAGTGACATTTTGGGACCAACTCCATTAGTGTCAATGGAGGGATATAGATATTTTATCATCTTTATTGATGTTTTTACAAGGTACTCTTGGTGTTTTCCCTTAAAGGTAAAATTTGAAGCTCTTAACACTTTTCTTATTTTCAAGAAGAGTGTAGAGTTACAGTTTGGTAGGCATATTAAACAATTGGAAACTGACATAGGATGGGAGTATGTTTGCTTTTCCAAACCATTGACAACTATGGGAATTCAGCTGCGGTTCTCCTGTCCCTACACCCATCAGCAGAATGGGGTCCCTGGGAGAAAGCATCTCCATATGGTTGAGCTTGGTTTGACTCTTCTCTCTTATGCTAACATGCCTATTCAGTTTTGGTGTGAGGCCTTGTAACGGCCCGGGACGCTCTACGGTTCTTGCCCGACCCCGTTACTCACAGGTACTGTCCGCTTTGGGTCGCAACAGCGTTCTACCCCTCACGGCTTTCTTTCGCCTCCCCCACAGAGATAGTAGCTCAATTGGTACTCACTTTGATAAGGTTTGGTACTTATGGAGAAGTACCAGGTTCGAATCTCTGTGGGGGAGGCGAAAGAAAGCCGTGAGGGGTAGAACGCTGTTGCGACCCAAAGCGGACAGTACCTGTGAGTAACGGGGTCGGGCAAGAGCCGTAGAGCATCCCGGGCCGTTACAGGCCTTTTCCACTACAACCTTTCTTATCAATAATATTCCTTCCTCTGTGCTTAATTTCGTTTCTCCATATGAGAAGTTGTTTCAAAAGAAACCAAATTATAGCTATTTGAAAGTATTTAGGTGCACTTGTTTTCCATATTTGAGAGATTATTCCAAAAACAAACTCAACTTTCAATCTCAAAAGTGTGTGTTTATTAGATATAGCACATCTCACAGAGGTTATAGGTGCCTTGCTTTAAATGGAAAGGTTTTTATCTCTCGGTATGTTCTCTTTAATGAAAGGGAGTTTCCATATTCCAGCTTATTTCCTTATACTTTTGTTGCCTATTCACCTGCAGTTGTGTCAAGGGTTACTGCCTCTATTCCTTCTTTGCTTCCTGTCTCTACTTCTGATCCTACTTCAGTTCCTCTACCACAAGTTAATGCTCCTACTCTTCGAGTGGAACTTCAGGGGCATAGAGCTTCTCCTAAGACACAACCTATATTAGATCCTGGTTCTCAAACTGGTTTTATTCATCTTATGATCACTAGGCTTCGTAGTGGTGTCTTGAAGCCAAAACTGCAAATATTGACTCTTAATGGAGACCTTTAAGAGCTTGTTTACATGGATCAATAGCTTTCTTGATCCCTTGTTTCCTAATCATGTATGCAAACTCAATAAAGCTCTCTATAACTTGAAACAAGCCCCTCGATCTTGGTTCAACAAGCTCAAAATGACCCTACTTTCTTGAGGATTTCACAACTCCACAACTGATGTCTCCCTCTTTATACAATACAGGTCCAATTCCATTCTCTATTTGCTTGTGTATGTTGATGACATCCTCATCACAGGCTCCTCTTCTTAGGGATTAACGGGAATGAATGCAATTCCTTCAACAAATAAAACTACATCCACATTTGTCTGTGGTCAATGAATATATTCACAACGGATGATGCACATTATTGGTATCATTTCAACAATGGGATATAGTTCATTTGTTTGTTTTCTAGTAGTTCTAGGATGTGTTTGATAAAATGTCTTCAACGACATATGCTCCCAAAGAATAAATGATTTATGAATTTGAACTATTTTAAAGCTTAGTTCCAATTTTTTCTTATGAAACTTTTTGCAATTATTAAGCTTAAGAAATTATTTTATATGTGCATTATGTATTAAGCTTAAATCGTTCCTATAAGATGTTTGATAATATGTCTAAACCAAATACAAATATAATAGTTATTTGATTTATGAAAACAAATTATCAACATGTCAAGTTTCCATTTTTTTAATGTTCTTATCATGTCACAAATGATTGGTTTCTTTTTTTCTTTTTTTTGTGTTTATACTTTCTTTTGTTTGGTAATTTGATTTTTATTTTTTGGCTTATGATAAAGATAAATAATCTTGCTAATTGTTTGCTTTTTATACTCTTAATTTTAACAATGGAATATACATGAAGGGCAAGCTAAATATTGTTTTTGTTATTTTTCTAAGACTTCATTTTGTTTGTTTATGTTTTCTCTTGGCCTTGAAGCCTCTGTTTAACATTCTAAGTTATCCAAAAGTTAAATGTTGAGAATGACTTTTTGTATTATGTTTTAAGTTATGTTAACAAATATAGTCTTTTGTTTGTGTTTTTTTTTTTTTTTTCCAGATCTTATGTATTTGGCATTTGAAAAATAAGTTCAAAATTGATGATGTTAAAGGGGAAGCTCAGGGAAAAAGGATAGAAAAAATTAAAACATACTTGGATTTTTATGCAAAATAGTTTGTATTCTATGACATATATATAAATTTGCTTCGCAAGGTTTGTAATTTTAAGTTTTTAACTGAAAGTGGGCGAGCATATATCACTAGAAATAATCAAGGGCTGAAGTAATTATACCCGATTTTCGTGTTTAGTTTGGAAGATGCAGAATATAAATACAAACTCAATCAAAAGCATAGAGTGCAAAGTAAGATATAATGGTAGAGAGATTTGAACATAGGATTTTAGCATGGAAACTCAACACGGTAAAAATAACGGGATTAAACTCTTTTGGCCACGTAAGTCATATGATCCACTAATTGAATTTGGCATTTGAAAAAATTGATGATGTTAAAGGGGAAGCTCAGGGAAAAAGGATAGAAAAAATTAAAACATACTTGGATTTTTATGCAAAATAGTTTGTATTCTATGACATATATATAAATTTGCTTCGCAAGGTTTGTAATTTTAAGTTTTTAACTGAAAGTGGGCGAGCATATATCACTAGAAATAATCAAGGGCTGAAGTAATTATACCCGATTTTCGTGTTTAGTTTGGAAGATGCAGAATATAAATACAAACTCAATCAAAAGCATAGAGTGCAAAGTAAGATATAATGGTAGAGAGATTTGAACATAGGATTTTAGCATGGAAACTCAACACGGTAAAAATAACGGGATTAAACTCTTTTGGCCACGTAAGTCATATGATCCACTAATTGAATTTTGGTTACACCCTCATGCGATATATAAGACCACCATGCTTGACTCCCTCAAGTTGACTTTCAGTCTATCACTCTTGACCCCCTCAGGCTGGTACTCTGACCACACCACTTTTGGTATCTCAGACTCGGTTTACTAGTCACACCACTCTTGGTATCTTAGGTTGGCCTCCCTAATTCACCGTATTAAGCTGTACCCCAATAATTCTACCTCTCGAGCCTTTTACTAATGATCCCTGTCAATGATTTGCTTGCTCAATCCAGCACACCAAATAGCAAGACTTTAACATAAACAGAAAGTTTGGTCTTAGTGCTCAAATGTATGAACAAAACAAATAGATCGTAAACAACTAAATACTCTATGAGAACTAGATGAGTCAAATTGATCTAGTTCTTAAAATATTTAAATGCATGGTAGCTTAAAGAAATGTAACAACAATTTTTAAAGATTCACTACTTCAACAACCACAACAATACCTAACACTTTAGATATCAAGCTCACACAAAAAATATATGATTTCCAGGTCTAGGAGAAGCTAAATTAAAAACAACTTTAAGAACAAAGCAAACTACCAACAAGGATGCTTGTGAGCTAAAGAGAGACGAATTTAGGTTGAAGATGAACGAAAATCGTAAAGACACCCTCTTAGGTTGGAAATGGCTAACCTCTTACCTCTCTAGGGTTTCTCTTTTTTAATTTAAGAAGATATGAAGAGATATAGATAAATGAGAGAGAATGGGTATTTACAGGGAGCTCATTTAATGAGTCTCGTCAGTCAACCTGCTACCACAAACCGTTGTCACAGGGTTGCATGTTATGGTCGAAAAGAAGCACTGATGCAGCCGGCAACCAAAATTGAAATCATACGGTCGTAGGTTGTAAGTCATGAGTCAACTCCAATGAGTGATCGCTGGCCCAAAACGTGACCACAAGGTCGCGTCACACAAGGCAACGAGTGTCTGCCAGAAGACTAGCTTGAATACGCGATGCAACAACCTCGAGCATACGACCGAGTGTTGTAGTTCATGAGCCTTAATTAGTGAGAATTGAAAGAGGGTTGGAAGGCCAAACTACAAGCAACAGCATCAGATGACATGCTTGCGAGTTCCAACCTAGAAACACTAGATGCAACATGCAAGACAAATTATAACCACAGGTTGCGTAACAACCTACGACACAAGATTGTGAGCATATGTTGTTCGGTTTTCACAACCAAAAAATAATAATCCTTGTAAGTGCACAAATCATATTGGTAATATAGTAGACAAGCAAGGATCAATCTGATAGAGAATTATTTATTTACTAAAAGTTTTGAATTTAAAATAAAATAGACTTCCTAAACCTACACACTCTAATCCTAACTAAACTAGAAAACAAAGACTCTATTGAATCCAAAAAGGTTTCCACACAAACATCGACACAATAGGGGGTTTTCAAAGTGATTTGAAAACTAAAAATTAACTAAATAATAAATAAAAACACAAAATACAACTTGGGAAAAATCAATAAGGGAACAGTAGTTAGGACCTCCTATCCACTACCAAACAATCCTTCAATCCATAAACAATAATAAAGATTAAATCCTTACAAACATGATGAAGATATTCACAATAAGGCGATGGTGTCTTGCTCAGGTTGTATTGATTCTCTCTTAGGTCGTTTATAGTGCGGATTGTGTCTACGTCAAAACTTATATTCCAAATTATAACCTAACATGATGTCTACTTAGATTTAATAATTGTAACCCATTAAGAACTAAGAGAATATGAATTACTCATAAACCCTAGAACATGGTGTCTATTCTAGGAATCCATCAATTAATTTCCCTTAATTAGGTCGTAATTTATTAATTGATGCAAACAACAACATGTTCGTTTAGTGTGCAAACTTTATTTTAAAATAAAGAATCCTAAAACATGATTCTAAGGTGATCAATCAAAGAAACAAGATATAGAATAATCAATTTTTATGGAGAAATGAAAATCATCATGTAAGAGAAAAATAATACTTCATTAAACCATGTCTATGGAATTGAAATCATGTTTACGGCTTTAAGATAGCCCTAACTAACAATAAAACTAACTAAACAAAACTATAAAGAAAAATAAAGACATCTAAACTAAAGAAAGGTATAAAAAGAATTTTGCTCTAGATCTTCGATCTTTAATTCCCAATTCTGCTGAAAAGCTCTCTTATTTATAGGTGATTTGATCTCCTTGTTGTCTTCAAACTTGGTCAAATAAGAATTTCAACTGAATAGGAATTTAGATGAATCTAGGAAAGTGAATTTCTTCCCAAACTTGACTTTCTCGTTCCTAAAAACAACAATAATTGGCTTATAATTGTTTTAGGAAAGTCTTGATCGTCTTTTGAATTTGATCCAAGGTAGGACTCACATTACTTGTACAAGAAGAAACTCTTTCTCAGCTGATTTCGGGCTAGCACAACCTGTGGATCATGCCACACAACTCGAGGTGCTTTTGGCTCTTGACAGTCTTTCCATTGGTGCAACCTATAGCTCGCACGACCAACTCACGCAAGACTCGATTTTTGCTTGGCAGGATAGCGCACTGATACGGCAACATGCATAACTTCATTTAGAAAACTCGAAATTATAAACCGTAAAATTTATAGAAACTAGACTTCTAGATCCAGAAATATATGGCTAACAACCCAATTCGTTCTGTGGAATTTATGGTGGCTTCCGCAACATGATAAGTCTGCGCAATAAATATTAAAAGCCACCAATTTGAACTCAGTTTCTTCTTAAGAGCTCATTTCTGCAAGAACTTAGCAAACACATTAAAAAGACCAATATTTACTAGAAAACATAACAATAAACATAGGATTAAGGGTCTCAAATATGAATATTTATCGACCTAATTGCATACGTATGCGATACGAGACCGCGAGTTGCGGCCAAAAGCACTACACTGAACAAGAAACCAGGCACTGCAAGCACAACAATTCACCGTAAACTTGCAACTGTGGTACCAATGAAATTCCTAAAGATGGCTAAACCCAACATGCTTGCAAAATGAGTTACATACTCAAGCACGGACATTTCTGAAACAAAGAGGAAAATGAATAAGGACAACAACATGCAACCAAACTAATATGAACACTAATGAATATGAATTCCTAGCATGCATGCAACTAATGTTGACCAACAATATAAGGACACAAATATGAACTCTCTGTGTGTGCACCTAATCTTTTGAGAGCTAAAGTTAAGTATTGCTTACCATTACGCACAGGTTTTTCGAAGATTTAACTAAGTTTCAATCCACTTGAAGCTTGAAACACTGAGAGCCCTAAGACATTAAATAAGACGAATTACAAGCTTATGAGATTTTTATACGGAATTAAGCCAACAATAAAACATATGACCTTACATTAACTTTTAGAGTGAAATTTTACCTTGAATCGTGATATTGACTTGATTATGCACATTTCCAAAAATAACAAAATAATTTACAGCAACATAAAAGTTAACAAAAACACAAACAAAATCTTTAGACAATGATAATTGTTATTTTGTTTTGAAAAACAAAATTCATGACATTTTTAGGCATCATCAATAATTAATGAATTTTTTTTTTGGTCATAAGGAGTTGATGATAATTATAAAAAAAATGAAGAATTTATAATGGTTAAGAACTATTAACAATGCATGGCGGTTTTTAAAAACCGTTATAAGCTTTTTATTATATTAGCTTGAATAACACTTTTAAAACAGTCATTAAGACCTTTTGATGATTGTTTTTAACCATCATAAAAGTGAAAAATCAAGAATATCAAGGTGTTTGATAAAAACCACTAGGTGTTCGATTAATGTCTAAGAGAAAAAAAAAACTGTAAAAATGAACTCCATTAATGGAGGTTTAATCTCTGCAACTTTATTCAACTTCCTTCAACATTACAAGAAGGAAATATAAGCTCACTATTTATTCAAAGATAGTCATAGCTCTAGGCACTCACTGTATAATTACACTAGCTAAAAACAGATTACCAACTTGTAACAATTCTGTTACAAGCAGGATCATGTTTCATGGCTGTTAGCTAACTCCCTAGACTGACAGTGGATCTTCTTAGAACATGGCCCCGATCATGATTAATATCATGATCATCTGAAATTAGTAACTCCTTCTTCTGCCTGTTAGGGAAGTGTGGTAAGTGGCTGTGTTTTGATCAAACTCCTCTGAGTTTGTTAGGCTTTGATTGCAAGTTGAGTCACCTGATCCAACTTGCTTTTTCTTCAGTTGAGCTTTAATTATGTTCTTCAACTAAGAATAGTTTGTTAACCTTTGCTGGGAGTTCTGTCGATAATTACCTTCTTCAGCAGTTGCAATACTGTTGGTGTTCAGCTGCTTCACTTGAAGTGTTTGATCATATTCACACA
This sequence comes from Xanthoceras sorbifolium, assembly GCA_003430845.1. Classification (NCBI taxonomy): domain Eukaryota; kingdom Viridiplantae; phylum Streptophyta; class Magnoliopsida; order Sapindales; family Sapindaceae; genus Xanthoceras; species Xanthoceras sorbifolium. The sequence continues at coordinate 7,841,517 of CM010611.1, forward strand.
CCTTCACATCCTTCCTCAAATTGAACTGTGGTGAATTAACCAAGTTCAGTTTACTACATAAGTACTAAAATTGTGCAACTGTAAGGCCCTTAGTTAAAATATCTGCTACTTGATGTTCAGTGGGACATACCGAGGCTTAATGTCTTTGGAAACAACTTTCTTCCTAATAAAATGGACATCAATCTCAACATGCTTTAGTCCTCGAGTGATAGACAGGGTTCTGAGCTAGTGCATTTGCTTCCATGTTATCACGCCAAACCATAGCAAGGCCATTGACTATTACACCAAGTTCAGTAAGCAGAGACTTCATTCACAAGATATCAGCTACAACTTAGGATATAGATCTGTACTCGGCCGTAGTGCTAGATTGGGCAACAACATGTTTCTTCTTGAAGCTCCAAGAGATGATATTACCTCCAAGAAATAAGCAATTTCCACTTGTTGACCTCTTATTATCTAGGCAACTTACTCAGCCTGCATCAGTGAATGCTCTGTCAATGAGTGCAACTCCTCGTTTAAACCATAACCCATTAATGATAGACCCCTTCAGATATCAAAGCACCCTCTTACAAGCCAGCTAATGAACTTGTTAAGATCATGCTCAATAGCAAGAGTGTAATAGTATAATAGTGTATTTGACAATCTATTCACATTAAAAAAGTGATTTCTGGTTTAACAAATCTTATAGCATTTATAGTTTAATTATTATAACTGTCAAAAGTAAATAATCATAAGGTCAAAAGACTATGAGAAATAAAGAATTATTCGTACATCTGAATATGTATGAGGTAGACACAATTCTTTAGTTAGTCTTGAACAATATTCACAACTTAAGATAAAAGTTGGGCGCCTTTACCTTGTTAAAGTTGTAGATTCTTTTGCTAGCATTTGAGTAGGGTCAAATGTGTTTTGAGGAGTCTAAAATCATCAAAGTGTAGTATCTTTGGGCAAAAAAAATCTAGTGCATTGAATAGGATCACAATGAAATACTTTATCCAGAACCGTCAGTGGATAAAAGTTTTCACTTGAGGACAATCGGAGAGTCTATCTCAATCCTGAGATAAATGATGGACTTATGGTTACAAGTGTTATCATTTGAGCTGTCAATAAATACGATTATATAGCATAGTCTATTCTCAATGGTTTTGTGGTATTCATTTGTTAATCGATAGAGGACTTCATTTATAGATATGGACATCGTGACTCCATTTATTAAATGTGAGTAAAATACTATCATATGAATATTTTGATATATTGGATATTAAATCTTAACGTTAAGTTTTCAATAGTGTCTATTGAAACATGGCTTCTGGCCAAGTCAAAATATTCAAGTTCAAAATGCGGTCATATAAGTAAATATGGTAACTAGGACAGCTATACGCGGTCTATGAGCTCTTGGTAATTACTGGTATTTTTCACGATGATATACTTTCTCCAATCAGGTTGTCTAGTGTACGAATGAGAAACAATAACTTATTCTATCTTTATTTAAGAGTTCAATTTTAGTTCTTTAGTGGAATGAACTAAAATTAATAGATCGGACCTAAGTGAATCATTTGTTGATTGTGATTAGATTGTGTCTATTGAAGCTTAAATTTAGATAGTCCACCAAGATCCTCAATCCGCACGAACTTGCATGGATCACTTGATATATTCTACTGAACTAATTTATGGGTCCATCTAGGATTGTTTTTGGATTTTGGAATCTAAAAGTTTTGAGAGGTGCGGTCTTGTGTGATCAAGACCCGTGGTAACTCCCCAAATACCTAGAATGAGCAACCAAGGATGTGGGAACCCTTGGGCGGCCCTAATGGGGTGCAATTAGCATTCCATTTATATATTAAGAATATAATTTGCACATTTTAATTAAATGGACTGTTAAATTATATTAATATATTAATTTAGGCATGTGGACTTATTTCTTTTTTTTGTAAGAATGAATCTAGTTTACATGTAGACTTTTTTATTGAAGTCCAATGGATTTAATCAAATATAAAAACAACACGTAGCCCATGTATAGGCTTGGGCGGCAAGGGCTAATGTAAATAGCCTAATATGTTGTTTCATTTTATTATTTAATTAAATGAAAATTAATTAATTAATTATTTAATTAAAAGTCAAAATCTTTTTTTACTAGGAGAAGGTCTCTTAGTGTCATACTATTGTTGGTAGTATGATAAGTATCAAAAGCTTCATTTGATAAGTAGATAAATAAAAGGATTTATTTATCTAGTCAAATTAGGAAGATTTTTGATAACTAACAAAATTCTAAATTGACTATTAGTCAAATTATGAAGTTTTTGGATAAGGTCACAATATTATTGATATCCAATAATTTATTATTGGATAATACATTTATGAGTTGGGATAGAATGGAACTCTCAAGTTGATAGGTTTTTGGGAAACACAAATCCTCCCAATAGGAGAATTCGGCCACCACTAGTAACCCAATCAAGGGAGTTCGGCCATTCAAGTTTTGTGTGTGTGAATTTGAGCTTTGTTTTGTTTAGAAAATTCATCCAACTCAAAAAAGTAAAGTGTGTGAGAATTCAGCCAAGAGAAAAGAAGAAAAAAACGTTTAGTTTCGATAGTGCACTACTAGCTTTTACATCAAAAAGTTTTGTGCACAACATCAAATTGGGATCACGCGAGTTTCGATTAAAAGATTGAAAACTCAAAAGTGACCGAACGTTCTTTGTTTTCTAGAGAAGGGTTATTGTGAATAATGAAAAAGAAAAGGTTTTTATTTTTCCATCCTCAGATATACAATTCAAAGAAAGGGAGCTCACACTTTAAGTAATTTATGTTTGTGATTGAATTGGAAGATCATGCGGTTTCATATCGACGCAACATCAATCATCATGTTTAAAAAGGTACGATACCTTTTACATATATGTTAATTAATCAAGGGTTAAGGTCCGCTCTCTTTTAAAGGAAAATTTTTAAAATATACAACTCTACTTTTGCGCTTCTGCCACGTGTTTTTCCTACAATTGGTATCAGAGCCTAGTGTACCCTTGATTAATTAATGTATATATACGTAGATCTATTTCTTTTTATTGTTAATATGCATGTTTTAGAAAGAGATGGTACTCTAAGTATTCACATATATATTTACATTGGAATGTATGGATATATATATATATATATATATGTGTGTGTGTGTGTGTGTGTGTGTGTGTGTGTTTTATCTTATGATTTGTTATTGCTCGATTTTGGTCCTAGAATTTCAATGTATTTTTTGTTTTGAAATTGTAACAAGAAGGGTGGCCTATCATCGCCATAATTTCCTTTTTGATAGTTGCTAGGTTTTTATTTTATTGTTGTAAAATAAAGAGCTGCTGTAATATATTCAAGTTTCGAAGAATCAAAGAGTTGAAGAATTGGAAGCAGAAAAAGAAGTGACGGAACAGCCCTAGGCAACCCAAGTGCACCAAGGCAGGAAGCGCGCGCGACCTGCCTAGGTTGTGCGTGCACGTGGCCCAGCAAGGGCTATGTGCGCGCGCGACCTTCCATGGGGTTGGGCGCAAGCGCAGGCCCATGGAGAGGCAGCGTGCGCCTTTTACGAGGTAGCGTACGCGCAGGCTCTAAGGGCAGCGTGCGCACACTTATGGGTAGCAGTAAGGGTGCTGTGTGCGGGGTAACCGCGTGAGGCTTCAGGCGCGCAAGTTCTTTGTCACAAGACCTTTGGACAGACAGCTGCTTATGACTTGTTCGCCAAGTTAGGGTTAGGGTTTTGTGTTTTTCAAACAAATGTAATTTACTTGCTTTTCTAGGATGGACCAAAATTGTGGCTATTTACTTTTTCGTAAATATTACAATGTTTATCGTTGTTTGATAACATGTCATATAGAATAGGAATACCACTCATATATCTCTTTTGGTATGAACATGCATTGAATGATTTAGGTATCTAATTGGCATCTAGATAACTTGGTAAATCATTCTATAGAATTCCATCACACGCCTTAAAAAATTGAGTGGGAGAAGGTGTTTGAAACACCCATGGCCTCCAAGGTTAGTTGAGCTTCATGTTTCGTGTGATAACCCTCTAAGGGGTATCCATGAACAGAATTTAATAAGATACTTCCTTACAAGGATATACTAGACAATTGACTCAAGCAATATCTACTCTCAAATGAGAGATTTTCGTGAGAGAATATATTGAAGGTCGATACCTTGGTAACACACTCAATGTGGTTTTATTGATATCCTCCCAAGAATATATTGATCTAAGTTAATTATTTGTTGATTGTGATTAGGTTGTATCTATTGAAGCTTAAATTTAGATAACCCGCCAAGATCTCCATTCCTCACAAACTTGCATGGATCACTTGATATATTCTACCGAACCAAATTATGGGTACATCTAAAATTGTTTTTGGATTTTGGAATCCAAAAGTTTTGAGAGGAGCGGTCTTGTGTGATCAAGACACGCAATAACTCCTCAAATACCAGGAATGGCGACCAAGGATGTGGGAATCCATGGGTGGCCCTAATGGGGTGCAATTAGCATTCCATAAATATATTAAGAATATAATTTGTACATTTTAATTAAATGGACTGTTAAATTATATTAAATATATTAATTTAGACATGTGGACTTATTTATTTTTCTTTTCTTTTTTTGTAAGAATGGATCTAATTCACATGTGAACTTTTTTATTGAAGTCCAATGGATTTAATAAAATAGAATAACAACACATAGCCCATGTATAGGCTTGGGTGGCAAGGGCTAATGTAAATAGTCTAATATGTTGTTTTATTTTATTATTTAATTAAATGAAAATTAATTAATTTATTAATTAATTAATTAATTAAAAGTCAAAATATTTTTCTACTAGGAGAAGGTCTCTTAGTGTCATACTATTGTTGGTAGTATGATAAGTATCAAAAGTTTTATTTGATAAGTAGATAAATAAAAGGATTTATTTATCTAATCAAATTAGTAAGGTTTTTTATAACTACCAAAACTCTAAATTGACTATTAGTCAAATTGGGAAGTTTTTGGATAAGGTCACAATATTATTGGATAATACATTTATCAGTTGGGATAGAATGGAACTCTCAAGTTGATAGGTTTTTGGTGAAATACAAATTCTCCCAATAGGAGAATTCGGCCACCACTAGTAACCCAATCAAGGGAGTTCGGCCATTCAAGTTTTGTGTGTGAATTTGAGCTTTGTTTTGCTTAGAAAATTCATCCAACTCAAAGAGAAAAAGTATGTGAGAATTCGACCAAGAGAAAAGAAGAAAAAAGCGTTTAGTTTTAATAGTGCACTACTAGCTTTTACATCAAAAAGTTTTGTGCACAATATCGAATTGGGATTACGCAAGTTTCGATCAAAAGATTGAAAACTCAAAAGTCACCAAAAGTTGGATGTATTTTGTTTCAAAAGTTGGATTTGAGTAGGATTATTGCTTGTTATTAGTCTATCATCAACATATACTAAGAGGAATATTATCTTGGTGCCTTCCCTGTGAACTAGGAGAGATACATCAGATGCAAAATTAGTGAATTTCCAAGACAATAGGGCTGCTTTAAGCTTATAAAACCAAGATCTTGGTACTTGCTTAAGCCCATAATGTGTTTTATTGAGCTTACACACAAATAAGGGCTGATGAGGACTCTCAAACCCCTCGGGTTGCTTCATATAAACCACCTCATTGAAGTCTCCATTGAGGAAAGCATTGTTGATATCAACTTGCTTAATATCCCAACCTTTCATGACAACAATGTGAACATTACCCTTATGGTGGCAGCCTTCACTATAGGACTAAAAGTCTCTTCAAAATCAAGGCCTGGTGTTTGATGGAAGCATTTGGCAACTAGCCTAGCCTTGTACTGGTTCCATTTGGGTTGTATTTGGTTCTAAAAGCCCATTTACAACCAACAATATTCATATCACTAGTAGAGGGTACCAAGGACCATGTATTATTTCTCAAAAGCGCTGAGTATTTGATCTCTTATTGCTTGTAACCATTCAGAACTGAACATTACTTCTTTAACAGTGTGAGGCTCAATTTAAGCTAAATAAACTAATGGAAGAGTCTAGGCAGAGGTATATACCTTTGGTTTGAAGATGCCCAGTTTGATCTTATGATCATATGATGAGTGGACTGCACTGTAGGAGATAAAGATGTTGGTTGAGCTGGTGTAATCTGAGAACCATTGGATACTGAATCTTGATGAGACTCAACTCTATGATATGAATCCTACAATGTAGCAGCAGGTGCAGCTGTGGACTGCATAGGAGAAGATGACAGAATTTGTAAATCTTGCAATGCAGTAGTAGATGCAGCAGTAGACTGCATATGGGAAAATGGCTGAATTCTGTCTGAGATAGAAGATCAATGATAGTATGCATAGGAACAACTAATGTATAGAATCCATAGGAGGTAGGCGATAAAGGAAAGAGCTGATTATAGGGAAATTCTAGCTCATTGAACTCAGCATGCCTTGTGACAAATATCTTGCCAAATGGGTGTAGCCAGCAGTACTCTTTATGATCAAGGCTGTAACCTATGAATAAGCACTTTGATGTATGGAAGTTTAGCTTATTCTTAGAGTAATCCTTAAGATAAGGGAAACATGAGCAGCCAAAGGTATGTAGAAAGCTGTAATTTGGGGCCTTGTTGTATAACTTCTCATAAGGAGTGAAATTGTAAGAGAGCTGTAGGTAAATTATTGACAAGGAAACAAGTTGTGGAGAATTCTTCAAACCAAAATTTAAGAGGCATCTTTGTATGAGCTAATAATGTTAACCCAGTCTCAACCGAATGTCTATACTTCCTTTCTACCACACCATTTTGAGCATGTGTATAAGTACAAGAAAATCTAACTTTAAGGCCTTGTTGAGCTAGATATGGCACAAAAGAGAGATACTCACCCCTCATATCGGTTTGTAAGCACTTAATCCTTTTTCCAAGTTTCAACTCAACACATTTTTTAAAAGAAATGAATACTTTGAGCGCATCATATTTCAATTTTAAAGGAAACATCCATGTATATATTGTAAAAGCATCTACAAAGAAATATAGTACCTATACCTTTGAGTAGAAACGAAAGGGGCTAGTCCCCATAGATCACTATAAACCAGCTGAAGGTTCCTTTGCAAAAATTATAGATCGCGTAAAAGGCAATCTATACATTTTTCCTAGTTTACATGAGTCACAAAAATCAAGAGTAGCTAGATTACAAGGTATATGCAGCTTTTACATTATTTTCTTAAACACAAGAGGGGCTGGATGTCCTAACTTGGTATGCCAAAGAGATGAATGCATCCTGGCAGCATAAGCAACACAGTAAGGTTGCGTTTTATTATTATTATTTTTTTTCAGAAAAACTGCAATAAGAACCAGCTTGCTTCGAGTTAGAATGTCAGAAGATGATCCAACAAGGCTCAATTGATATAAACCATCCTTAGTAGTTCTTTTGAGAAGGATCACTCAAGTTTTTCAATCCTTAACCACACACCCATTTGCACAAAATTCAGCTGCCATATCATTATCTTTAGTCAACCTAGATATGTTTAAAAGATTTTTAGTAATCATAGGTACATGCAAGATATGATTCAAGTGTAACTTCTTGTGTAAATTGGTATGAGAATTAACATTGGAATGACCAATATTATATATTATAAGCTGTTGACCATTACCTACAACCAATCTTCCTTTTCCTTTGTATTCAGATTTCAGATTAAGGTTGTTTAAGTCTGAGGTAATGTGGTTAGTTGCACCACTATCCACATACCATAAGGGATCATTTACACTTCTAGGTTATGCAATAAAGGCGGAGGCTTGGTGATAGTTTACTTGAACCTGTTGGCTATCCTGATGATAGGTTGTTGGCATAGTGTTAGTTTGATCATAAACTTGTGAAGACTGGCCAACAAAGGCTTGATTGGATGTGTTAGATGGATTATTAGAGGCATTTGGCCTTTGAAAATGTTGATTAAACCTATGATAACATTTAAAAGCTTGGTGCCCCAGTTTTGTGTAAAGCTGACAGTACAGCATTTTGCCTCCATATCTGCCTCTTCCTCTTGATCCATTTTTGTTGTAGGTTGATCCTCCATGTTGATCTCTTTTATCTCCAGTGTTATTAGCAACAAAGTTTGCAGATACACCTCCAATTGAGACATGTGATGTGGAGTTTAATTGCTTAATACACTGTTCATGCATGAACAATAAAAACTGAGCAACTTCAAGGCTCATAGTGCTTCATTGAGAAGAAATAAAGATCACAACTGCATCATACTCATGTCCAACTCCATTAGTCAAACTCAATAACAAATCTCTCTCAGAAACCTCTTCTTCAGCTGCTGAAAGTGCATCACCAACATTCTTGATTTACATAATAAAATTATTAATTGAATGTGCACCTTTTTTAATGGTTTGGAGTTGTTGTCTCAATTGAAGGATCTTGGCCAAGGACTTCTGTGAATGGAGATTCTCTAGCTTGGTCCATGCTTCAAGAGCATATTTGCACTTAGTAACCTGACTAACAACCTTTTGACTCAAAGTTGAAATGAGCCAAAACAGAAGGACTTGATCAGACTTCTTCCATTTCTAATACTTCTTCTTAGGTTGCTGCTCAATTTTTGTTCCTCCATTTTCATCACTAGCTTGCATGTTGATGAACTGACTTGGTGGACTTTTCAAGCTATCAATATAATCATCAAGATCGAGTGCATTTATGGCTGGTAAAATCTGAGTTTTCCACTATATGAAGTTGTCTTCATCTAGCTTTATTGGTAGGATAAAATAGTGTTTTTGCAAGGGATGAGAAATCCATACTAGGTGTTGTTGTTGAATGTTGATTCTGAGTTTGTAGAGAGTTATTTGAAGAAGTAGAAGCCATTGACACGAGTCAAGAGGCTTTGATACCAAGAATAGCAAGATGTTTGATATAAGCCACTAGGTGTTCGATAAGTGTCTAAGAGAAACAAAAACTGTAAAAATGAACTCCATTAATGGAGGTTTAATCTCAGCAACTTTATTCAACTTCTTTCAACATTACAAGAAGGAAATATAAGCTCACTATTTATAAAAAGATAATCACAGCTCTAGTCACTCACTACATAATTACACTAGCTAAAAACAGGTTACCAACTTGTAACAATTATGTTACAAGTAGGATCATGTTACAAGGCTATTAGCTAGCTCCCTAGACTGACAGTGGATCTTCTTAGAACATGGCCACGATCATGATTGATATCATGATCATCTGAAATCAGTAACTCCTCCTTCTACCTGTCAGATGAAGTGTAGCAAGTGGCTGTGTTTTGATCAAACTTCTTTGAGTTTGTTAGGCTGCGATTGCAAGTTGAATCACCTAAACCAACTTGCTTTTGCTTCAGTTGAGCTTTGATTTCGTTCTTCAACAGGGAAGAGTTTGTTAACCTCTGCTTGGAATTCTATTGATAATTACCTTATTCAGTAGTTGCAATACTATTTACTATAACAAAAAAGGTTTACTATAACAGTCTATCTACCACGGGCATGCATGACTTGCTGTAGAAAACATTTATCCACCACGAGCCTTTAAATGCCTATGGTCGTCAATCATATCCACAACGGGGTTTTAATGAACGTAATGGATATCCATTATTTATTACGGGCATTTAGTGGCCCGTTGTGGATATAATATGACCTACCATACAATTGGGTCGGTTACAGGTCGGGTCAGTGTGACCCGAACCACCCGATTCAATATATATATATATATAAGAAAAAATAAACCCTAGCTTTCCCTCATTTTTCTCCCCCAACCAGTAGCAGCGCGCCTCTCTCATCCTCCATTGCCTCTCTGTCGTTCGCTGTCTCAGGTCCCTTGCTCACCGCCTCGCGTCTTGCCGTTGCAGGTCCCATCATTCTCCGACTCGCATCTCACCGTTGCAGGCCCTATCGCTCACCGCCTCGCGTCTCGCCTAAGTCCATTGATACTATATTTGCTGTTAATAGTTGTTTTCTCTGTGTTCATACCCTTCATTTTCACATCCCCCAAGCCCAAGCCAAGAAGATCACAACTTCAACAATCAGTCTCTGCTACTAAGATTTTTGGAGTAGTCAAGATTGAAAGGAATCCTCCTCCTTCCAAGCTTGCTCATCTTGGTGTTACTTCTTGGCCCAAGTATGTTTTCTGTTGCTTTAGTTTCATCAATTTGGGTTTTTTTTTTTTTTTTTTTGTATATGAATTTCTGGGTTCCTGCCTTTTCGATTGAAGATAGGGAGAGGCTTGGTCTTTTATTCGTTTGTTTTGGTCAAATTTGTCATCTATCTCATGTAATGGGTCCACGGTTTTAAACTAACTGAACAATAAAAATTTAATCTTTAATAAATTTATCGTCTTTATGCTTGCTTGGATACACAATAGAATTAACAACTGTTGCTGATAGATTTCTTGGCATGAAGAATGAATTTCTTCCTATGGACTATGTTGATGCTATTAGAAGATAATAAATGTATTAGACAAATTAAGTTTGACTATTGAATTTTGCACTCAAAGCCTTTCGATTGGGACTGAAGATAGAGAAGGAATTAAATGTAATAGGTACCATAGGCTGCATTTGTATCTGATATGTCTGCAGACTGTGCGAGCAGTAACGTGCTGAACATAATTTCCTAAGAATTCTTATAAAAGAAACTTTCTTGTAGTGATTTTGGTTGAAATCACACTAGTAAATAGAAATTGTCAAAGAACTGATTAGGGCATGCTATTATTTCTAATTTATCTAGCTTTTTCTTTGATAAATGTCATGAGCTATGTGACGATATGCTATGGTAATACTGGTTTGTACTATTATCCAATATGTGTAGAACTTCCAAATATGTAGGGTAGATTTACCAAGATTGACAGTTAGGTGCTTTTTTGACCTGTTGCAGGGTCAAAGATGAGAGGGAGCTGGGGGCTGGGACCTTAATTTATATTTTTGTAAATTAGTTATTTCTTCTAGTTCTTATTCAAAGTTGGTTCCTCTGTTTCACTACGTTTTCTTGATATTTTTCTTTTTCGTTTTCTGCATCAATCATTAATATTCTGTCTCTTTATATTTATAGATTTTTATTTTTCTTGTAATTAATTAAATCTTAATTGAGAAGAGGAGGGAGAACACACACATCTTCTTTGAGGCTGGAATTAAATAAGATTGTATTGTATTGAATTATATTAAGTTTATAATCTTGTGTTTGGTGATATATTGTATAACAATGAATTAAGTTAAATAGTGTGCATAACCGTCTTAAATTGTATTATATATTTATAAATAATAACAAATTTTTTAAAACAAAATGATATAAAATATATATTTGTTATACTAAAATTTTCAAAATAATAAATAATAATATTGTAAATAATTAATGAATTAAATAATATAGAAAAGTACTTCATAATTTAATATATTTACTTTCATCTCTACCATTTATGGCTTACTATTTGTCCTGCAAATTAAATTTCTATCAGATTATATTAGAAATAGAAATAAAAAAATTAGAAGTTATTTTATCAGCCTATTTTGGTTTAATTACTTGCTTGTTTAAAATTATCTTTTAGCAAAGTAGTATTTATATAGGATTATGAATAGTTTATAATATTATAAATTAGTTTTATATCAGATTTTTTTAGACAAAAAGTTAAATATTCAATTAAATTAAAATTTTCATATGGATTCAATAGTTAATGTTATTTTGCTAATATGCTATGCCAAACATCAGTTCATCTTGCTATAACTTCAGTTGTTGGGTCATTTCTAATCATTTGTCTTCTTTTGCTCGACATCAGTTTGAATTCTTGCAAGCAAAATTCTAATTTAATACTAAGTACATTTCAATTTCAGACCAATTATATATCGGTAATTGAAGGAAGATTAACGTCTTCTAGTTTGCATCAGGTAAATATTTCAGATTTTGTTCATGCTTTTACTTTTTTAATTTATTGTTCTAAGATTTACTCGTTTTTATGTTACTGTTTTGCTGCATTATTTCTTATATGATATTAAACCGAAATTAGCTCAAAAAAATACTTGTTGTTTTAGTAGGGACAATATTCAAATGCTTCAAATAGGTAAGGAAGTAATGAAATTGCGAAAATTATTAAATCTTCTTTAGAGGTAATATTTTATTTACAAAATGTTAGTTAAAGTTGTATACTAGTCAAGATATATTTTATTTTAATACATTTTTTTTTTTCTGGTTATGATAGTCACCGCCTGTGGTTTCTATAAATGAAATGGATGCTTCATCTCAAAAGGGTAAAAAATGCAAGCTATTGCATTGGATTGATAATGGAGAGGTAGTGGTAAAAGCTGAAATTGAATGCACTGATCCATAAGCATTAGTTCATTATATAATTCTTGGTCCGGATCATTGAAAAATCACTGTAAAAAAAATATTGGTGAGTAAAGTACCTTTGTGCTGCCCAACTAGTGACATACATATACTTGAAGATGCTAAGGGTACTTATATTAATTGGCCTTCAAAATATATTACATATTAAGATTTTATTTATTTTTATAAGTTATGACACAATTACGATTAAGTTATTATTTTGGGGGTAAATATAATATTAGGACTTGAGTATTTTAATTAGAATTTTGTGTTATTTTGTTATAAGGTGTGAATATAATATTAAGGTTTGAGTAATTTAATTAGGATTTGTATTATTTTATTGTAAATTAATGTTAATGTTAATGTTATTTTGTTGTAATGTTTTGGGTGTTAATGTTCAATTATTTAAATTTATTAGTTGATTTTATAAGAAGCAAACAAATTTCATTCTATTAATTAAACTAAAATATTTTTTTTTTATGAAACAAAATAGAAGCATCAACCATGGTAGAGCTGGTTGTCGCTAAATTATTAACAACGGGCAAAGCCCGTTATGAATATGTCATATATCACAGGCACCCGCTCGCTGTCATTTACGTTACTGACCATGGGCAACGACCGTTGTAAGTAACTTAGTAACAGAGGGCAAAAACCGTTGTATTTATTTTATTTACAACGGTCGTAGCTCGTGGTAATAATTGTTATTTATTACGGGCTCTGCCCGTTGTTAATTAAACTATCTACCACTGGCAATATCCGTGGTGGAAAAGTGGCACTTTCTATCACTCCTTAATTTACAGCGGACACTTTACTCGTGGTGGATACACTTCTACCACGGGAAATGAAGACAGTTTTTCTTATGGTGGTTGTTCTTCAGCTGCTTCACTTGAAGTGTTCGACCATATTCACACACCTTCACAATAAAACACAATTTTTCATGTAGCTATATGGTTGAAAGTAACAAATTTGAAATACATTTGACGGCAAAAACTTATTTCCAAAATAGATGAAGGGCTAGATTGTGCAAAAAACTGCACAACCAAACAACCTTACCACCACTGGGGCGGTGGCACTATGGCAATGCTTGCAACGGTGGAACGAAGAATCCCATTGCTAACAATAGTGAAACCACCGCGTATTTCTTCTCATTTTTTTGCTCTTTTCGTTTTTTGACTTCTCGTTTTGGTTTTATGTTTTTCCATATGTGAAAATATACTTTATGGAAGTCTTCCATGACTAGGATGTTTAGTTTATGAATTTTTTTTGTTAAGACCTGTTTGAATAAAGAAGTTATTTTAAATTGGATTCCTAATTTCTATTAGCTTCTGTTTTAAAATAATTATCCTTTTAGGTAAACTCTAGTTACAATTTGAGTCCTATATGTGTGAGCACTCTTTTATTTTTAAAATAAACTTTTGACCGCTCAAGCTGCAAGAAGTTCATAACTCTCAAGACGTTTGAAACTCTCCTTTTATTTTGTGTATAACCGAAATTATCCGTACATGCATTGAAGGCATACAACTCGTTTTCAAGTAACTTATGCTTGATCTTTGCATCTTTGTGTGACTATTGATTTATTCTCTTCATGTTCTTAATTCTATAATTGATTAAAGAAAAATGTTATGGTGAGAGTTATGTTTTATTTGAGAGTGTTTATTTGTTCAAAGATTGATTAGACTAGATTATTTTTCATGTGTGCTTCATGTTCTAGTATTCATGATATATCTTTGATCTAGGTAGATTATTTGTGTGTTTGCATGTTCATAACATTGCATTATTTAAATCATTCTCTCTATGTGTTGACAACTTGAATTGAGTGAAGGTATCCTTGATTCGTGTGCAAGTCTCATAATTCATAGGTGACGAGTGGGGCAATTAACCAAAGTCTTGTAATTCAAAGGTGTCAAATCGGACAAGTAACCAAGATCTTGCAAATCGTAGTGACGAATCCTGCAAGCAGCCAAAGTCTTGCGATCCATGTGTGAGTGGTCGGCAAGCAATTGAAGTCTTAGCTATGTACGAGCATATAGTCTGGGGTTACTACTAAAAGGCTTGCGGGTAGATAGATTTGGATTACAAGAGAGTGGAGGTTAGGTGAATCATCTAGTGAATGCAAATAAACTATCAACTAGTGAACTGTAAATTAAGTATTCAAAGTCTCGTGATTTTACCCATTAGGATTTTTCACGTAAAAATATTGCGTGTCACTGTCTCTCCTTCCTTGATTATTATATGTGTTTATAACCTTTTTTTTAATTCCACATTTTCAGTTATAAACCTATTCATCCCCCGTTGGCATTGACAATTTCTAGTTAGCAACATATTACTAGGTGGAACTTTCATAGTCATTTTCATTTATATTGAAGGGTAAATTAGTCATTTTGCTTCTTAAGTTAACAAAAGTTAAAGGCAAGGGGAATTTTGGAGAAAATGCAAACTACAAGGGAGACTTTTGCAAAAAATTAAACTAGATCTGAGATTTTTGGAAATAATGCGAGAAATTTTGATTACTTCACTAGTAGTTTTTATACAATAAGAGGGTTTTACCTAAATTCAAAACTAGGGCGTTGTTTATAAAAAAAAAAAACAAAAAGAGATCAATTCTCATAGCGAACTTGTGCAAATCTCCATTTTCTAACTTTAAGAGTTCTAAAATATATTTGTTTGACTATTGTAAGCATAACTACTTATATTGGCTGGATTCCACAACAAAACACTCTTCGATTGTGTTATGTGTCAAATTACACCAAATCCAAGCAGGCCTAAAAACACTAGAATACCAAACAGGCCCAAGCAAATCACTAAACCCATATGAGTTATGGCGAAACAGTAAATCTCAACAAGCAAAAGAAGTCAACAAACGATAATACAACGGATAGGCCCCAATCCAACGACCATGAAGGAAAAAGCTAAGTACCAGCGACTAGCATGTAATCACTCAGGGGAATCAAGTATCACCTCTCATCAATGGTATGGTCGCAGATCGCATGACAGACAGTCCGCAGGATATGCAGCTCAAAGCCCCAATCAAAGGAAGAATCCCAAGAATATAGGGATTCTACCTAGTCAACTAATAGACTCCCAATCAATCTCAAATTCCCCGGATTCCAGCAATTGTATACAAATCCAATTGTGATTTTTAGGGATAAAGTTTAGCCCATAATTTGTGTGATTAGTTTCCATGTAAAATAGGGTGACTCTAATTGTCGATACAAACACTTTGTTATCTTGTGGATTATCAAATAATCCTCCTCGTGTTTCCTTTGGATATCCTACAAATAGGCACACTTAAGAACGAGGTTTCAGGTTTCCGCTTCTGTTCTTTAGTATATATACTGGACAACCCCATATACGAAAATGTCATAAACTAGCTTTGCGACCATTCCACAACTCTAGGGGAGTCTTAGGAATAGATTTAGATGGAACTACATTCAATATGTGAGCCACCGTTTGTAGTGCATATCCCCAAAAGGAATTTGGTAATGATGAGAAGCTAATCATAGATCTCACCATTTCCATCACGGTACTATTTCTCCTCTCTGCAACATCATTTTGCCTAATTGGTTTTCAACTTCAACTCGGAATTCTTTGAACTTTTTAAAGGTTTTTGACTAACGTTGCATTAGGTAAACATATTTGTATCTTAAGTAGTTATCAATGAATGTGACATAATACTCATAATCACCTCTAACTCTAACACTCATAGGTCCGCAAACGTCTAAGTGTATGAGCTCTAGTGGTTGTGTAGCTTTAAGTCCTTTTCCTGTAAAATGTCTCTAGGTCATTTTACCTTCTAGACAAGACTCACAAACCGGTAAAGTCCCGATCTTTAACTAACTTAAACATCCGTCTTTTATTAGTCTGTCTATCTTGTCAAGGTTGATATGTTCAAGTCTTAGATACCATAGATATGTTTCATTATCTGGAAAAACTTTATGCCGTTTTGTTTTAGGTTTTTCAACTTTAAACAATTCAGTATTAAGCAGTGATGCATGAATTAACGGCCTTAAAATATACAATTTTTTTTCAATCGTACCAGAACAAATATTCAAACCATTTCTCGAAATAATAACTAACTTATCATTAAAAGAAATTAAATAAAATTGTTCAAGCAATCTAGATACAGAAATCAAATTCCTTGTAAATCCAGGAATGTAATAAACATTGTCTAACAAAAGAAAACGGTTATTAAAATGTAGTCTAACTACTCTTACTGCTAGTGCTGAAGCGACATCCCCTGTTCCAACGTGCATATTAAAGAACCCCTCCTCCAGCGCTTGCCAATTTTTAATTAGTCCACTGTAAAGAAGAACAAACATAATTAGTGGCCCCTGAATCTACTATCCAATGTGAAGAATCATCTTCCACTAAACAAGATTTAATGACAAGTAAATCTGATTTATCTTTCACTTTCTTCTTGTCCAATAACTAACCTTGTCGTAATTGAAACATTTTCCTTTCGACTTGTCAGTCTTGGTGCTCTACTTCTTCTTTTGTACGAGTTTCTTCTTCGGCTTTGCCTTGGCCTTCCCAGCAAACCTCTTCCTCTTCTTAACTGCAGAAAAAGATGGCTCAACAATATTTGCTTTGTCAGTATTACCCTTATTGTCCTTTTTCATGGACTGATTAGTAAAGAGCTCATTCAATAATTGAGTGAGAGCGAACTTCAACTTGTTCATCTCGTAATTGCTTCTAAACTGATCAAAACTCTTCGAAAAAGTCGTCAGTATGATGCTTACTTGGGTGGCCTCGTCAATAGTCCCACCATTGACTTTAGCAATGTTGAAATAGAACGTCATCTTAAGGACATGTTCCCTAACAGATGCACCCTCCTTCATAAAGTCAAACATAGCGGAACGAACAGTTTCGTGTCGCTTTTGCTCTAAGGGTTGTCCAAACATAGCATGTAACGAATCCATTATCTCAAATGCAAAAGTCATTGACTCATGCTTCGTCGTAAGCACCTCGGTCATGCCGGCCAGCAGAAAAGTGCAGGCCTTTTCATCAGTCGAAAATCCACTTGTCGTAGGCTTCTTTAATGGCCCTTACCGCGTTAGGGGCAGGCTGCGGAGGACATTCCTCTATAAGCATAAATTTAATGTCTTTGCAAACTATGATTGTGTTCATGTTGTGTTTCCACTTAGTATAGTTATCCCCCGTTAATTTTTCATTTGCGAGGATGGAAATGCATAAAACATAACTGAAATTTAAAAACATAAATCTAAATTAAAATCATTCATCTCATACATTCATATCACATGCTACATGTTCGGCATAAAATTAAACATGATGCATGAACATGTTATAATGAACTAAAATTCCCTAAAAATAGTTACTATGCTGCGACAATCCAACATGCCATAAGTAAGTGCCTAGGTAGGTTAGGTCAAATCCTTGCATGTTGGATCGAGACATTCTCAATCAAAAAATACACCAGAATAACTCTTTATTCTTATATCATTCAATCATCGCTTTAATTTAGTCAGGATATAAATTAACAACTTAATTAAGTCTTTTGTGAGTGTGACCCATCGTTTTAGAATCTATGAACTTAACTTTAGAGTTGTCTAGGTAGGCTAAGTCAATCCCAAAATACATTCTGAAACCTATCCGTTAGGAAGTCAATCTTGGTATTGACTCTTATAGACACTTTCAGTAGGGAGGACGAAAATAAAGTCGCTATGAGACGCCACTTGAATCTCACGGTGTTGAACTAACAATGAAGACTGCGAGATATAATGTTATATATCTCTCTCCCACTCACTATTTGTAGTTTAGGGTTTTCTAATAACTAAGAGTTTCTAAAACTCTATGTTTCTAGTCTTTACTTTGATTATACGGCTAATTAAAATCTATGTTTATTAGATATAATAAATTATTTGATTTTTAACACTTAAAAATCTAATTTATTATTCAATTTCTAATTTACATAAACTATTTAAATACAGTAGAAATTATATGTGAAATTACCAGGTTTTAACTATTAAAACTAAACCGCATTATTCGATCCAATTATTATTTAGGCCTTAATCATATTAAACATATTTAATTGATGGACCTAACTAATCTAATTAAACTATTTAATTATAAGATTAGTTTAATAATGAGAATTACTTAGCTTTTACTCCTAAAAATTAAACTCATTATTTGGTTCAATTGTAATTAAGGTTTTAATCATATTAAACTTAATTAATGAAAGAGCCTAACTAATCTAACTAATTAAACTATTTAATTATAAGATTAGTTTAATAATGAGAATTACTTAGCTTTTACTCCTAAAAATTAAATTCATTATTTGGTTCAATTGTAATTAAGGTTTTAATCATATTAAACTTAATTAATAAAAGAGCCTAACTAATATAATTAATTAAACACTTTAATTAATGGATTAGTTAATTAATGAGAACTACCAAGTTTTTACTCCTAAAAACTAATCTCATTATTCAATTGTTATTTATGATGATGTTTATTATTTTAATCATACTAAAAAAAATAATTAAACAATTAATCATGGAAATTATGTATAATACATTATAATGCAAGTGGAGACACACCTAATCTAGATGACATTTATATGTATGATCATACTTTAAACTACCATAAATCATCACATGAAATAAACTTAAAGTATTCATGAATGACTGAGTGACATAGGTTATTTAATTTAAACAAATCTAATTACAATTATAATCCAAGGTATTCCTAGATCTTTAAGTAATCTTTTTCAAGTCCAACTCCTTCTTATATTGGGTTTCCAATCAAATCAAACTTGATTCCTATTTGTAGTCAGCCTTTGTACTAAGGCCCACACGTTACCCTAACATGTATCTGAGGTCCAAACGAAGCTCAAAACAGTCCTAACACACTCGAAGTTACGGCTGCCAGCAACGACAGCCGTGTGCACTTAAGGTGCGCGCCGCCCTCTCGCAAGCCGCACTTTTGCGCGCATTGTTGGCAGTTTGCCTATAGTTTTTCGCTTCGATTTTCTGCACTTTTCTAGAATAATATTCGACAATATTTCCCAGAAAGTTCCAGCAAAAAAAGGTTCGAGAAAATAACCATGGGAACATCCCCTAAGTGCCACGGCAGCAGCCAAGGCACAGGCGCGCGCGCGGCAGCCTGCTTGCAGCCGCTACTGCGAGCAAGGGGCTGTCGCCCCTTTTACTGTTTGTGTTTTTTTTTTTGTATCTTCCGCAATCACGATCTTCTTCGCATCGCAGAATATTACACAAAAAAAAAAAAATTGAACAAAAACAATATACAAAAACAGCCATAAACAATTGGTTTTCCCAAAAATAAAAAACAAATCCTAAAACCCATGACACCGTATAATTAACAACCATTCATGCTTTTATCACATACAATTAAAATCATATATAAAAAATATCTTACAAACTCTAGATTGTGCCTAGACATATCATACATTAATAATCAATAATAAAAAAAGAAAACAAGAAAACAAATGATTGTAGTTTTTCTTTTTCACGTATATACAGAAACTTCAGAACCAGGTCTCTCATACCTATTGAAGGGAAGAAAAATATGTTTTATCTTATAAACGTAGCAGAATGGGTTTTAAAAAAAAATTATTTGAAAACTCTTTTTAATTAGGATCGAGTTCTTGTATACATGTGAATATTGATTTGTAACTACAATTACATTTTGTTGCGTATTGACTCTCTGACTTCTTGATTTACCACCAAGCCTTACGAGTTATGACTCGCGGTCTGATAACGCGTGTGTGGGCATGTCGCTGATGGAAAGATAGAGGTAGCAGAAAAAAAACGAAGAAGACACTCTTCTTCCTTTTAGCCGCTCAGTTCTTTTTATTAAGTAATTACATTAGGTCGATTTTCCTAATAACATATCATATATTTACTAGGGCTCTAGGGTTTTAACTTGATCAAATCAAAATAGAATTCTAAATCCTTTTATTTTTTATCTCCCTAGAATTTGAAACTGTGACCAGTAGGATTATTAAATAATCATATTATTTAATTCCTTTTGTCCTTATTATGGTTTGAACCTGTAACCTCCTATTTAATAATTAAAATAATTCATAATTCATAATTCATAATTATTAATTATTAATTTTTATTTAATTATTAAATTATTAATTAAATAATCATATTATTTAATTAAATTGTGTCACTTTCGTAACACTATTAATTGGACCATCCAATTAATTTACCGTGACCCTTGTTACCAACAACTATAAGGGCTAGCAAATGGACCTAATGGACTCTTTAATTAATATTCTATGATTATTAACTTCGAAGTTATTCCACTAAAAACCCGTGCTGTACTCTCAGCATTATAGACGTGTTTATACAATTTGAAGTCTCGATGTCTATTGATATAGCTATTTGCATATAGTGTGATCCTCCACAAATAGTTCATAGTTAGAGCTGGGTCATAATGTCTGTTATACCCCTCTACTTATATATTTTCCTTTAAGTACCGTTGATTATATAATGAACAATTAAATCATGTCTTCCTTACGGAAGAAGGAGAGGCCTTATAATTGTCCAAGTCCTGAATCAATCCTTAAGGGAACTACTCATCTACTTCAATCAAGAAGGAGTGGATTCCACTATTGTGCTCATACCTTCCCAGCCACAAGCCAAACCGTCACTCCAAGATACGAAGGTATTGATCGAGAATACTACATCGATCTTACTCATGTAAATCAAAAGTCACTATCCAACCTGAAGGAGTCGATAAGACACTTAGGATTAAGATCACCTATAAATAGTGATATATATGAATCTCATCTACTAACGGATCTTAGCAAGAGATTCATATAAATTATGGCTCAGTCCATATGATCTCATCATATAAGGTGCTTTCATTATAGTGTCAACTACATAGGCAGTCTAGGATAAGACCACGTACATTATAGAATGGACCACATCAGTAGATCAATTATAAACAAAATGCTCAGCTTTGTTTGCTCTCTACGAACTCTTTAGATTGCATGTCTCAAAAATGAATCCTACTGTATATATCACTTTCATATACTCATTTTGAGATTTTATATTGTAATTTTGGATGTTACTTGCACAATATATAAATGTATGAACATATATAAAACACTATTTATTTTGAATGATAAACGTTTAACTTTTATTTTATGTTTAAAAAACATTTACAATTACAAGCTTTAGAGCATAAATCCTAACAATGCACAACATTATCAACAATAGTCTCAATAACAACTCTTTCGTCGTCTTTCTCATGAAGAGCAGTCCTCAACCAATCCTATGTCCCTGTCCCTATATGCTCCTCAGAATTAGGATTCCCATTTTTGCCTCAAAATTAAACGATTCAGATTTACGGCCCCTAAATGATCTCGTTCTAATAGTAGCATGTGCTCTTATCCAACTCCCATAAGCCATATCAGAAGTATCCACCAGCTCATCCTTATTCTCCATATACTCCCTAAGCAAATGTCCCATACGACCACAGTAGTAACAGAAATTAGGAAGATGTTCATAACAGAGCAAAACAGAACACTTATCCTCCCCTTCTCCAAGAGCCACCCTAATGCCCTATTTCAGAGGTTTCAGAACATCAACCAAAACCCTCACCCTTAGAAACTTGCCTAAGCAATCACCGTCCTCACCTATATTAATCTCTTTAACAAGCCCAATCAAACCCCCCAAAAATAAACCCACCTCACGATTCATACAAACCAACGGTAAATTATACATCTGCACCCAAAAAGGAGCAAAGCAAAACTCCATCTCAAAAATGCAACCATGCCCCATAGCCTCCTTCAACACAAATAAATTTCTGTCAAAAGTCCAAGGTCCACCCTCAAGCACTTTCTTCCTATCCCAAGGGCAACCAAATCGAAAAACAAAATGTTTAATACCAACATATTCGATCTCTACATCTTTAGTTGTCCTTCAAATTGACACAATTGTAGCTTTGAATGCCTCTCTATTCACCTCCTTATAAGCAGTAATCTTCCTCACCAAGGTTAGAGAGAGAGCTTCTGCATGCCAACCTTTTTCAAATTCTCATCCAGCTGAGCAATCAGACCATCGCGATCGGACAGCGAGAGTTTGGGGTAACGTTTAGAAATCTCGTCTCGATCCATCAAAACAGAGGAAAAAACGAGTAGCAAAACAAAGAACCCAACTAACCAAAGAAAGAAAAAAAAAAGAGCAAAAACACTCGAGAAGAGTAAGGTCTATGCACGGTAAACTTGCGAGTTCTACTTCTACAAACCATACTCCAGAAACTCTCTTGAGAGAACCCGAGAAGGAGAGAGAAGAATTATATTTTTGGTTAACTTGATTTTAATTTATAAATGGTTTAGTTTGGATTGTAAATTTATTAAACCCAAACAAATCGTTGCCCTCAACTATTAAAATAAATGAACACCTAATATGGTTCAATAGTTAAAAACATTCATTCAATGTGGTAATATCCAGGTTCGAAATATATATATATATAAAATTACGGTAATTATTAATTTAGTCTCTAACTTTTAAGGAATTATTAATTGTTTAACGCAATTTCATTTATTGGTACTTTGGACCCAAAATTTTTGTAAATGTATCAATTTGGTCCCTTTGACTAATTTTTTAATTGTCAAATTAACTGAAAATGTTAAAAAGACAGTTTTATTTTTTACTCTATTTAAATTAGTAAAAATTACAATTTTACAAACAAAATTTTAAAAATATTATTAATAATTAGAAGGGTAATGTGGTCATTTATATTTATTTCTTAAAAATACAATTTTAAAAATTTTAAAAAGATTTTGAAAATTTTAAAAATTTTAAATTTTTTTTCATAACGTCTCATTAAATATTTTTAAAAATCATATTTTTAAAAAAAATTAAATTATATTTTTAAATGGGAGATCCATTTAATTTTTTTAAAATTTTTATTTTTAAAAAATTAATATAAAATAATCATATTACCCTTTTAATTATTAATAATATTTTTAAAATTTTAAGGGTAAAATTGTAATTTTAGTCATTTAAATAGAATCAAGGGCAAAACTGTCTTTTTGACATTTTTAGTTAGTTTGACTGTTAAAAAATTGGTCAGAGGGACCAAATTAATACATTTATAAAAATTAAGGATATAAAAGTACTAATAAATAAAATTAAATTAAAAACTTGATAATATCTCAAAAATTAATAGCCAAATTAATAATTACCGATAAACCTAGGGCAAAAATCATTTTGGTCCCTAACTTATCACAAAATATTATATTTTGACCACTGTTTCATTTTTTAGCTCCCGTGGTCCCTAACTTTTCAGAAATTCATCAATTTGGTTCTTCTGTTAGTCAACGGTTAGTCAAACTTAACAATTATAGGGGTATTTTAGTCTTTATACATAAAAATAATAA
The DNA here is from genome assembly GCA_003430845.1 of Xanthoceras sorbifolium. Lineage (NCBI taxonomy): Eukaryota > Viridiplantae > Streptophyta > Magnoliopsida > Sapindales > Sapindaceae > Xanthoceras > Xanthoceras sorbifolium. The sequence goes on from CM010611.1 coordinate 7,865,218, forward strand.
TTCATAATAAAAAAATTATTAAACAAAAATTTAATAAAATTAACAAAATAAAAGAAAAATAAAAAAATGCTTGAATATGGAGGAGGCCGCTGCCTCCTCCATGAACGGAAAACTTGGGGAGGAGGTGCGGCCTCCTTTCCCGGCGGCCGGGGAGGAGGCCACGCCTTCTCGCTGAAGACTGTTGGGAAGAGGCGGCCTCCTCCCAATAAATTTTTGGGAGGAGACAGCGACTCCTCCCAGATTTTGATATATAATATTTATTTTTATATTTTTATATTATTTTAAATTATTAAATTTTTATAAATTATTTATTTATTGTAAAAAAATATAAATTTTTTTAAAGGTTTTTAATTTTAATATTAAGTTATTTTGAATTTTTTTTGTTTTTTTTTAAATATTTAAGGACATATTATATAAATTTTGTGTATTTATAATTTTAATTTAAAAAAATAAATTTGTGATATGTATTAGATTTTTATTGAATGTTTAAATTAAATTTAGTTTATTTAAATTTAAAAATAAAAGGAAAAATTAAATTTTTAATTCAATAAATTAAAACTAAAGGTAAGATAGTCAATATACACATTTTGTCACGGTTAACTGTTAAAAAATTAATCAGAAAGACTAAATTGATTGATTTCTGAAAAGTTAGGAACTACAGGGGCTAAAAAAATAAAACAGTAGTCAAAATATAATATTTTGATATAAGTTAGGACCAAAATAATTTTTGCCCATAAAACTCTTAAAACAAATGGAAATCAAATAGAGAGGTTTGTGGAATTTCTAGGATAGTAAAATGATTTGAAAAGTCATAGCAGCATTTTGATGATTTGATCTTTTCAGTTTCAAGAGAATAAGAGATGGGTTAGTTTGAAAAAGTTAAGAGTTTGACGGTCTGGGGTCTTTTTTTTTGGCCTAAACCTTATGAGAAATGTCATTTTCTCCGAAATTTCCCTCGTCTTTGATTGTGCAACTGCCCAAAATGACCCATCTTAATTAATTTTTATTATTTATTTTAAATTGAGCTTTTATTCTGATACCGATTCGTTTACTTTTCCATTTGTTTTCTTACGCGTCAGAAGAATTTTCCCTTCTGGATAGTTTTTGTGTTTCAGTTTCTCGTCATCTTGTACATATACGATCTCTTCGATTTCAAGTTTACGGTTTCTGGATTTTGTTGCCTGAAACATGTCGTATTCTGATTCCGACTCCTCGTCGTACAGCGGCGCCGGTGATTACAAGAATTTCAGGCAAATCACCCGTGAAAGTAAGATTCTTCTCCCTCCCTCCCGCTCTATTCAATAAAATTGCCAAGATTTTAGATACCTAGTTAATCATTTTTGTTATATGATCTATTGTTTAATTGAAGCAGTTGAGTTGATATGTTCACGTGTTTTTATTGATAATACGGTGTTTCAGAGTAATTGGGTTACTATATTGCACTTTTCTTTTGAAAAATTTAAGTTAAATAGTAATCAGGCCATCTCAAATTGAATCACTATTGTATTTTCTTGTTTCTGAAAGTTTGGAATGTCCTGGTTACTGATTTCTGGTTAATTGAACTGATTCGGGTGGTTTTCAATTGAAATTGGAGTTCAGGATTGTTGCATGAAATGCTTCGGTCAGCGAAAACAGGAAACTCCAAATCAACCTGGAAGGTATTCTCAGCTTCTATTATAATTTCCTTTGTCTTAATTTGCCACAGCATGCATTTGTCAATTACATTGGAGGATTTTATTTTGTTCAAATTCTGAAGTGGTTGTACAGTATCGTTTTGTGGCTTTGAGGCAAAGTCGTGCGAACATATAGCATGAACTTCATTCTTTCATGGCTTCATTTTCCGTGATTAATTATATTAGAAATATTATAAAAGAGTTTCTTGTTTCAACATGCTTATGATGCATTTGACCTGTGTTTATTTAACGATTTGTTGTTGTTAGTAATAGTTAAACCCAAAAGTTTAAAATTTAAAATGTTAGGAGACGGTCTAACAATAGTATTTAAGCACTCTAAGATATCCCTTTGCATGCCAGATTAAAGTACTCTTCGTAAAACAAGATTCTGATATCATGTTAGTAACAGCTAAACTCAAAAGTTTAAGCTATTAAGACATGATCTAATAATAGTATTTAATCATTCTAACAATTGTGTTTCTGAAGCAAGTTTTACAAAAGATTTTAGGCCTGTGAAAAACAAAGCCACATTGTTGTGTCCAGCTAGGCACTCAATAGGATTTCATGTCTTTCATAAGTTTTTGTGCATCTTATTTTCTCTAGCAATTGAATATAGTATTTGGATGAGATTCAGTTAGATAAAATAGAACTTTAAACTTCCTTGATCTTGGCATGTAGCTATTGCGTATTTACAAATATAAGCATCTATTGTAGCTGGTTATGTTTGTCTTTATTTCTATTTTTGATGTTACCTTGTTTGTTCAACCTTAAATTCTTACATATACAATATAACTTCTACAAATTAATTACGTTGGGACCATATATGATTTATTAATTTAGTGAGATATTAATTAATCGATAAATGAATCCTTATTAATTTATGAATATATTGAATTTGTATTATTTTCTCTTATTTCAAAGATGCATTTTACTCATTTAATCACCTGAGATTCAATGTATACATTTAACCAACTAAAAATTCATTGTTTTCTATTGATCTAAATCAATTAAATATTCATCAATCTACTAAATAAAAAAAAAAGCAAGAATAGATTCATATTTCAAGAAAACATCATAGTCAATTCTATATGAACTTTTTGGCAAATTATTAACTTATTGAATAAGTGGGACCTCTTATTCTTACATGGGAATTTTAGAAATATATTATCTTATATTTTAATCAAAATTATTAATTTATCTCCTTGGACCAAGACGGGATTGACAAAATTTATTGTATAAAAGAGATTATTAATTTATCGAATATTAAATTAGAGAAGTTATATTGTATATGAAGTAAGTCATCTTTCGCTTCTCACCTTTACGAGCATCTGTTGTGTTGTTATTGTTCTTTATTTACTGGGAATGTTCATTTTTCATTTTCATGGGTTTTTGAACTTCTGTGGGTAGGTACTCATCATGGACAAACTTACTGTTAAGATAATGTCTTACTCATGCAAGATGGCTGACATCACACAGGAAGGAGTTTCATGTAAGAATCAAGAGGACATCTTCTGAAAATTGTTGAAGCCTATTATGTACTTGTTCTGAACAGGAATATAGAACATTTTTTTACTTTTCAGTAGTTTTTAGTGCACGTGTTGGAAGTATTCCATGTTCTTTCTCATTATTTAGAACAAATACTTAAAGAATTGCATGTAGGTGAACACCATTCTACGTACTGCTTTACTGCATAGTGCTGTTGCGGTTTTGCCTATTGTTTGCTGGACACCACTGCTGTCATAAGCCAAAAGCTAGCAGTGAGTGCTTGAGCAAACTGATAAACTAAGTGACTTCATTACTACATATCCATTTTGCTCTATTAATTCTTAAGCTGTTAAGAAGTTTCCGACAACTGTATTTTTGCTTATGCTGTGGTACTCTATGGCATTTTGTTCTTATTTACAAGTTAGAAAAAGGGAAATTCACAAGTTGCATAACTGTTGGGATAATGGTTTGGGTCATGAGACAATCATTAAGCTGGTATGGAAACATTTGTTTTGTTAAGATATTTAATTATTGGATTTGAACCCTCAAAGTTATATATGATTTTCATTGTTTCCTACAGTGGTAGAAGACATTTACAGACGAAGGCAGCCGTTGCCCTCCATGGATGCTATATACTTCATCCAACCAACCAAAGAGAAGTAATTTTCTTTTTTGGTCTCAGCTGGGTATAGTTACGTAGAAATATATTTCTTAGTTTGGTAAATCATTTCTTTCTGTTGTTTGTTGTCATATTTTGTGCATTTTACTTCTATTTTCATTATTGCCGGCATGTCTTCCAATTGCTAATCGGTGAAGTTGATTTAATGAAGCAAATTAACGTACAGCTATCATACTCCTGAAGTTTTTTTTTAGGGTAGTTGAATGAAAACTTCAATACACGTTTTGCATTGATGCTTAATGCCTCAACATATAGTAGGGCATTTTTCCTTAGTTTACCTGTCATGCATAATAATAACCTTTTATCTGTTTCTCTGAGTGTGTACTGTCTATGTCTATGCGCAATTGGTTTACTTATTTTTTTATTTTATTTTTTTGCAGTGTTATAATGTTCTTGTCAGACATGTCTGGAAGGTCACCTCTTTATAAGAAGTATGTGAAGATTTTATTTAATTATTTGGATTAGTCCTTCTGTGTATCTTTCTTGTAGGAGTCAAGCTTGTGGTGTTTTTCAATTTTTTATTTTTTTACCTTTTCTGTGGGAAGGGCATATGTTTTCTTCAGTTCACCTATTTCAAGAGAATTGGTTGCTCAGATAAAGAAGGATTCAACCGTGTTACCTCGCGTAGGTGCATTGAGAGAGGTTAATCTCTTGCTTTAAAATATTCTCTATTTGTCTGACCGATTATTTCCAAAAGCAACTTGTATTTTTCAACTAGTTGCCTCCCTGTTCCCTTCCACTGTTGTTTTGGAACTTACTACATACTGACTATTTTTTCATTTGGCTGAGAATATGCAGATGAATTTGGAATACTTTGCTATAGACAGCCAGGTATATGATACTGGTTCGTTCAGTTGAATGCTGTACAATAAGATACATGCATGAGCTATGAGTTTCATTTGCTGAACTGTTCTGTTTTATTATGTGTACTGCCTGCTTCCATAGCCATCCCATCTACTAAGTATAGCTTGTTATAGTTTTCTTGACGACTAGATTTCCTGTTGTGTTTAAAATGGTAAAGACTATAATCAGTAACTATATTGAGAGAAAACTTCAACATTCACAAATTTCATAAATAATTCCAAATAGGCACACGCTACCGTACAAGTGTGATTCATATCCATTATATTTCAATTACGGTTCAAATAAATAAAGAATTTTAAAAATAAAAACTAAAATAACTGAAAATAGATAATGACACCCTTTGAAACTACCTTGTATCCTTAAAGTTCTTGAATAATAGCTAAATCCTTCCAAATAACACTTGATAGCTCATGCTATGATGTTTCAGCTGGATGAAGACTTTTTATATAATGTTTTCTTGATATGCAAGAGCCCAAAATTTAAAGATGAATTTTCTTTGGGCAATTATCAATTTAGTCCCTAACTTTTGGCGAATTATTAAATTTTTAACGCAGTTTCGTTTATTGGTACTCATGGGCATTAGGTTTTCATAAATGTATTAATTTGGTCCTTCTGTAAGTCAACCGTTAGTCAAACTGAATGGTTCTAGGGGTATTTTTGTCTTTTAACCTATCAATATGTAAACAGTAAATTTTTTTGGTAAAATGACATAACTACTCTTTGTTAAAAATTTAAAATAAATTAAATTAAAAAAATTAAAAAATTAAAAAAAAATTTAAATAGATCTCCACTGACCATCAAGATTAATGGACGATGGAGATTATATTGAAATTTTTTTATTAAAAAAATTGTGAATGAAGAATTAAAAAAAATATATTGTTAATGGAGATCCAATCTCCACAACAAGAAAAAAAGAAAAAAATTTGAACTCTGTTTAGAACGAACCCAAATCTGGGTTTGGACAAACCAGATCTAGGTTTAGATTTTTTTTTTTTTTTTGGTCTCTTCGATCTCCAGCGATGTAGACTGGGTCTCCGAAGACCTAGCGACCTCCAGCGAGGTCGCTTCATCTCCAGCGATGGAGATCAATGGAGATTGATCTCCATCGCTGGAGATTCGATTTTGAGTTTAAATTTTTTTTTTTTTTTTGGCTTGTTGTTTACAGAAAGCAAAAAAAAAAAAAGAAAATGAAATTGAAATTGACTTTTTTTTTTGTTGTTCTTGTCTAGGTCTCTACTAAAAATATATTTTTTTTTAATTCCCCATTTACAATATTTTTTTTTTAATAAAAGAAAAAAAATTCAATATGATCTCCACCGTCCGTCAATCTTGATAGACGATGGAGATCCATTTAAAAAAAAAATTTAAACTTTTTAAAATTTATTTTTAAAAATTAATATAAAATGACCATACTACCTTTCTAATTATTAATAATTTATTTAAAAATTTAAGGGTAAAATTGTAATTTTAACTCATTTAAATAGAGTCAAGGGCAAAATTGACTTTTTAATATTTTCTGTTAGTTTGACTGTTAAAAAATTGGTCAGAGGGACCAAATTGATACATTTACGAATACTTAGGGCTCATGGAATAAATGAAACTGTGTAAAAAGTTTGATAATTCGCCAAAAGGTAGGGATTAAATTGATAATTGCCCTTTTCTTTGCTAGTATGCTGTTGTGGCAGGAGATTACATCAAATTGATCTTTTTTTTGTTCTTGCTTATTTTCCTGATGCTACAAAGACTATCAGATCCTGTAACTCATTGAGGTCAAGTTCCAAAACTTTTAAAACACTGCCAGCCAAAACCTTTTAGTTTTTCAAAATCAAGGTTCGGGGAAATTGATTTTTAGTAATTATTGGATAATTATTTATGTATGCCATGTTATATATTCGTTAACCTTGAGGGAATGAAAATTGGTAATGGAAATTTTCAGACTTCAACCATGAAGCCTTGTACTCAGATTGCTGATTGCCCATTCATTAAGAAGATTCTCTCGCTCTGTCTCTTTTCTCTGAATTGAGATATTATTTCTTGCTTCTCTCTTTTTCTCTATTATCATCTGGTTGCTCATTTTTATTTATTTATTTACTTTTGCATTGAAAGCCGTGTGACATTATTTTTATTGTTATTAATCTGGGATTTTCTACTATACAGGGTTTTGTGACAGATAATGAAAGGGCCTTGGAGGAACTTTTTGGTGATGAGGAAGATTCGCGTAAACGTGATGCGTGTTTGAATGAAATTGCTACCCGCATTGCAACGGTTTTTGCTTCATTAAGGGTATATATTTTACGAGTATTGCTAGTCTTCTAAGGAATTTAATATTCTTCTTTTAAATAATCTCTAATGCATGTAATTATTTGATTCTCAGGAATTTCCAGTTGTTCGTTACCGGGCTGCCAAGTCACTCGATGCAATGACAATAACATCTTTTCGTGATCTAATTCCTACCAAGCTTGCTGCTGGAGTTTGGAACTGTCTTACAAAATACAAACAAACTATTCAGAATTTTCCCGAGACAGAAACATGCGAGTTGCTTATCCTTGATCGTTCTGTTGATCAGGTATTTTTATGCATATATTGGCTATGAACTTCTGAAATGCTTATTGCAAATTTGTCTGTTTTCCTTGTAATAATATGTTTATTTTGCATTTCTAGATTGCTCCCATCATACATGAGTGGACATATGATGCCATTTGCCATGATTTGCTCAGCATGGAAGGGAATAAATATGTGCATGAGGTAAGTTTTAATTCTAAAGTTTTATATTCTCATGAATCCGCTGGCGAATCACTTTTGATATCTCTTAACAACGAATTATGCTATATAAGATTCCAAGCAAAACCGGTGGTCCACCAGAGAAAAAAGAAGTTCTTTTGGAGGAACATGATCCTGTCTGGCTTGAACTTCGTCATGCACATATAGCAGATGTAAGTTTAGTGTTCTTTTTATTTTCTCCTTGTTTTTTTTTTCCTATTACTTTGCTTTATGTATAAACTAGTGTTCTTTTTATTTTCTCCTTGTTTTTTTTTTTTCCTATTACTTTGCTTTTATGTATAAACTATGTGAATGCTCTTTGATCATCAGGCTAGTGAACGGTTACATGAGAAAATGACCAACTTCATATCAAAGAACAAAGCTGCTCAAATTCAACATGGTTCAAGGTTGGTGAAAGTTCAACATCATTTCTGATATCGTTGGAGAACTGTTGTGCTTCCTTGCTGCCTTCGGAAGTGTTATCAAATTTATCAAATACATTGCTGCTTATTGATGATTAAATTTGTAGAATATTGATTAATGATTGGCGAATATGATAAAATTGATATCTTATTAACTTTTAGAAGTTAGATATTAAATGCTACTATGCTGAAAACCAGTGAATAATACTGAAATGTAATGGATGAATTGTTGTGACAGTGTTGAGGACCTAGTTCAAAATCCAACAACAAACCTAACTTCTCTAACAATTAGTAACTCAATTCAACCCTAACTTCAATTTAGTCCCAAATTACAAACACCCATAAACCCTAATTTCCCCAATTAACACAATAACACACCCAATCTTCAATTAATCCCGAAATCAACACAAATCCACAACCCTAACTTCACTAATAACCAAATAAACAACACCTAACACAAATTAAAACAATGTAGATAGATTTTGAGCTTAGTTACCTTACTAGGGAATCTCTTACTCTCTAGTTCTTAGGTTATTAGCCGAAGCTCTAGCCCAAGCAAGAAGAACCGATTTGTCCTAGGTTGGTCACGAGGCTCACTGCCTCATTTTTCTCTCCCTCGCGCTAATTCACCATTTCTCTCCAGTGAGTACCGCGACCTAGGTCGCGACCTGGGTTGGTCGCGAGTTTGGTCGCGGTGGGCTCACCCCTTGTGCTCTAGTGAGCACTGCGACCGAGGTCGCGACCTTGGTTGCGGCGCTCACTGCCTGGTTTTCTCCCTTCTTTCATTTCTTCTTCTTCTATTCTCATCGCTTCTCCTCTCCTCCTCCTAATTTTAGTACTTCTTCTAGGTGAGTTCTCATCAGACAGTCATCTTACATAATGATGGACCATGAATCTAAGTGGTTTGAGGATCTAGCATGAAGTATCTAGAATGAAGTGTTTGTCGGGTGCATTGATTGATTGGACATTCAAAAGTCAAATATCATAATTGTTGTATTGCAATGTAAGGTTTGTTTATACAAGGTTTAATATTTCCTGCTACATATTCTTTGGAAAATATAGATGACTTCATTAGCTGAAGTACGGAACATCCTAGGAAATTTCAATTGATCAATGTCAATTTGTAAACTGAAAACTTCAGATTGATAATTGTGAGCATGCAACGTGAACAATAGGGAATGATTTAACGTGTATTGTTACTTGGTGAATTAATAGACTAATATTCCATAATCATTTCTATTGGAATACTCCTTGAGCTGGGGTGTGGGTGTTTATAAGTAGTGGTTTGCATGTCTGATTTTGGCCCCATATTAGCCAAGATATCTATGCTGAGCGATCCCTCTTCATGTTGTAGGATATTCCACTCTTGAATCTCATGTCTTTAGTGCGACACCGATTTTCATTGGCTACTGAACTTTTGTTCACTTATTTATTTGTCTAAGCCATGTATCTACCCTGTTAATTTCCGTTATATGTTCCTTTCTGTTGTATAGAGATAGTGGTGAACTTTCTACAAGGGATTTGCAGAAGATGGTGCAAGCATTGCCGCAATACAGTGAGCAAATTGACAAGCTTTCTCTTCATGTAGAGGTTAGTTTAGTTATTATGCCTGATAAGTATTAGTACTTTTGACCCATTAACAACCATTCTAAGATATCTAGCATTCCATGTCATGCATTCATCTTGAAGTTTTGAAACATGTTATGTGGACCATTGTGTAATTGGCCAATTGATGTTACCACAAATTAATTCATCAAATGTATTGCATTTCATGGGTCAGCAACTCTCTCACTTTGCACACAATGTGGATCGTAATGCAACCTTCTCATGTTAGCAGTCATTATCAAACCACCATTGTTCTGTATATAGTTTTTGGTTTTGCTGCTATGGTTGTCCTTAAATTCTTATGCAAAGATGTCTTGACACAGGATTGATCAGTACTCTATTTTTAAGCATATTTTTTATGTATACATGCCATCTTTATTCCATAATACTTATTCACTTCAACCTTATTTATGGATGTTAAGTGGATGTTTGGTTTTAAAGGCAGTTTTTCACTTAATTTTTTTAATAAAAAAAAAAAACTAAAAAGTGTTGGACATTTTATTCTTAAATTAAAGTTCATAATTTGATTAAATTATTTTAATTTGCTGTACAATATAAACTGTGTTAACTTCATTTATTTTTCTGACCAAGCTTCGATGGAATCTTTTTATTTATCTGCTATCCCACTTTACCAGTCACTTGTATGCTTTGCTTACTGTTCACTCATGCCATTCATGACCATCCCTTGAAAATATGACCATAACCAGAATGTTAAAAGTCACTTGTCTCCTCCACCAAAATCTGAGTACCTCTAGCCTAACTTTCTCTTGACTGAAGAACCATTACACCAAATAAGTCCTATTATGCAGATTGCAGGAAAAATCAACAGAATTATAAGGGAGGTGGGTCTTCGAGATATTGGGCAACTGGAGCAGGACCTTGTTTTTGGTGATGCAGGAATGAAGGATGTAATTAAATTTTTGACGACAAAAGAGGTGGGACATTTAGTACATATGTATAGATGTATTGTAATCAGTCAGAGTAGTTTATGAACTACTAGTATTATTTTTATGCAGGATACAACTCGTGAAAATAAGTTGCGCTTGTTGATGATTCTTGCAGCCATTTATCCTGAGAAGTTTGAGGGTGAAAAGGGTCACAGTTTGATGAAGGTTAGCTTCTTGATCTTTGCATCTTTGCTACTTTGTTGTTTGAATATCTCTCCTTCTCTTGGGTGCTAATTTATGTCGATATCTTTCAGTTAGCAAAATTAGCACCCGACGATATGACTGCCGTGAATAATATGAGATTTCTTGGGGGATCATCAGAAAGCAAAAAAAGTTCGAGTGGAGCTTTTCCTTTGAAGTTTGATATCCATAAGGTGCACATATATTTGTTGGTTTAGATGGTGCTTTTAATTGTTGGATGTATGTTTCTAAAAAATAAGCTCAAATTTTCTTCTTGCTCTCTTGCTATCAAATTTTCAGAAGAAACGGGCATTTAGGAAAGACCGAGCTGGTGAAGAAGCATCGTGGCAGTTATCACGCTTTTACCCAATGATAGAGGTACATTACTGTAGGTTTATTTCCTTTTGGTTGTTCTGTGTGTATATGCAATGATGTCATAAGTTAACCTTGAAGTTCAGAGAGAGAGAGAGAATTCGGTTGCGCTTGCTTCCAGTGTCATACTTTTATTGTGTTACATTTTTCAATAACTTCTATTCAGTGATCAATTTGAAAAACCACCTGTTCGATTTTGTATTTTCTGTGTACTTCGTAAATTTACCAAATTTTGGGTTAATCAATTGTACTTGACATGGTGCTCAAAACTAAAGTTTTTTCAAGTAGGTTTAATGGTAATGCTCATCCTTCATCTAAATTCTTTGGTAGTCTTCTATAAGCGTATCCAACTTTATTAGGCTATCTTGTCACTTATTTTTGAGTTTTGGGCTGTGTATAGTGGTAATAAACTACTTAGCACAGGGGCTAAGTTAGCTTAAATGGTTTTAGAACTTCTGAACTTGAAATTGGAGACTTTAAAATTATGAGATTCTGTGTTAAGTGCTACCCTTAATAATGATCATTTAAAATTTGCACTACTCCTCTGAAGCAATTTAGGTTCTGAGGTATTGTTTTTTATTCAGTGGCTTTGTGTGGAGAAAAGTTAGCTGTTGGTCAATCCTGTGGATTATGTGTAAACAAATGCAAATATTTAAGAGTTAACCAGCTGAATGCATATTTATTTTTCCCTTCTTTCTTCTAAATGTATTGTTTAAAATTAATGATACTGCTGTTAGATAACTGAGAATTTGTATGAACAAAGAAGAGAACTTGAATGTTATGACAAGCACATAAATTACTACCAGTTGCAGGGTTTTGTTTATAATTTTGTTCTTAAAACGTTTTTTAAGTCTTCCAGGTTATAGAACAGAGAGAATCTTATTTCTTGTAAAGAAGACTGTCCAGTTTAATTAATAGGATTTATACATTGGTTGCCTATATTAGGTTTATTCTGATGAAGACATGTGAAAATATTTATTTATTTATTTACATATTTATTTTTTGAACAAAGTGAAAATCTTTATTACTTTATGTTAAATCTGCTAATTGTCATATTTCAGGAACTTGTTGAAAAACTTAGTAAAAAAGAACTATCAAAAAATGACTATCCATTTATGAATGATCCAAGTCCAACCTTTCATGGGTCAAATCAGTCTGCATCAATACAAGCCCCAGCTGCTCATTCAATGAGATCCAGACGGACAGCAACATGGGCTCGGCCTCGGAACTCTGATGATGGATATTCAAGGTGCTCTAATTGCTCTTCTTTGTGTAAATGCATGGGTGCAACTGCTAATATGCCTGCACTGGAGAAATCTGCTATTAAATTCAACTCGCCTGTTAATTCCCAGTGAAACTTAATCCATTTATTTATTTTTCATCCAGATCTATTTGTTGTCAAGACTCGAGAGAACTGCTAGAGTGGCTTTTTGTTTGTCCCCTGTTAAATCATTATTGCACAATTTGGGATTCCATCTATTCCTTTACCTTAAGTTTTCAATATTTTTCTTCAAAATTGCGTCTGCTGTGCTCTTTTTTGTAGTATTTTTCTTTATTTTATCTGTTGAGATCATCTCCTGTATTTGGGCTTCCCCTGGTGTTCTAACTCATTCTCCTTTTGCTATAGAATCTGATCCATTATCTGATTGAACACAATGGGTACAAATAAGTTGGATTAATTTTTTCTCAAATGTGATTCCAGCATGGTCTTGGTCATTATGATTGATATGTCGCATAGTGTTACTATTTATATAACTTTCTGCTGTGAAAGAGTAGAGCTTACAAGTATTGAAGGTTAAAAGCCTAGCTTTCTTATGCTATCTGTAAACCTCTCTGCATGATTAAATTGCCTTCAAGAGTAACTTTGCAATCCTTCTGCTATTTTTATGGTTAAATTGTCTTCTGTTCCCATGCAGTGATTCGGTACTGAGACATGCATCCAGTGATTTCAAGAAGATGGGACAACGGATTTTTGTATTTATTGTTGGTGGAGCTACTAGATCAGAGGTACAGTGTTGTTAATTTTGTCTGTATGAGATTATTATGGTTGCCATTGTGCCTACTCAATATGAAATGATTTTCATCCTCAGTTAAGGGCTTGTCACAAGCTCTCGACAAAGCTGAACAGGGAAATTGTTTTAGGCTCGACAAGTCTTGATGATCCCCCTCAGTTTATAACGGTATTTGTTTTCTTCTACTGTTCTCCCTCTTCCACCTCCACCCAGATGCCTTGCCTAATACTCAAGTCCTCTATTGTTATAATTTGCAGAAGCTGAAGTTGCTGACAGTTGATGAACTCTCATTGGACGATCTCCAGATCTAAATTCAATGAAGCAGAAGTGGGTATGTGCATTGGCTCTGCAAGCCAGCCAGACGTAAGAACTGATTTGATATATCATCTTATTATATCCATTCTTTTAACAGATGATGCAAGGTATATGCTGCTATATATTTATAATAGGTTTGTTTAGACTGGGATGAGTATTGTGCCCGGCGCAGGCGTTTGGTTTCAGTTTTGTATCATAATTCTCTGAAGTCACTAACAAATTCACTTGTATAATGCATTATATTCTATTTGATAGAAAATCACCAATTGAATATTCAAATCCAAACTCTTGTCTTTTTTCATATATTTAATCATATTTATAATTGTGAATAGAAGACTTTAATGGCATTTGAATAGGATTGGTCTGTTTATCCATTTATTTGTGCTGGAGGTCAATCATCAATGCTTCTCTGAATTAGAATGCAATTGGGGTTAGTTCAATTACCTATAAAATTATTTTCTGTTTAAAAATGGCCATTTTGATTTATAATAAAACCGGTTAAAACAGTAATAAGGTTGTGGCGAGAGGTGGTTAAAAAGATTTAAAAGACTTAAATTTCCAAAAATGCAGGTAGTAAAGTGATATTTTGCCAAATTTTGGAATATTTTTTTAATCTTTATTTCTTATAATAGTTTTTATAATGCTGGATTCATCAAATTATTTGTTTAAATTCATATTTATTTGTGTGATATCGTATACGAGTAGCTAATACAGTATTTATCATATTATCTCATGATAGATACCATTTATGTACTATATCATTTAGCATATGAATGTCTCTTGCCATTTCTTGTAATACATTCAAAATTTTAACTAAACTTTTAAGAAATTCGAAACATTAAAGGTTTCTTCTTACATAGTAAGGGACATAATTTTATGTATTTCATAAGAATAAATATAATTATTTTATTCATTTTTTTTCAGTTCTCAACATGTGGCACATATTAACATTTTTTATATAAAAAAATAATGCATGTGGGGCCAATATATTAGCTCCAATAGATCGAGGTATTAAAAACTGATTTTACTTGTTTCAAAAAAAAAAAACTGATTTTACTTTAATAATAAGGGACAATTTAATGTGTGCCCTTAGGCGTATTTATATTAAGAAAAAATTATAAAAAAAACAAATATTTATTCGTGTGATGTTAGCATTTTCCTACTAATATTTGGAATTACAACACTTGTTTATAGAAGGTGCTCTCCATTTTACAGTTTTGTTTTTCAAGGTATAAGCTTACATGCAAATTTATTTTTATTTAAATTATTAAAATTTATTATCTTAATTAATATATTATTAAAACATATATTAACATAATCCTACAATAAAAATCATAACAACATAGCATGGTTTGGTAATGTTCTATTTTTTATTACCGTTTGTACTTATTTAATCTGATAATATCTTTAAATTATCGTATATACATTAAAAAAAAATAATCTAACTTTATATTATAACCAGACAAATGTCAGCCTCTTAATATATTAAATAAACAAAATGGGTGATTGTGGTCCATCCGATATAACATGATACATGATGTAATCAAATTTGGAATGTCAACATCTTTCTGGAATATAAATATTTTTGTTTAATTTAGGGCGGTGGGAGCCATGAATTCATCATGCTTCTATAAAGGCAATATATGCAGCCATTTAGGTGGCTCCTTTTATCATATCACATTAATAATGCCTCTCTCTTTGTTCCAGCCGTCTACGATTTATTAATTTTATTATTAAAATAAAAATGCATTTTCGAAGGGTTGATTGACTTGTTTCCTAAAAAATATAAAATCCAGATGTGTATTATAATATTGACTAATTACTGCCTAATTATATTAATCCTAAGAGTTGAATTATTTGTTATGGTCGCCGGATAAAGTGCTGGACTGGTGGCAAATACATTCGAATTATCTGGTCCTATTCGGTCTGAATCTGAATCCGAGTTCTAATCCAATCCAAAAAATCGGATAAAAAAAATCTGAATCCGATTTTTGAATATAGAAATCTAAAATTACTGTGCAAATTCGAATACGGTCCGAATTTAAATCCGGTCCTAATCCGAAATCCGGGCCGATTCCGAATTCATAATCTAAAATATTCAAAAATTAGTGGATAAAATAACAAAATAAATTAATAAACTAATTAAATATTAATGTAAGGTAATTTGAATCCTAATCCGGTTGGAAATTTAAAATCCGATCAGAAAAAAAATTCAAAATTCAGTCCGAAAAAATTTGAATTCGGTCCGAAATTTAGAAAAATCTAAATCCGATCTGTAATATCCATTCGGATTGACTTTTTTAAAAAAAATCATATCCGAATCCTATCTAAATATTTTTAGATAAATCCCGATCCGAATCTAAAAATTCAAAAAATTAATTTGAATTCGATTCGCTTATCACCACAAGCTGGAGGTGTGGCTGCCATCGTGAAAGAGAAAGAGATGATGCGTTTGAGAGAGAGAAACTGTCGAGATTTTTTTCTATTTCCTTAACATAAAATCTGAAAAATAGGTTTATAGATAAACATGCTTGAAAGACAAAAATAGCCCTCCCTAATATCAGTAGTTCATAAAAGCACCGTTAAATATAAGGGTGTTTGTGTATAATACTTAAAATTATCTATTTAGGTGTATGACGATCAAACCTCAACTGGTCCATCATAATTGCGCTGAAATATACATATATACATATATCATATAGCAGTAAAATCAGAATTTTAAGTAGTTAAATTTGGAGAGTCGTATTGTAAAGTTTTCATTTTAGAGGGAGCAAAGGAAACAAATTTCAATAAGATAGTAGTACTAAAAGAGAATTTTTTTAATAGCATGCATATAATTAATTTAAAATTTAAAAAAGATGAGACGATTCGAACTTACAACCTAAACGTATAAATGTGAGGAGTAAATCTAGACTAAATTAGAATTTTAATTTGATAAGGGCATATATAGTAATTTTAAGCATATATGGTAGTTGAAATATCATTATCAATTTTGAAAAATAAGTAAAACGAAAACCACATGCATTTGAAAAGTCTAGAAAAGTTGAGAGAAACCATAGAATTAAGCCCCA
This sequence comes from Xanthoceras sorbifolium, assembly GCA_003430845.1. NCBI lineage: Eukaryota > Viridiplantae > Streptophyta > Magnoliopsida > Sapindales > Sapindaceae > Xanthoceras > Xanthoceras sorbifolium. The sequence goes on from CM010611.1 coordinate 7,881,603, forward strand.
GCATATGCCGCCACACAAAACTCCAGAACGCACACAGTAACCTTCTATTTCTCTGTTTAATAACAACATCGGCGTATCAGGTTTCAATAAAACTGTATACGTGGCAACAAACTCCTCTCTCCAAGGTTTTTCTTGTCTATAAATACACCTGAAAGTCAACAAATTTTTACAAACCAAACCAAATTATTGTGTGGAGGTTGAAACACAGACAAGTTAGTTCAATGGCTGGTCTTCAATACAACTTTTTCCCCACAGATATACTCTACCCTCGTTCATCAAAGACTGTTACTCACGAAGAAGCAGCGGTGTCAGCCACTCTTCCCTTACAGCACTTCTACTTCTTCCCCACTGATTACTTGTATCCCCGTCCGCCGCCATCTCTTCAATCCCGCCTCCAAATCAAACGGAGAGACGCTTCTCACAGTCTGGAACTGCCCGCCGCATCAACAATCACAAAAACACCTTTTAATGAACCTCAGTAAAATCATTGCCTCTTCTATCTTAATTGTATTTTTATTTTAATCTTGTGTTTTTAGATTATTTTTATGTTGATGAAAATTTTATAAGAAGAGTAGTTCACTTTTCAATTGTTTTCACCCAGTATCTCTCATGACTGTTCATGAGCCTTTGACCTCCATATTATTCAAATAATTAAATTACATAACTTTATTACCCAATCAAAATAAACAATTCGAACAATAATCTTGATTGATCTCTGTAAAATAAATGGGTACGTGTATCCCAATGAATAATTTCTGGGAAGTAGAGATTCTCTATTTTGTTGTTATTATCAAATTAATGGTTAAATGAGTTTAAGTTTGTGGTGCTTATGTAATATTATATAGAGAGAGAGAGAGAGAGAGTGAGGATGAGGATTTAAGCCAACTTCTCTCGTTTAAATTATTAAATACGAATAGGATATTTATTTTTAACATTAGAGAAAGGTTAAACTTTAATAATTAGAGAGATTAAATGTTAATAGTTTGAAGGAATTTGAAATCTCCAACAATATAAATGGTGAATATGAATATAATAATAAACGTCACTAATTTGTTGGTCCGAAGAATCCAAAGTTCGGAGAACATGCCGAGATGATGTTTTGTATCATGCGATCATGCGTACATTAGAGTCTAAATTGGTGGGTAGCCCGAATATTCCAACGAATATGCTTTTATTATTGTGGTAATCGTTAAAAATAACCTTCTAAATTTATGAAAATTTATTTTTAACCTCATTTTTAAAAATAATTGTTAGTCACCTCTTTGAAAATTTTATTTTAAATTTTAACCAAATATTGACAAAAATTACCCCTAAAAAATTACATAAGTTAACCCCACATTAATTGTATATAAAATTACAAAAATACCTAAAAAAAATAAAATTACAGAAAAACCCTTTGACCAAAATTTCAAATTGAAAATCAGAAACATTTCTTCATCTTCTTCATTTTGTTCATCAGAAACATTTCCTTCGTCATTTCTCTCCTCTGCATTTTTTTCTCTCTTCATTTTATACTTCTGTATTGGTTCATAAATCTACCACCAATTTTGAGGTATATTAATACATCATATGTTATAAGTATTTGTTACATTGATCTATTAATTGAGTAGAGATGGTGTAGATTGATTCCCTAATATTTTCTTCAACCTATAAAACGTTTCACGCTAAAATTTTGCGTGAATCATACAAAATTTTTTGCGTGAAACCCGATTTGCGTGAATCACGCTAAAATTTTAGCGTGAATCACGTAGAAATTTGTGCGTGAAACACATTTTTTTTTTGCGTGATACACGCAAACCGGGTTTCACGCAACAATTTCAGCGTGATTCACGTAGAAATATTTGCGTGAAACACGTTATAATTTTTGCGTGATTCACGTAAATCGGGTTTCACGCAACAATTTATGCGTGATTCACGCAAAAATTTTAGTGTGATTCACGTAGAAATTTTAGCGTGAAACACATTATTATTGCGTGATTCACGCAAACCAGATTTCACGCAACAATTTCAGTGTGCTTCACGTAGAAATTTTTGCGTGAAACACATTATTTTTGCGTGATTCACGCAAGTCGGGTTTCACGCAACAATTTATACTTGAATCACGCTAAAATTTTAACGTGAATCATGTACAAATTTTAGCATGAAATACATTATTTTTGCGTGATTCACGCAAACCGGGTTTCACGCAACAATTTCAGTGTGATTCAAGCAACAATTTCAGCGTGATTCACATAGAAATTTTTGCGTGAAACACATTATTTTTGCGTGATTCACGCAAATCGGGTTTCACGCAACAATTTTTGCGTGATTCACGCAAACCAGGTTTTACGCAATAATTTCAACGTGATTCACGTAGGAATTTTTGTGTGAATCACGTTATTTTTTTTGCGTGATTCACGCAAACCGAGTTTCACACAGAAATTTGTGCGTGAAACACATTTTTTTTTGCGTGTTACACGCAAACCGGGTTTCACGCAACAATTTCAGCGTGATTCACGTAGAAATTTTAGCGTGAAACACATTATTTTTGCGTGATTCACGCAAACCAGATTTCACGCAACAATTTCAGTGTGCTTCACGTAGAAATTTTTGCGTGAAACACATTATTTTTGCGTGATTCACGCAAATCGGGTTTCACGCAACAATTTATGCTTGAATCACGCTAAAATTTTAACGTGAATCATGTACAAATTTTAGCATGAAATACATTATTTTTGCGTGATTCACGCAAACCGGGTTTCACGCAACAATTTCAGTGTGATTCAAGCAACAATTTCAGCGTGATTCACGTGAAAGTTTTGCGTGAAACACATTATTTTTGCGTGATTCACGCAAATCGGGTTTCACGCAACAATTTTTGCGTGATTCACGCAAACATTTTAGCGTGAAACACATTATTTTTGCGTGATTCACGCAAACCAGGTTTTACGCAATAATTTCAGCGTGATTCACGTAGGAATTTTTGGGTGAAACACGTTATTTTTTTTGCGTGATTCACGCAAACCGAGTTTCACACAGAAATTTGTGCGTGAAACACATTTTTTTTTGCGTGTTACACGCAAACCGGGTTTTACGCAACAATTTCAGCGTGATTCACGTAGAAATTTTTACGTGAAACACGTTATAATTTTTACGTGATTCACGTAAATCGGGTTTCACACAACAATTTATGCGTGATTCACGCAAAAATTTTAGTGTGATTCACGTAGAAATTTTAGCGTGAAACACATTATTTTTGCATGATTCACGCAAACCAGATTTCACGCAACAATTTCAGTGTGCTTCACGTAGAAATTTTTGCGTGAAACACATTATTTTTGCGTGAATCACGCAAATCGGGTTTCACGCAACAATTTATGCTTGAATCACGCTAAAATTTTAACGTGAATCATGTACAAATTTTAGCATGAAATACATTATTTTTGCGTGATTCACGCAAACCGGGTTTCACGCAACAATTTCAGTGTGATTCAAGCAACAATTTCAGCGTGATTCACGTAGAAATTTTTGCGTGAAACACATTATTTTTGCGTGATTCACGCAAATCGGGTTTCACGCAACAATTTTTGCGTGATTCACGCAAACATTTTAGCGTGAAACACATTATTTTTGCGTGATTCACGCAAACCAGGTTTTACGCAATAATTTCAGCGTGATTCACGTAGGAATTTTTGTGTGAAACACGTTATTTTTTTTGCGTGATTCACGCAAACCGAGTTTCACACAGAAATTTGTGCGTGAAACACATTTTTTTTTGCGTGTTACACGCAAACCGGGTTTCACGCAACAATTTCAGCGTGATTCACGTAGAAATTTTTGCGTGAAACACGTTATAATTTTTACGTGATTCACGTAAATCGGGTTTCACGCAACAATTTATGCGTGATTCACGCAAAAATTTTAGAGTGATTCACGTAGAAATTTTAGCGTGAAACACATTATTTTTGCGTGATTCACGCAAACCAGATTTCACGCAACAATTTCAGTGTGCTTCACGTAGAAATTTTAGCGTGAAACACATTATTTTTGCGTGATTCACGCAAATCGGGTTTCACGCAACAATTTATGCTTGAATCACGCTAAAATTTTAACGTGAATCATGTACAAATTTTAGCATGAAATACATTATTTTTGCGTGATTCACGCAAACTGGGTTTCACGCAACAATTTCAGTGTGATTCAAGCAACAATTTCAGCGTGATTCACGTAGAAATTTTTGCGTAAAACACATTATTTTTGCGTGATTCACGCAAATCGGGTTTCATGCAACAATTTCTGCGTGATTCACGCAAACATTTTAGTGTGAAACACATTATTTTTGCGTGATTCACGCAAACCAGGTTTCACACAATAATTTCAGCGTGATTCACGTAGGAATTTTTGAGTGAAACACGTTATTACGCAAACCGAGTTTCACACAGAAATTTGTGCGTGAAACACATTTTTTTTGCGTGATTCACGTAAACCGGGTTTCACGCAACAATTTCAGCGTGATTCACGTAGAAATTTTTGCGTGAAACACGTTATAATTTTTGCGTGATTCACATAAATCGGGTTTCACGCAACAATTTATGCGTGATTCACGCAAAAATTTTAGTGTGATTCACGTAGAAATTTTAGCGTGAAACACATTATTTTTGCGTGATTCACGCAAACCAGATTTCACGCAACAATTTCAGTGTGCTTCACGTAGAAATTTTTGCGTGAAACATATTATTTTTGCGTGATTCACGCAAATCGGGTTTCACGCAACAATTTATGCTTGAATTACGCTAAAATTTTAACGTGAATCATGTACAAATTTTAGCATGAAATACATTATTTTTGCGTGATTCACGCAAACTGGGTTTCACGCAACAATTTCAGTGTGATTCAAACAACAATTTCAGCGTGATTCACGTAGAAATTTTTGCGTGAAACACATTATTTTTGCGTGATTCACGCAAATCGGGTTTCACGCAACAATTTCTGCGTGATTCACTCAAACATTTTAGTGTGAAACACATTATTTTTGCGTTATTCACGCAAACCAGGTTTCACACAATAAGTTCAGCGTGATTCACGTAGGAATTTTTGTGTGAAACACGTTATTTTTTTTGCGTGATTCACGCAAACCGAGTTTCACACAGAAATTTCTGCGTGATTCACGCAGAAATTTCTGCGTGAATCACGCAAAAATTATGGCATGAATCACACTATAATTTCTGCGTGATTCACGCAAACCGTGTTTCACGCATAAATTGGTACATGTTTCATGGTAAAATGAAAGTTTATGAAATATGGCTTACAACACTCTGAAATTTTACGTAAAATGTTATGAATTGTAACCAAGTTTTTTTAATTTTTTCAGAAAAATAGCTATACGCAGGCTGATAATTAACTACAACGGGCAGTGGGATGGGTTGAAGTATGTTGGTGGGGAGCCGTTCGTTTTGGTGGTTACAGATGATTTGACATATGCGCAGTTGTTAGATTTAATATATGGTTTGATAGAAGTTTGCATGATGTAGTTGTCAGTTTGGTCGTCTCCAATGATATGAATGAAAGAAGAAAATACATCATTCGACGTGACGAAGATGTTTATTTTTTACTAGTTTGTGACCGAGCTGTTCATGAGATATATGTCGGTATTGTTGAAAAGGTAGACAATCATGTTAGATATTCTCCACAAATACCTGCACCGATTCCAGGGTGGTCCACTAAAATTCCAGATGCACTACGTCCTCCTTCTTTTGGAACCAATTTTGCAGGTGCTGGCACTAGTAATTTCACTCCGTCTATGGATGTCCCATTATGGGAGGGTGACCACGGGATCCCACCATCATTTGCAGATGATTACGAACAGTCAGATAATGTTACTCATTCAGATTCGTCCAATGATGATGGGATTCTGTTGCCTCCAGCCTCGTGTCATACTCCAGAGCACTTGTCAGATGAAGAATGTCAAAGAATGGAACAACCAGATAATCAACAGGCCAGTGGTGTTGTTCCCCCAAATTACCCAGTAGTTGATGCGGTTCCATCTAGATGGGTAATTCCAGGGGCAGATCAGTATTGTATTGAACCTATCAGAAGTGAAACTTCTAATTCGTTACGTGGAGCTTTGTATACTGGTAAGATTTTTCTAACTACGGATCATTTGAAAGCTGCGCTGGGTAAATATGCTATGATGCAGAAGTTCAATCATAGGATAAGACGGTCGACGAATAGGCGTTTTGAGGCAGGGTGCAGGGACATTAATTGCAAGTTTGTCTTACGGGCCATCCGTAAAGAGAATTGCTCGGTGTGGCATGTACGGAAGTTCAATACGGTCCATTCATGTTCATTGGATGCTTATGAGTCACACTTTCGGTCTGTTAGTGCTGTTGTCATTAGTAAGATATTTGCACCTAAACTTAATACGAATGGTCGTGTCATTCGACCCGTTGACATCATTTCTGAGATGAGAGAGCAACATGGTGTACAACTAATGTACACCAAGGCCTGGCGGTCAAAAGAACATGCGAAGAAAATTCTTTACGGTAAACCTGAGGATTCATACAATTTACTGACATCATATTTTCATATGTTAAGATTGACTAATCCAGGGACTGTCACAGCGGTACAGACAAATGAAAACAATCAGTTTCTTTACTCATTCCTTGCACTTGGGCCATGCATACATGGGTTTCGGTCAGTTATACGACCAGTCATAGCCATTGATGCTACCCATTTGAAGGGTGCATTTTTCGGGGTGATTTATGTGGCTACCAGTAAGGACGGGGACAAAATGTGCTACCCATTGGCTTTTGGTTTTGGGGATGGTGAATCAGAAGAAGGGTGGACTTGTTTTCTAAGACACCTACGGGAAGCGTACGGTAATCCTACTAACTTGGTAATAGTTTCTGATCGACACAAAAGCATTGCAAAGGCAATGAGCAGCGTATACCCGAGTGTACCTCACCTAGTATGTTATTACCATCTGAAGCAAAACCTAAAGAATCATTGTAGGGGACGTAAAGATATCATGAAACTTTATGCCAAGGCTGCTTACTCATACCAAGTTCATTCATGTAATGCAAGCTTGACTCAAATTCAAAATTCTCACCCATCCTCATTTAACATGTTGGTTGAGGCTGGGGTTGATAGGTGGGCACGTGCATATTGCCCAAGCCGGAGATACCAAATGATGACAACAAATATTGCAGAGGCACTGAATAATTGTATTAAGAGAGCACATAGGTTGCCTATCACCGCAGCTATAGAGTTCTTAAGGGATATGCTTCAAAGGTGGTTCTACGACCGACGGGAGAAGGCAGCTAAAAATCCAACTTATCTTACAACTGCGGCTTCTAATCACTGCAAAGTTATGTATGATGAGTCATTAGCATTCCAGGTATATCCTATTGACCTCACCAAATACTTAGTAAAAGGTGGTGAGCACGATGGTTTAGTTAACATCGATGAGAAGACGTGTTCATGCCGACATTGGGACTTTGATCAACTCCCTTGTACACATGCTATTGCAGTAGCAAGGTATTTTCACACTATATTCTCATTTTTACTTCTGTTAAATTGTAAACATGTTATTGTGTTCATACTCATTTAATTTCCTTTTTTTTAATAGATTCTCGAAAATAGACTTCAATTCGTTTTGCCACGAGTTCTATAGTACATCATGGCTTAAGACAGTATATGCCCCATCTATAACTCCGATTCCTAATCCATCCTCATGGGACGTACCTAGTGATGTTAGCAGTCAGGTGGTCCTACCACCCGAAGGTAGAAGGCAATCTGGAAGGCCTAGACAGTCCAGGATACCTTCGGCCAGTGAGACCCAGCGTAGAAAGAAATGCTCCAAATGTGGTGAAGCTGAACACAATCGCGTGGGTTGTCCCAATCCACGTCGTACAGCAACAGTCACAAAATCTTCTACACCTACCAGTCAAGATGTCTCGGTTCGTAGACAACGCCAGTGTGGTGCATGCAAGCAATTAGGACATTATCGCACGACATGTTCCTTTGTTGACCACTCTCATACCGAGGATGACACAACCACTGAGACGCCCCGAAGTGGTGATGCTTAAGTTATTCATATATTATTGTGGACCTTATGTTATTGTGGATCTTATGTTATTGTAAACCTTATGTTATTGATATTCAGTACGTGTTATTAATACTCAGTACGTATTTTATGGTTAACATAATTGTTTTGTTATTAACGTAGAAATTTTAGCATGATTCACGCAAACCGGGTTTCACGCTAAAATTTCAGCGTAATTTACTATAATTGTTGAGTCAATCATACTATAATTTCTGCATGATTCACACTATAATTGTTGCGTGAAACACGTTTCATGCAATAATTTATGCGTGATTCATGTAGAATTTTTTGCGTGATTCACGCAAATCGGGTTTCACGCAAAAATTTTAGGGTGATTCACGCTGAAATTTTAGCGTGAAACATGTTTCACGCAACAATTATAGCGTGAATCACCCTGAAATTATTGATTGAATCACGCTATAATTTCTACGTGAATCACGCTATAATTGTTACGTGAAACACGTTTCACACAATAATTTCTGCGTGATTCACGTAAAAATTATTGCGTGATTCATGCAAACCGGGTTACACACAAACATTTCAGCGTGAATCACGCTGAAATTATTGCGTGAAACACGTTTCACGCAATAATTGTTGCGTGATTCACGCTATAATTGTTACGTAAAACACGTTTCACGCAATAATTTATGCGTGATTCACGTAAAAATTATTGCATGATTCACGCAAACCGGGTTTCACGCAAACATTTCAGCGTGAATCACTCTGGAATTATTGCGTGAAACGTGTTTCACGCAACAATTATAGCGTGAATCACCCTGAAATTATTGATTGAATCACGCTATAATTTCTACGTGAATCACGCTATAATTGTTACGTGAAACACGTTTCACGCAATAATTTCTTCTTGATTCATGTAAAAATTATTGCGTGATTCACGCAAACATTTCAGCGTGAATCACGCTGAAATTATTGCGTGAAACACGTTTCACGCAATAATTGTTGCGTGATTCACGCTATAATTGTTACGTGAAACACGTTTCACGCAATAATTTATGCGTGATTCACGTAAAAATTATTGCGTAATTCACGTAAATCGGGTTTCACGCAACAATTACAGCGTGAATCACATAAAAATTATTGCGTGAAACACGTTTCAGGCAATAATTAGAAGGTGATTCAAGCTATAATTGTTGCGTGAAACACGTTTCACGCAATAATTTCAACGTGATTCACGCTATAATTGTTACGTGAAACACGTTTCACGCAATAATTTCTGCGTGATTCACGTACAAATTATTGTGTGATTCACGCAAACTTGGTTTCACGCAAAAATTATAGGGTGAATCACGCTAAAATGAAAGTATATCAAATATGGTTTGAAACACTCTGAAATTTAACAAAAATTGTTGGTGGGGAGTCGTTTGTTCAGGTGGTTATAGCAAATTTATTTTGACAGACTTACCCCTGAATTTCCTATTAAAAAAATTTGACAGAGTTACCCCTGAATTTTGGACTTTCCCAACATATTACAGCAAATCACAAGTCTTTCAAAATCAATTCCAACACTTCAAAATTTATTCAAATACTGCATATCCTTCCATTGTATGGTACGACTTTCCATATCATTTTCCACCATTGTATTGTCCCAATTTCCCACCATTTATATACAATATGAAAAGTTATTATAAAAAATACACATCAATTAACTGATTCACTATTTAGAAAAATATCTCTAGCTATTTCCTCCCGTATACGCTTTTCATCATTCCCATCAAAGTCCCATTTGTGGTCTTTAAACGTCATTATATTCTCCATGTACTTCATCACAAATGCCCCGCAACTAACCCTGAGAATGAGTTAAAAATTTATCTTCAATTTGTTAATAGTATATAAAAATAAACAAAAAAATATTCATTACTTGACAAACTGGACATACCCAGGTGGCTGCTGGGGAAGTAATTGATGATCGACCACGGACACATCAATACCATCAACCCATGGATCTATGTTCGTGTGATCGAAAAAACCCCCACATCTCAGCATGGATGGTAAGAACCTTGTGAGAGGTTCTACGTCTTTAATTCGTTGCTTCAGATCCTTACCCCGACAAAGCGAATCATATATGCATATCTTCTTTTGCCATAGAACTATCTTGCACAGGACCCAGTGACAGTTGTTAATGCAACACGGAATAAGAACCTGGTGGAAAATTATAAATAAATATATACATTTTGTCAAAATAATATATACAGTTTAAATTGATCATGCTAATAAAAGATACTTACATTTTCAATATCCAACCAAGGAATGCCTGTGTCCTTCTCTCCACTCACATATGCTGACCATAAATACGGGCACTCATACGTACTAGCATCATATTTCATATCCCGTCTAGTTGATAAAAATTCACGTTTCAAGGTAGCTGCTAAATGTCCCTGTAATGTACAATTATAATGGAGTATTTATTATGCGAGCTATACTGTGTGAGAAAGTTTATATAAAACTATAATAGAATAATACATACAAATAACATTGTCCCTTGCATAACGGTCTTCATGTCCCAATTCCACGAACCATGATTCATCTTATTATGTAGTACACATATGTACGAATCAATATGCTGTAATGTTGATATTAAATTAGTGTAAAATTAATTAATTATGATGCACTATTTAATTTGAATTTATATTTACCATTCCTTCTATCTCCTTTGATGGATCCAAAATATGGTGTAAATCATGCGGGGTAAAGTGTTCGGTCCAACCACACGTACGACTTCATTGTTTCACCAAAAAACAATGTCAGTTGGAAACAAATAAGAGTAAATGTAGATATAAATCCAAAAATTTAACTCATATCTCAAAAACTTATATTAAACAAAATTTACTTACTATACAGTGCTTTCCTCGGCCATATATTTATTAAACTCCGTCTCTGATGCCTGACAGTTCTCAGAGTTGTTATCTATTTGATTCTTCCGCCGTGTAACATTTCCTTTCTTTCCTCGCCGCAGCAAAATGTATGGTGTCCTACATGCTGCAGAAGGCCTACGTATACGCCTTTCATCTCCTAATCTCTTATGGGTAAATTGATGCTTCTCAATGGCCTCCACACTCAACGTATCATTGTCCGCCTGAATGTTAGGTATGAGATACATATCTTCCCGCAGTTGATCATCAGGCTGCACGATCGACTCTACTGTTGTATCGTACAACGTTTATAACATGTCAAATTAACAAATCAGATTACCATTTGAAATATTTATACATATAAATGTACGTACATATATTTCTCCAACCCCATCTGCCTTTTTTTCGGCGTCGTGCATAAAATCCTCAAAATGTTTGTAATTGATATCCGACCAAGTATCTTCCCCATAATCTTCCACATTGTCTTCAGCAGAACAGGGTGCTGCTGGCACACCAGGGAGGACAGCATGTATATCATCCCTGAGATCATATATCAAACGTCGAGTGCGATGTTTCGAACATCGTATCTCCTCCCGTAACTCGTCAAACTTTGTGCTAATAAATGACATAAGATCCTCCTGCAATGCACTCTAAAAATAATTTAAAACAACAATAACTAGTGTGCAGTATTTAGAGTATGTGACAAATCCTAATACTGTTATGAATTAAAGTTTTAAAAACCAACCTGTTTTTTATGTTTCTTGCGCTTAACAGTTGGTGGAGTATGATGGTCCGCTACCATTACAGGCTCCGTCCTACGTCGAGGCACATCTAAATGATCATGCTGTATCTTCGATTTGGACTCGCGATGTTGCCTCTCTTAGTGTATTTCGATGTCCTTAGATTCATTACATACATTGTCCGCAGGGTCTACATCATCCTCTGCGGGGACATCCTTCTCCTCATTATCCTCGACGGAGACATCCTTCTCCGCATTATCCTCGACGGGGACATCCTTCTCCATATCATCATCCTCTGAGTCATTCCCAAAACCATCAATCTTGTGCAACATAGGCCCAACTAATTGATCGGGATCAAACGAGACATAATAATCCTGCTTCATCTCATCCTCCGAAGCAGTCAATGTCGTAAGTACTTCTAACTGTGAAATATAGACAAAAAATTGGTTATAAATTTCAATATTTACAGAGTCAAAATAATTTTAAAATAAATATAATTGTCCTTACATCATCTTTGAATTCGTTAACAAGCCCCGTTGGTTTTTTCTTGCAATACCATCTACAAACACGAGGTATTCCATCACCCTGTCGTATCCCACACTTACCATTCAACGATGGGATAGCCTCCAATGCACATATCTGAAAAAAAAAAAAAAAACTAATTAAATTACATGTGAAGAAAAAATGAATTTATGTCCCGTATACAAATGAAAAAAAGCTAAATTATTTTTAAAAAAAACAAACCATTAGTGACCACGGAAATCCGTAGATGTTGATACCCAAATTTTGTTTCTTAGCTGGCGTTTTTTCTTTCATATTTTGTTTGTTACTCCTGCCACCAAGACGGCTGCGAAGGACTTTCCCTAGCCAGTATATAGTGCTGCTGTAAACATAAGTCCCCCACGGAAAGTTCTCAAATGCAACCAAATCCTCGACCAACCCCCACAACCAACCAAGAACAGTGCGATGTCGCTCACGTCCAAGCAGGAAGTGAGCGGCAAAGAATACGTACGCTAACTTCATCATATCATCATCTCTTGTGAAATTCCCCTCCTCTAACTTTAATTTAACCTTGTTAATGTGAATACGCCGCTTACCGAAATACCTCTGTTGAACACCATTGCTGGCCGGGTAATGGGACACAATTCCATCAGGCAACGGACCAAATCTGAGACCTGTACAAAGTAAGAACTCCTCCTTCCCAAACCTTATAGGTTTACCACCAACCTTAAACCACATCTCATCCTCTCTTGCACCCGGGTATTCAATCTCCCGACACAACAAGATTTGACATAGCTTACCACTAAAGTATTGGTCTCCTCTCATTCTAAGGAAATTACCAAATACTCCATTCATCCATCGATCTAACTGACCCTCTCTAACCAAAACCTCCCGAAAAGTTCCCCATTCACTAACGTGGCAATGCATGTTAAATCGAAGGTCAAACCATCTGTCCTCATCATACTTGTAAGTTAACTGAACATGATTGTTGTCCATCTGCAAATAAACAACATGCTTATTAGTATAGAAACTGTAAATTACTTTCTCTTTATGTAAATTTTAGGTGTCTTAACACTGAGGTAGCACAGGAATAGCAAAATCAGAAACCCCATTTCTAGTACAAGGACAGCATATAAAGACAGATAAAGTGTACTATAAGCAGCCACTAATGATAAAAGTAAAGCTAATTATGGAAATATTTTTTGCCCTCTTATTAAAATATGAGCATTGATTATGAATGGCATTTTTATGGCCACTCATTGCATTGCCTTCTACTAACAAATCCAAACCCCCAGCCATCCAGCCAATGCCACCCACTTACACTGCAAAAGGGACAAGGCAAAATATCCCCCCCAAAAAAAAAAAAATCTATTTTAAATTTATCATGTTAAATTAATATTGGCACATAATGCATATTTTCCTTGTTATGCATCCTACGTTACAACTGTAATCTACATTAATGTCCTAAAATTAGCAAAGATAGTTTAAATACTTAAAATTAATCATGTAAATTTATCTCTTTTGCTAAAAGTTTAAAGAAGTAATATATGTTCCATTGAAATCCTGGCTAAAAGCAAAAGAAAAATGGACCAAAAGTGAGAATTTAAAAGACAAACAAACCAAATTTCATAGACAATCCAGCAGCTTTTGGTCTAATTATGAATAAAAAGTTGCAATCTCACTAGTTACAAAAGATTTTAGATTGACTCATTTTGCAAAATTGAGGTATCTAAGCACAAAAACATATATGACAAGCTTTATCCTTACAAAATTACTGCTTTTAGAATTTGTTCCCTTCATCCAATCAAACAACATAAGCTATTCTAACACAACTTGTGCACAAAAGAACCCAGTTATCAAGTTTTACATAACTTCAACGAAAGACAAACACCAATCCATATGTATATTTGTTAAGTAGAATTCATAAAAATAAGTAATATATTCAGTTAGGAATACAAGCCAAAAACCATAAAATTGTGTTTACTTTTTTAGTTGCAGATTAATTAGAGAACCAGCCCCACGGCCATAATCTTCCAAGGAAACATCAGCATATGAGGTTGAAACATAAATGGAACTATAAATTGGGTAGAGCAACTATATATACAAAGTACAGAGAAAACAGAAGCCAAATAATAAACAGCAAAAATACCAAATATATACATGATCTAATAAAGAAAAAACTAAAAAGACTATCCACACTTAAAAATGATGAGATTAAAAATGTAATCTAAGCAAGGATGAAGCAATGTATGTCACCCAACTGCATATACTTACCACAAGCACTTTAAACTGATTTCCTACTGCAAGCTTCTGAGTTTCTGCGAGCTACCAATTGAAAGTAAGAAATCTTTACTTGACTTTATAAATCACAAACAAACTCTGCATGCAGTGCTCCAAAGAATGTAACAAATAAGTTAAAAATTAATACTTCTACACAGCTGAAGGAATAAAGCCTCGAATAAATTAGTTATTAGTCACAAGTTCACAACTATTTCTTGAGCCAAATCAACACCAAAACGCCAACATTTAACACCCAAACACCAACATTATTCAATCAACAATATTTAGAAACAACAAAACACAATTTCAAAAAAATTAAATATAAACAATCAATCTGTCAAAAATAATTCAAAATTTTCAATATATTCAATAAACAATGTGTCTAAATAAAATCCATGATTCACGCAAACATCGAACGAAGTCGAACAAAACCGAGCCTAACCTCGTCGTCGTCAGAACGAAGCCGAACTTTCCTTCTCGTTCTCGTGTCAGCTTCTTCTTCTTCTTCTTCTTCTTCTTTTTCTTCACTGGCGTTCTTCTCTCCGATGGGTTTCTCTCCGTCGATCTTCTTCGTTGGCGTTCTTCTCTCCGATAGATTTCTGATCGGCGACTCCTTCTCCTTCTTCTTCGCCGGCGTTCGGCTTCTTCTTCCTCAGCTTCTTCTTCTGTTGATTCACGTAGGCCACTCTAAAACAAAAAAAAAAAAAAAACAGCAGAAACAAAAAAAATGATTTAGGGTTAGCAAATTAGATTTTAAGTATATTATATAATGGGTTGAACTGTAATTTTACATGAATTTTTTAAAAATTTGACAGGGTTGCTAACAATCATTTTGGAAAATGAGGTTAAAAACAATCTCCCCCATACTTAGAGGGCTAAATTTGAATTTCTCCCTTTATTATTTGATAGTTAGGTTAATTTATGAAAAACCAAAAAGGAAAAGGAGGAATTACGCAAACACACTATAGTTTAGCATAATTATACGAATCAACAATATTTAAATATATTAACACAAAACTCCCCTAATATTTTATTAATATTATACGAACATCTCCTGCCATCAACTCGAGACCACGAAAAGTCTAATATGCCCTTATTTATATTTTAAAAATTAAAATAAATTTTTATTATATTAAATAATTTAATAATTTATTAAAAAAATCAATGGACCAGATGAGATGGAGCTTTAGAAAACTAATGGTTCCAGTTTTCTGGAGATGGAGCTTTAGCTCCATCTTATATAATAAATGGAGCTTTGGCTCCAGTAATTATTAAAAGCGAAGGACTAGATCGCACTTAGAAATGGAGCCTTTGGTCTCCATCTCTCTCATATGTGCGAGATGAAGCCCAAAGCTCCATCTTAGAAGGTGACCACTGGCGCACGCTCGTCAGAACGCTCGCCGGCGGTTATTAAAAGAGAAGGACTCTCTCTCAGATCGCATGATGAAGCCCAAAGCTCCATCTCCGAAGGCGACCATAGGCGTGTGCTCGTTGGAGCTCACGCCGGCGGTCCATCACTTTAATGCTCAATGGTTTTAGTTCGATGGGTCAATTTGATTTCTTCAGTTCAAATGTAATTGAGATTTAAACTTACTAGTGTAATTTAGTCCATTGAGTTTTAATTGTTACTTTTAATTTTTTTGGTTTTGTTGTGTTTGAGAACTCTTTCAAGCTTGGTAGATCTTGTGGTTTGGGTTAATTTGCATTGTTTGTGTTGATGAATTATGGATGAAGAAGAGGGTTGCTGTTGTGGGGAAAAAAAACCTAGAATTTGGAGGTCAAGATGAAATGAAGACGAAGATGAAATGGTGAAGATGATGAAATTTGGAGGCTTGATGAAGATGAAATGAAGATGAAGATGAAATGATGAAGATGATGAAATTTCGACCATGATGCAATTTGGAGGTTTGATGAAAATGATGAAATTAAAAAAATATCTAATGGACTGGATGAGATCTGGTCCATTAGATGGAGATATTTTTATTTCCATTTAGATTTTTTTAAAATTTTTTAATTATTTAATATAATAAAAATGTATTTTAATTTTTTTAAAAATATAAATAAGGGCATTTTAGGCATTTTAAGACTTTTCGTACCGTTGACCGTGGTCTCGAGTTAATGGTAGGGGATGTCTATGTAATATTTATAAAATGTCAGGAAAGGTTTGTGTTGATATGTCCAAACTTTATTTATTTATGTAATTATGTTAAACTAGAGGGTTGTTTGTGTAATTTCCCAAAAGGAAAAAGAGTTTTTAGAAAGAAAAAAGACAACCACATAAAATGCATGTGTTAAGTATTATAGAAATAATCCAAAAAAATAGCAAAAATTACTAATAATGGTATGATTAATAATGTTTATTTTTTAAATTTTAATTATTTATTAAATTATGTTTATGATTAAAAGTCGTAGCTTTATAATGCAATTTAGTTCCTTATATCTTACAAAACTGTATTGCATCAAGCATCTTTATTTGAAAAATAAATAAGTTTATTTTTTCTGAAAGAAAATTAGTCTTTCGAAATTAGTATTGAATTCAAAATATGTTTTGATGATAGAATTATAAATAAGCAAAACTGTTTTTATTTAAATTAATAATTAATGTCAAAACTTGTTGAAAGATTCAAAGCATCAAAGTAGCTTTCCACTTGCACCATAACAATATTTCTTCCCTTTTGAAAGGTCAAGTCTTTGCAAAGCCACGCACCACTTTTATGTTTTTTTCTTTTGGGGGATTTTGGGAGATTTTTATTTGGGTCCCTAATTGTTAAAAAATTATCAATTTTTTAAAACAGTTACGTTTATTTGTATTTTTGGACCTTAACTTTTTAAAAATATATCAATATGATCCCTTTGACTAATTTTTTAACGGTCAAACCTTATAGAATTGATAAAAAGATTGATTTGCCCTTAATTCCATTTAAATAAATTAAAATTACAATTTTAACCTTAAATTTTAAAAAAGATTATTAATAATTAGAAGAGTAGTATAGTTATTTTATATTAATTTTTAAAAATAAAATTAAAAAATTTTGAATTACAATTTTAAACTCAAAGTTTATAAAAGATTGTTAATAATTAGAAAGATAATATGGTTATTTTATATTAAAATTTAAAAATAAAATTAAAAAAATTATGAAATTTTTTTAAACCAATCTGGACCGTCCATCAGATCTGATGGACGGTCTAGATCCTATCTGAATCAATTTTTTAAAAAAATTTAAAAAAATGTAAAAAATTATAAAAAGTAAAAAAATTAAAAAAAGTTCAGATTTGGTCCGTCCATCAGATCTGATGGACAGTCTAGATCATATATGGACCAATTTTTAAAAAAATTTAAAAAACTGAAAAAATTAAAAAATTAAAACAAAAATTAAAAAAATCCAGATCAAATCTGGACCGTCCATCAGATTTGATGGACGATCCAGATTTGATCTGGACCGCCCTCCTTCTTGGATTCATCGAATCCATGGAGGAATCCATGGAGCTTCCTTGTCCGAAACTTCGTTGTTCTTCTCGTAGGCGGGGGAATGCTTGGCGGCGATCGAAGACCATTGAAGAACAAATTGAAGAACCAGAACCTCCGTCGTCCTTCGAGTGTTCTTCGATTGACGAAGAACCCTAGGTACTTCCACCTTCGATCGACGAAGAACCCAGAAGTTTCTGGGTTCTTCGTCGATCGAAGAAATCGGCAATTTTTTTTTTTGAATTTTTTTTTCTAAACAGCAAAAACAAAAAAAAAAGAAAAAAATTGATTTCCACTTTTTATTTTATTTAAAAAATTTCAATATAATTTCCACTGTCTATCAATCTTGATAGGTAGTGGAGATC
Organism: Xanthoceras sorbifolium; assembly: GCA_003430845.1. Classification (NCBI taxonomy): domain Eukaryota; kingdom Viridiplantae; phylum Streptophyta; class Magnoliopsida; order Sapindales; family Sapindaceae; genus Xanthoceras; species Xanthoceras sorbifolium. Next base: position 7,899,908 of record CM010611.1, read on the forward strand.
CAACTAAATTTTTTTAGTTTAATTTATTTTAAATTTTTAACTAGAGATAGATATGTCATTTCACTAAAAAATATTTTAATTTATAATAATAATGAATTTCTACCGTCCATCATATAATGGATGGTGGAGGTAAAATATAAAATAATAACAAATTAAAAAAATTAAAAAAAATTAAAAATAAAAAGATGGATCTCCACTGTCCATCTTCATAGATATATGATGGATATCATAAACACAATTTTTTTTAAAAAAAAGAGGGGGCAATTATCAATTTGATCTCTAACTTTTAGGGAATCATCAATTGTTTAACGCAGTTTCGTTTATTAGTATCCTTAAGCCCAGTTGGGTTCATTGAAGAACATAGATCTCCATCGCTAGAGGTCACTTCCTCTCCAGCGATGCAGATCGATCTCTATAGCTGGATATGCTTGTTTCTCAATTTTTTTTATTTTTTTATTTTTTGTTCTTGGTGGAGATCCAGATTGGATCTCTACCAAAAATAGTTTCAATTTTTTTTTACTTAAGAGTAAAAAATAAATTTTAAAAAAATATTTAATTTTCACTTTTTATTTTTATTTTTTTAAAATTCTAATATATTCTTCACCGTCTATCAAGTGAATATTTATTTAAAAAAAATATTTATATATCCCTTATTTATATCCTATATGGTCCTATGATCAGCCAACCAAATGTGAGTTTGAAAAACAAAATAGAAGAAGAAGATTTAAACTTATAATTTTGTTAATGTGAGTTTGAAAAACTTACCATTAGACGTTATCAACTTCTATCGAATACCAATATTAAGTTGGAGTTATAAAGTGTTTCATTTTTTAAAAGATATTAAAGAAAAGCAAAGACCTAACTATGTATTCAGAAATCCACTTATTGCTTATGGTAGATAAATTTTATAATTCAAAGAAAGTGAAACATATGTGCTACTTTTGTCATCTTTCCACCAAAAACTATTAATTTTATCTTCGTATGAATCCCACTTTACCATCCTGTATATGTAGACCTAAAATTCAAATCAGATCTGATGGACAGTCTAGATCATATGTGGACCAATTTTAAAAAAAATTTAAATAGCTGAAAAAATTAAAAAAGTAAAAAAAAAAATTAAAAAAATCCAAATCAAATATGGACTGTCCATCAGATCTGATGGAATGTCCAGATTTGATTTGGACCACCCTCCTCCATGGATTTAATTCATCGAATCCATGGAGGAATCCATAGAGCTTCCCTGTCCGAAACTTTGTCGTTCTTCGCGGAGGTGGGGGAATGCTTGGCGGCGATCGAAGACCATCAAAGAACAGATCGAAGAACCTGAACCTTCGTCGTCCTTCGAGTGTTCTTTGATTGACGAAGAACCCAGAAGTTTATAGGTTCTTCGTCGATCGAAGAACCCTGGGTTCTTCCACCTTCGATCGACGAAGAACCAAGAAGTTTTTGGGTTCTTTGTCGATCGAAGAAATCTGTAATTTTTTTTTTTTTTGTGTTCTTGGTGGAGATCCAATCTGGATCTCCACCAAGAACAGTTTGAATTTTTTGTTTTTTTTTCTAAATAGCAAAAAGAAAAAAAAAATAAAAAAATTGATTTTCAAATTTTATTTTATTTAAAAAATTCCAATATAATCTCTATCGTCCATCAATATTGATAGGTGGAGGAGATCCAACTAAAATTTTTTTAAAATTTAAATTTTTTAGTTTAATTTATTTTAAAGTTTTAACTAGGGTAAATATGTTATTTTACTAAAATTTTACTGTTGACTCATTGATAGGTTTAAAGACAAAAATATCCATGGAATTGTTAAGTTTGACTAACGGTTGACTTACAGAATAAACAAATTGATACATTTTCTAAAAGTTAGGGTCCAAACATACCATTAACCATAACTGTTTTAAAAAATTAATAATTCTCCAAAAGTCAGGGACCAAAATAAAAATTCCCCTTTTCCTTTTAATTGTTGAGTCGTTTGGTATATCGGATTAGATTGTATTGAATTATGTATAATTAAATATAATTAAATTAAAATAAATTAAGAGTGAAATTCAAATCAGATATTAATTTTACCAAACTATAATTATTTGAAGTTAATTTAATATTTATGAATAAAATTTTAATTTTTACAAGACAAAACATGATCTCTTACTCTCAATAAATAAATAAAATCTAAATTGTGAAATTTGTTGAACCCCACCTCCCTTTAACCGGCCTTTGTTATATGGGAACATTGTACTGTACACACATGTTAGATGTAGAGTAGTCTGAGCAGGTCAAACACTGAACATGAAATTGTCGTTGATATTACTAAAATACCCCTATAATTTCATGTATTAACTAAAATCCCCTTTTAATTTTGTTTATAATTAAAATCTCTTCCATAATTTTATTTTATAGTTAATTTCTCTTTACTGTCAGTTTTAATTACCAAAATATCTTTGACTATTAATTTTTCTGTTAGGAATATTATTAAAATTTTCCTCTAGTTTGGTGTATTAGTCAAAATCCTCTCTAATTTCATTTATGACCAAAATCCCTCCCGTAGTTTCATTTTATAGTTAATTTTCTCCCTATCGTCAGTTTTAATTACCAAAATACCTTTAATTGTTAACTTTTATGTTAAAAATTTTAGGGCACCAAGGGTAAAAAGGTAAATGCCTATAAATATTAAATTAAAATATTTTAATTTTTAATATTAATAAATTTCTATTGTCCATCATATGATGGATGGTAGAGGTTAAATATAAAATAATAAAAAATTAAAAAATTAAAAATAAAAAGATAGATCTCCACTGTCCATCTTCATATATGGATGGTGGAGATCATAAACACAATGTTTTTTTTTTAAAAAAAGAGGGGCAATTATCAATTTGATTTCTAACTTTTGAGGAATCATCAATTTTTTAACGCAGTTTCGTTTATTGGTATCCTTGAGCCCAGTGGGGTTCATTGAAGAAACTAGATCTCCATCGCTGGAGACTCTTCGATCTCCAGCCATGAAGACCCAGCGATCTCCATCACTGGAGGTCGCTTCCTCTCCAGCGATCTCCATGGCTGGAGATGCTTGTTTCTCAATTTTTTTTTATTTTTTGTTCTTGGTGGAGATCCAGATTATATCTCTACCAAAAATAGTTTCAATTTTTTTTTTACTTAACAGTAAAAAATAAATTTTAAAAAAAATATTTGATTTTTACTTTTCATTTTTTTTTAAAAAAATTATAATATAATCTTCACCGTCTATCAAGTGGAGATCCATTTTAAAAAAATATTTATATATCCCTTCTTTATATACTATATGGTCCTGTGATCAGCCAACCAAATGTGAGTTTGAAAAACAAAATAGAAGAAGAAGATTTAAACTTATAATTTTGTTAATGTGAGTTTGAAAAACTTACCATTAGACCATATCAACTTCTATCGAATACCAATATTAAGTTGGAGTTATAAAGTGTTTCATTTTTTAAAAGATATTAAAGAAAAGCAAAGACCTAACTATGTATTCAGAAATCCACTTATTGCTTATGGTAGATAAATTTTATAATTCAAAGAAAGTGAAACATATGTACTACTTCTGTCATCATTCCACCAAAAACTATTAATTTTATCTTCGTATGAATCCCACTTTACCATCCTGTATATGTAGACCTAAAATTCAAATAAAAAAAGAACTGCAAATAACCCACTATCATTTTCTTTGGTTAAAAAGAAAGATGGCTATTTGGATCATTTACTATATAAATAAATAAAATCATATACTACTAATAATAAAATTAACTTCTTCAAAAATTATAAGATATATTATAAATAAAAATAAAATCTTCATACATTTGAATACATTATATATATTTTATAATTATAAGATATATTCTTGTATACTTTGAATACATTTGCTTTTCCTAAGCTTTGGATTAAGAGTAAGTAAATGAAAGTTGTTGAAGTCATAAACATAATATATTTATGTAAATGAAGGCCGCTGAAGTCATAAAAATTACAGATTTAAGAAAAGAAAAAAAGAAAAACACCCTAAGTTATGATCAAATTGGAAATAGCTATATCGTCTCAAAATTGCTTTCAACTTTCATAATATTTTTGTAACCCAGCAACCTATCAAATATTATATATAAAAACAAACATGGTTTTATTGGCATCAAAGTGATAGATAAAACAACAAATTAATAAAGAAACATACAGATGAACCAAAGAACAAAAGGAACTTATCGTACGTGTAACAAATTTTAATTGAAGTTGGAATCTATAGGTAGGTAGGTAGTTAGAAAGTTGTTCTAAGGACATTTGGGTCCTCCTCTCTTGGTCTTCCAGTTATTGTAGCAAGGACATGACTCCTTGTTTCCATAAAAACCAGCAGGCACACACAAGCACTTGGCACAGCACTTTTGGCAAAAGAACAAGCATGGCTTCTTGTATTGTGTCTTCGAACATCTTGTACTGCAATGTGGACCGCACTCTGCAAGTTCAATATACTCGTTAAATCATCAGATGATCCTAAGATAGAGTTGTTTGTATATTATTTAGATGTATATATATATATCTGCATGCATCCATCTAATAGAAACATATCATAACACACATGATACGTATCTATTGGCCAATGCATGTACATATATACATCTGTTTTCGTATCTATACTACGTACCCTGGGGTTGAAGACTGCCTTCAGTTATACCATACTGAAATTCAAGAAAATTAACAAGGTGGTTGACATGAGCCTTTGAAAAACTTGTTGAAATTAAGCTGCTCAAAAAATTTAAAATATTTATGGAGTGTTCATCAGAAAAATCTCACCTTGGTATGGTTTTGAACTGGTTGTTGCTGTGGACTTGGAGCCTCATTATCAGTAATGTTGGTAGCCTGGAAGAGTCACAAAATTGAAGATGAACTAGAATTCCTGTGTCACCCGAATGCGTGAAAGAAACAAAAGAGAAAGAGAAAGACTTACATGATGCTCTACTAGTAAAAGAAACATGAAACAGATGGAGAACATCGGCACTATGCTTGGCCTTGCCATTGCGAGTTTTGAATTAAGGAAGAGAAGAGAAAGGAGGATTTGAGTTGCTATTGAAGGAGTAGTAGTTGGGGGATATTTATAGGCAGTTGAAGAATGAAAAATAATTCAAGATTTAATTAGGGAATTATTTGGGTTTATGTCTTATTCACGGAAAGTTGCTGCATTGACAACCACATTAACAAAACTTGCTGCTTTATAAAATGGGCATTAAAAAAACTTCAGTGGATTCACTTGCTTAATTTCTTATGATATAAGTTTTACTATCGTGCTATCATGAGATTCATCCCATGCGTGACATGTGTAGTTGTTGTTGTTGTTATACTCTCTTTAACATGAGTGTATTTCATATGTAGTTTATTATTTACAAAACACTGAGTCTATTTGCGGTTTTATTAAATTACACTTGCAATCAAAATTTGCAGAAATTCAAACTAAATTCTTCTAATGTTAAGTTTGACTAGTAAAAAATAGGGTTGGTTGTTAAAAAAAAAGAAAAAAAAAGAAAAAAGTGAAAGATTTATGGTGGATCCAATATGTATTGTGAATTAAGGAAGGTTCGAACTTACTTTTTAATGGTCAAACTTAACGTCAGAAGAGTTAAGTGTGAGTTTATACAAACTTTAATTATAAGTGTAATTTAATAAAAATTAAGTAGGTTTGGTATTATTTATTCATTTACAAAAATAGAAGCTGAGGGAGCTAATTCTATTAAATCCCGTTCCATGTGAAATGGGTAAGATGAAAAGGATAGGAGTCGATCTCATGTGCATTCACATGTGATTTAGTTTTCAACAGATGCAGCTAACACAATAGAACCATTTATCCAGAATCTGCGCACACACTTTTGTCATCACAAGGAGGCAGAACCCTATCTATTTAGTCTATTATACTGCATATATTGATTCTCGTGACATGTTTTTGTTTGTTCCTTACACTTTCTTTTGTAATAATCTTGGAAATGTAACCGACAGAGAGAAAAAGATAAAAAGTCACAGGTTCTGGAATAGCCGTCCATCCCCACCAATACTATACCATTGACGTTGAGGTTAGGTATTTTAGTTGGTTATGTTAGTGTCCTCGTGAACTTTGCTTCTTATTTGTATTCTAAAAATCTTGTGGAGCTCACAGAGTGCGCTCTGAATCAAACAGATCGAATCAAGCCTTTTCTTTTCCTTTTTCTAATATTTTTTTAAGGCCAACTTTCTAAATATCCCTCTAATTAATAGTGAATACAAAAATAGCCATTCTCGAAAAGTTTGTTGAAATTGTTAGTGTTGATCTCTTTAGGATGTGCTTCTGTTAGTTGCTTAGTGGTTTGAATAATTCCTATTATTAAAGTCAAGTTGTTTGTTTTCTAGTCACTTACCACGTTAATAGGAATGTAAAACGTGGGTTGCAGTTTCTGATTCTGTTATCTTTGTAAGGCTATATATAGCCAGTTCTGCTGTTTAAATTAAATAAGTCACATTCTCATATCTTGCTTATATTCACTAGATAAACACTTACAAGTGGTATCAGAGCACCATTACTGGGGCCTGATTGAAATTAAGAAGCTGCAGTCTTCTGAGAGGTTTAGTGACGAGATTATGGCAACTGAGAGTGGATTTGTACAACCATCGATCCCGAAATTCAATGGGCATTACGATCACTGGAGTATGCTCATGGAAAATTTCATGCGATCGAAAGAATATTGGAGTGTGGTTGTAGATGGGATTCCTGCAGCAGCAGAAGGAGTTCAACTCACTGAAGCACAGAAGAAGGTGATTGATGATGCAAAGTTGAAGGATATGAAGGCAAAGAATTATCTCTTCCAGGCCATAGATCGATCAATCCTGGAAACAATCTTGAACAAGGATACAACCAAAAGCATTTGGGATTCCTTGAAGCAGAAGTATCAGGGGACAGCACGAGTGCAGCGAGCGTATCGCCAAGCTCTCCAAAAGGAGTTTGAGATGCTGAACATGAAAATGGGCGAGTCTGTTTACGAGTACTTTGCTCGTACTCTTGCTGTGGTTAACAAGCTGAGAATTAATAAAGGAACGATAGACGATGTAGCAGTCATCGAGAAGATTCTGAGATCCAGGACACCCAAGTTCGATTACATGGTGTGTTCTATTGAGGAGTCAAATGATTTGGATGCTCTTACCATTGATGAGTTACAAAGTAGTCTTCTAGTACATGAGTAACGTATGAAAGCTCATGTTGTGGAAGAGCAAGCATTGAAGATTACTTTTGGAGAATCTTCAGGAGATAGAGGACGAGGTCGTGGCAGATTTCGAGGATGAGGAAGAGGAGGAGGCAGGCGTAGTTTTGAAAAATCCACTGTTGAGTGCTATAACTGTCATAAGCTTGGACACTTTCAGTATGAATGTCCAAAGAAGGGAACCGAAGCGCATGCCAACTATATGGAAGGTAGTGAAGAAATGTTGTTGATGGCATATGTGAATGATAAGGAAGCTAGCTTAGAAGAAACGTGGTTTCTCGACTCTGGATGCAGCAATCACATGTGTGGAAAGAAGTAGTTTTTCTCAGACTTTGAAGGAAATTTCAGAGAAAAAGTGAAACTGGGAGATAACTCAAGCATGGATGTGATGGGTAAAGGCAATGTGCGAATGTTGGTGAATGGTTTGGTACATATTATTACTGGTGTATTCTATGTTCCAGGATTGCAAAATAGCCTGATAAGTATTGGTCAGCTTGCTGAAAAGGGACTCGCTATCCTTATTCAACGTGGAACCTGTAAAATTTATCATCATGAGAAAGGGTTAATCATGGAAATTACAATGTCCTCAAATCGAATGTTCAAGCTATTTGCTCAAACACAATTGAAAGAGGAAGCTTGTTTCAACTCTTTCATGGATGATCCAGCTCGTCTTTGGCATAACAGATATGGTCATCTAAGCTACAGTGGACTGAAACTTCTTCAACAAAAGGGAATGGTAAGAGGGTTGCCTTGTCTTGAAATCTCGTCAAAGATATGTGAAGATTGCTTGGTGGGGAAACAATAGAGGGATCCATTTCCTAGGGAAGGGACATGGAGAGCTTCTCAGATTCTAGAACTGGTACATGCCGATATTTGTGAACCAATCAGTCCTTTGTCCAACAGCAACAAAAGGTATATGATTAGATTTATTGATGACTATAGCCGTAAAGTTTGGGTTTATTTCTTGATTGAGAAGTCTGAAGCGTTTATTACTTTCAAGAAATTTAAGAATCGTGTTGAAAAAGAGACTGGTTTGAGTATAAAAGGTCTTCGTACTGACCGTGGAGGTGAGTTCATGTCACTTGAATTCTCTAATTTTTGTAGTGAAAACGGTATTCGAAGATAACTAACAGCTGCATACACCCCCCAACAAAACGGTGTAGCAGAACAGAAGAATCGAACTATAATGAATATATGCTCTCAGAGAAGAAGATTCCTAAAATATTTTGGCCTGAAGCTGTGAATTGGACAGTTTATGTTCTTAATAGGAGTCCAACACTTGCAGTGAAGAACAAAACTCCAGAAGAAGCTTGGAGTAGATTCAAACCTTCAGTAGATCACTTCAGAGTGTTTGGGTGTCTATCTCATGTTCATATTCCTGATTGCAAAAGGACAAAGCTCGATGAAAAAAGTGTAAAATGTGTTTTGCTTGGAATTAGTGAGGAGTCTAAGTCATATAGATTGTATGATCCCATTTCTCAGAAGATCATAGTCAGTAGAGATGTGGTGTTTGATGAAGACAGCAGCTGGGATTGGGATAAAGGTCATGAGGAAGTTACTTTGGCTGATTTAAATTGGGGCAAAAATGACACAGAACCAGATGCAGCTGTTGCAAATGGAGATGAAATTGAAATTGGCGAACCAGATGCAGCTGCTGCAAGTGGAGATGAAACTGAAATTGGCACACATAGCAGTACTGAAGAAAGTGTTGGTGGTTCGAATGGGTCAAATGAAGGCAGTGATTCTTTAGGTGAAAATCATTCACTTGAGGCTCGGGAACAACGGTTGAGAAGGCAACCGACTTGGATGGGGAATTATGTGAGTGGAGAAGACTTATTTGAGGAAGCAAACATGGCATTTTTAGCTATCTTTGCAACCAATGATCTAGTTCTATTTGAAGAGGCACTAAAAGATGCAAAGTGGAGAACAGCGATGGATGTGGAAATTGCAGCAATAGAGAAAAATGATACTTGGGAATTAACAAATTTACCTATTGGGGCAAAGAATAAAATGGGTGTATAAAACGAAACTCAATGAAAATGGTGAGGTGGAGAAGTACAAAGCCCGTTTGGTTGTAAAAGGTTACACCAAAAAATATGGCGTGGACTACATAGAGGTTTTTACACCTGTAGCACGTTTGGAGACAGTTCGATTGGTAATTTCTCTTGCAGCTCAGAAAAGGTGGACGATTTTTCAGCTAGATGTAAAGTCAGCCTTTCTCCATGGAGAACTTAGCGAAGAGGTTTTTGTCGAGCAACCTCCTGGTTATGAGAAGAAAGGGAAAGAACAAAATGTGTACAGACTAAAGAAAGCTTTATACAGACTCAAACAAGCTCCACGGGCTTGGTACAGTCGGATAGTGTCATATTTCACTAAAGAAGGGTTCGAAAGGTGTCCTTATGAACATACTTTGTTCATCAAAGCAGGAGAAGGAGGTAAAATTCTAATTGTTTGTCTCTATGTTGATGACTTGATTTTTACTGGCAACGATGGACATATGTTTGTTGAATTCAAAAATTCTATGATGCAAGAGTTTGACATGACAGACCTTGGAAAAATGAGATATTTCCTCAGTCTAGAAATAATACAAGGGCCGGAGGGCATTTTTATATGCCAAAAGCGGTACACACAGGTGGTGCTAGAAAGGTTTGATATGGATAAATGCAATTCAGTTCATAATCCAATTGTTCCAGGTTGCAAACTCATGAGAGATGAGAATGGAGTAAGGGTAGATAGTAGTCGCTACAAGCAGATAGTTGGCAGTCTAATGTATCTGACTGCTACTCGACCTGACATTATGTTTGTGGTAAGCCCTCTAAGTAGGTATATGGATCGTCACACAGAGCTTCATCTTCAGACAGCCAAGAGAATTCTGAGATATCTGAAAGGAACTTTGAATTTTGGAATATTTTATAGAAAGGGAGGAGATGAGAAGTTGATTGCCTATACAGACAGTGACTACGCTGGAGATATAGATGATAGAAGGAGTACTTCAGGTTATGTTTTTCTATTGAGTTCAGGGGCCGTTTCCTGGTCATCGAAGAAATAACCAATAGTCACTTTGTCTACCACTGAAGCTGAGTTCGTTGCAGCAGCTTCATGTGCATGTCAAGCAGTTTGGGTAAGAAGGATTTTGAAGGGTTTTAATCATGTTCAAAGTGGTGGCATAACTGTCTTTTGTGACAGTAGCTTAGCAATTGAGCTTTCGAAAAATCCGGTATTACATGGTCGAAGCAAGCATATAGATGTCAGATTCCATTTTCTTCGTGAGCTTACTAAAGATGGAGTTGTAAAGCTGGTTCATTGTCACACTCAAGAACAGGTTGCAGACATATTGACCAAGCCATTAAAGCTTGATGTTTTCGTGAAGCTAAGAGGTCTGTTGGGGGTCTGCACAGATCCAAGTATAAACTGAATAAAATTGGTATTCAGTTTAAGGGAGAATGTTGAAATTGTTAGTGTTGATCGAGTCTTTAGGATGTGCTTCTGTTAGTTGCTTAGTGGTTTGAATAATTCCTATTATTAAAGTCAAGTTGTTTGTTTCCTAGTCACTTACCACGTTAATAGGAATGTAAAATGTTAGTTGCAGTTTCTGATTCTGTTATCTTTGTAAGGCTATATATAGCCAGTTCTGCTGTTTAAATTAAATAAGTGTGCACATTCTCATATCTTGCTTATATTCACTAGATAAACACTTACAAAGTTATATTTTTCTGGTCATGTAAACTGTTTTTGGGATACAAATACCATTTGTAACTTTAATCCCCAAAACAACTGGTAAACCTGAAAATAATTGCAAAATCACTCATTGGTATGTAAACCCTAAGTGTAGAGAGAGAAACAAGAATCATTGAGAGAGAGACTATTTAGAGAGAAAACCGACTGTAGAGAGAGAAAGTCGTTGGTGACTTTAAAGTTCCTTTCCATTTGGTTTACCACCATTTCGCTTCCATGAAATGCTTGTTCGTTTTCAGTTGACGACGACGGAAGTTACATGTCGTTTCCTCTCGGCGGCGACAAAAGTGACAGTTAGTTAAATTTAAAAAGCAAAATGAATACATGCAAGGTAAACTTGGAATTGAACTAAACTACCTTCATCCTTCTATATGACCTGTATTTATAGGCATTTTGAGGGACAAAAGTCACAATTGGTTGAAGCTCATTTAATATTGTTGGTTGAATTTGATTAACCAATTTTGACAAATTGGATTTCTCCATAAATGCACCGATTTATGTACCACAATTGGCGCTGCATGCCTCCGATTTTGCTTCTGACATGAAATGAAATGTGAAATTGTAGATATTTGTTTTAACTTTCTAGAATGATAAGGTTCGTAAAAATCTAAATTTTGTAGCTCAAGTTATGGTTAAAAGAGTTAAGCATATTTAGAGTGCGACGGTAGATGTGTCTCATTTTAACCCACTTTTGACCCCCCGAACATTCCTATTTAAAATTCTATATGAAATACATTCTTGTAGAACTTTGAATAAGCTTTCCCCAGACTAAAATTGACATCAATATGATATTTAGATAAAACGTTATGACTATTTTACCTAACTTGCATTAAACAATAATTTTTATAATTAAGGATAAAAGTGTAAATATACATAAATTAGAAAAGTCTTTTTTTTAATCATAAGTTAGGAAATTTAATGGTACTATTAGTATAAAATGATGATTTTAACTCTTATTCATGCACTTGTAAGTGTTCATCCCCCCTCCCCCAAGCTTATTGCTAGTCCCTAGCAGTTATACCGTTATTATTTAGTAATGATTTATTAAATTCAAAGCCAAGGCATTGACCATTTATCCTAACTTTTTTGTCATTTAAATACCGTTAATATACCGTTATGCTTTCATTTAATCTTATTGTTTGCATTACGAAAGTGTCTGCATGAATTTTGGTTTATTATTAATATGGAAATTATTATCTCTATGAGAAATCATTAGGGTATGAATGAGTTTAGTGATAGTCTAGCAATAATAGTTAAGTTGATTGAGCCACAAAAGTGTTAATTGACTTAAAGAAGTGCAACTATATTGGGTGTTTGATTGCATCACTTAATGGCCATTGGGTGAAGTTATTGAATTCGAATCATCAATGCATGACAATAATTTGATGAGCCAATGTTAGGAAATACTTCTATCTTAAATATATATTAAGCTTCAATAAGTTGATTACACCAGTGACTCTCATGAATGTTTCCATTCGACCGCGTAACACTTCCTCACATTTGAATACATTCCTTCGTTACTCATAGCCTTGTTGAATTTAATTTCACCAACATCATTCTAAAAATCATTGACTTAAATTTCTGAACTTTTATAACATCTTTAGTTTGGTAGTGGTAACCACCTCTTCCTTATGGATTCGACCCCGTACTCACGGGAATATATTACTTCGACACATCCTGCACTTGGGATATTATTCCCACGCGTTTGAGCGTGTCACTAGTCAGCAGATATAGGGAGACTCCTGATCAGTCTCACCTAAATGCAGCAAAGAGGATACTCCGTTATATAAAAGGTACCATTAATGATGGTATGTTGTATACAAAATGTGAAGATTGCAGGTTCACTGGCTATTCAGATAGTGATTGGGGAAGAGATCTGGATAAACGTAAAAGCACGACAAGTTTTACGTTTTTTATGGGAGATACAGCATTCACATGGTCATCCAAAAAGCAAGCTATTGTGACAGTGTCATCATGTGAAGCTGAGTACGTTGCTGCATGCTCAGCTGTCTGTCATGGTATATGGATAAGGAATGTGTTGGAGTACTTAGGATTTCCACAAGTTAATCCTACAGAGGTTTACATCGACAATCGGTCAGCGATTGCACTAGCAAAGAATCCAGTATTTCATAAGAGAAGCAAACACATTGATACGCGGTATCATTTCATCAGAGAGCATGTGAAGAACAAAGAGGTGGAACTAGTCTCTTGCAGGACATATGATCAGGTTGCTGATATTTTCACTAAGCCACTCAAACATGATGTGTTTTCAAGACTGAAGTCCATGCTCGGTATGACTAAACAATGAGAGTCAAGTTTAAGGGGGGATGTTGAAAATTAAACTTGCCTCTAGAAGCCTACAAACATGGACTCAACAACTACCATTCTAGAAACCATCCACCATTGTTGAAATCAAACTTGCTAGAAGCCATGCAATATTGACTCAACTACCACAATTGACTCCAACAACCCTTATCTCCCCAGCTGTAATCTGCATGTGCTTTTGATTGTTATTTTGTTTTTTGTTTATCTCATTTCCTATATAAAGGAATAAAGGTTGTATTAAATAAGTGTGGAGTGGTGTAAGTCGATAAAGAGAGAAATAAAATCTTCTCCTCTTTTGTGTGTTTCGAAATCTCTCTCAGAGGTGCACCACAAGTGACCTCAAACCATACCATCCCACCAACATTGACCTGGTGACTTTCAGTCACTGATCATGACTTGCGATAGTAGATAGTGGCCATGAGGTCGCACCTTTGGGTCGCATGTTATCAACACCTTCTTCTGAATGTTCTTCCTGAAGGCTAATTGATCCAATAGAGGCCAGATGCCATTGGCCCAATCAAATGATCCTGTTTGAACATCAACATTTCAAGAAACACATCAAGACATGTGAAATTGAAATTAAAAACATAGAGATGATTATAGATATCGATTTTGAAAATAAGCGTGCACAAACGTACAAGATCTATTTCTCTCCCTAAATCATGTTCAAACAACAAATGCTCTTAGTTATGAATGCAAATAAGACACTATTTATAAACACATTTTTCGAGAAGTTTCAAGATAGCATTTTATGGGAAGTATACTAGCACATATTTTCAAGACACTCAAGGATTTCAAAAGACTCAATAAACTACGCAAAAGCATGTGTGTGTGAGATATTGCTCTACAAATATAATACTGCTCTACAAATTTATTAAGGCAATTTAACAACATGAAATGCACACATGTGAACCAACAATTTCAGGAAGTTTTCAATCTTGATTCAAACAAAGAATAGATTTCATACAAGCACGATGTGTCAAGTGAATATTTTCACCATTTCCAAATTTTTATTTCCTTTGATAAATTTTTCAACAAGTCTTCATTTTTCATCTTTTTGACTAGGAATCTCTCCAGTACTTCAATATTTTTAGTGTTCTACATGTAACTCCATAGATTTGTATGTTTTCTGTTTTTCATGCATAACCTTCATTGTGACTTTCACTCAACTTACTACTGTAGCCAGAGCCGGCCCTAGGGTGGTCAAGGCGGTGCCGCCGCACAAGGCCCTCGGCCGGCAAGGGGCTCTGGATTTTTTTTTTTAAAAAAATTTCAAGGAAGAAAAATATAATATAAAATTATCATATCACACATATGAAACAACATGTCTGTTGGCACAGATGGTTAAGACATGCCTTTAACAGCAAATGTATTAAATAAGCCGGGTTTGAACCCCTTTGTTGCTCCATTTTTTATTGTTTTTAGATTTTTTTTTTTTTTTTGGCTTAAATCCTCTATTTCCCCCAAATTTCTTCCACCATCTTCATCATCTATTTCAAATTAAAAGGCAAAACTTAAGATTCAAGAATCATGCTCTGGTATGAATTGGTTTTCTAGTTTCTACATCTTAATATATAAAATTATATCATGAATTCATGATGATTATTGTTTAACAATTTGTTTGTTTTTTTTTTTTTAAAACCTTAGAAATTTGAAGGATTGTATGTTTGGTCAATTTGATTGAAAGCTTGGAGCAATTGAGGCTTGAAGGATTTTAAATCGAAGAGATCTTCAAGGTTAGTTAGTTGTTTTGCTTATTATTTTTTCGAATTCAAATTGATTATATTAAAGTTCATATTTTGTCATATATGATATCTTGTATTGGTAAAGTAAAGATCATTTATCATCATTGTATCGATTTTATTATTTTTTTCAAACAAAAAAAATTTATATAAGAACATGAAGGGTCAATTTTTTTTTTTTCCACACCGTACCCCTAAAAACTTTGGGCCGGCCCTAACTATGGCCCTTTTCTACATTGGGCAGTTGCACAAGTTGCAATTGTAGTCATTTTCCATGAATGAGCTCAATAAATCTATGAATGCGGAACAGTCATGGATACTAACCATGGGTCATTTAAGAATTCTCATATGGAGATATTATGTGAATCCATATAAAATATGCTCAAAATGAAATATTGATCATAATATATCCATCTTCTTCTAAATGGATCTCAACTGTCCATCATCTCAGAATGGATGGATGGAATTTCATTTTCAATTTTTTTTAATAATCTTATAATTTTTGTTTAATAAAATATTTAAAAAAATATTGAAAGGACGAAAATACTCTTTAGCTTGTTAGTTTGACTAATGGTAAGATATGTAACTATTAAAGATAAAGTTGTTTCTACTTGTAAAAGAACAAACATGGTTGTTCTTGCTCTTTTTATTAAGTTGATCATTCCTAAAGCCTAGAAGTGTCAAAAGGTCTGGACAATTGAATCTCGTACTGGATCGGATTTTTGCCCTTTGAAAATATAAGATTTTTTATATGAGATGTTGAAGGTTCAAACTCATGACCTTAGTTGATTAAGAGTAAAATTTTCACCAAGTTGTAACTTTACATATAGTAAGTTTTGTAATTAATTATAAATAAGTAATCCCAAAAATATGATATTGGCCGAGTGGTATGCCTCTCATACACACCTTAAGCTTGCGACTTCGAATTGTGCCTCCTCCCGTCAAGTCCCGAATTAATTGTTATAAATAACTAATCACATATCAATATAGCAAAACTCTGAAACCCAATTTACTTTAGTATTTTTTTTTTCTTTTTAACTTAAGATTTGTGACCCAAGAAATTATTGAACTCAAAAAAATACATATTATGCGGGCAGAATTTTTCTAGCACAGACAGCACTCGGTCTGCATAATATTGTATTAAAGTCTAGTATGAATTTAGGCTTTTAAATGCTAAGAGCTTCTTCAATTCAAGAGCAATTTTTGCTCCAACCCAACACCAAAACCTATTCTCCAATACCTTTTTTGTGTAGGTGAAAAGTATTACACCAAATATGGACACCAAAAACTATTCATTATTTTAAAATTTTAATTTTGCCCTTTATGTTATAACTCCAATAAATTTTATTCCTTCTATATCCTTTAACCAATTTAATTTATTTATATATTTCAATAAATAAAGAAATATATAAATTAACTTTATATAAAAAATATATCGTTGGAATTAGTTGGAATTAATTTGCCGAAAGCTTCAAAATGAGTACAATATTGATATATATTATTAAATTATTTAATTAACTTATTAATTAAATATTTAACTCATTTATACTTTTTAATTTCACTTAAATTTTTAATGTATAAAAAAAATATTTTATCAATTACTACTTCAAAGATAATAATCCGTAATTGAATAAAAGTAATAACGTTATTAAATAGTGAAAGCACTTAGTTTTAACAATTCTTTACTCGACATAAAAAAATTAGAGACAAAGAGGCCCACATCTACTTTTCCTTTAAATTAATTATTTTTAAAGTTATATAAACTACATCGATTTTAAACATAGTCTCGAACTATTGTACCAAAAAGACGTGCATAGAACCAATACTTTAGAGGACAAAAGAAACGATGGGCACTGAAGTAGAATTAATAAAGACAGTGGGATCCGAAAAGAAATATAGAATGAAGTGACAGAAAATTGCATATAATTAAGTGCTTTCTTTTTTCTGCTTTGGAGTTGTTTAAAGACTGAGAGTCTTGGACAGATTGCCAAAATCCCTAATGCTGTCTGAAAGCAGCGCAAGTGGGTGGGTCTAAAATATGAGTTAAAAGCAAAGCTTTGTTTTTCACTAAATGAAGGATTAACTTGGATTCAATATGAGCATGATACTTGGATGGTATTGGGTTGTTTGGTTTGGAACTAACGATTTGTTTGGTTTGATATGAGTCATATCTAACATGATATAACACAATTAAGTATATAATCCATATATGATATAATATTATATTATATGTGTTGGACCGAAAGGTAATCCAAGAGGGGGAAGAATTAGGTTTATAACAAATTAAAAATATAAGATCACTTTCCTAGCTACAAATATGCAAAGCTAAAATGTTTGTGTAAATATCAAACTATGAATATAAACCATAAATATATTTGCACAATTTAAAGAGATAAGAGATAGAGAAAATTTAACAATGGATTTATAGTGGTTCGACTAACTATTGTCTATATTCACTCTTCCAAACTTCACCAAGTTTAGACTTTTTCACTAATCAAGGTCCTCAAGATCATAACTTCTTTACAAGAATACAATTGGTGTCTCGCTACACCAAACTTACTAAGATTACATTCTTCTCTTCGTCTCTTAACTTTTTAAGTAAAGACTCTTATACTTACAAAGTATATCTTACACTTAAATATAAATAATAAAAGTTTGAGTACAATAACTATTTCTCTTAAAGAAGAATTATGAAAATTTAAGCACAAACGAGTCTGATGTGTATGGATGACATGTTTTGGCTTAACAAGACTTAGAACACTTCATTGGGATGTTAGAGAACTTTACTAGGCTCTTAGAAGTGTTGGTTGGACGTCCCAATGCTTGTGTTTATAGGAAAATTGAAAAATTTGTCATTTAAAGCACAATAAACGCGTCAGTCCACTGTTTGGAACATGAGTGGATGAAGACCGAATGATTGAAAAACTACCCGTTACGGCCTTTATGAAGCTAACTGGAACATGAGAAGAACATGAGCTTCATAGTTCACCAAAGAGCATACGAGTTTAGCTATTAAGCGGAACATTTAGCGAAACATGCTCTACAAGATCTACTACTTTGCTACATAGTCCGCTATTTTGAAAATTTGAGATTATTTGATTTTTGTAAATTATTGATCCTTACTCCTCTAACCCTTCTTGCATATTAATTGATTTCTTCAAATAAATTAACATCTTACATTGTACATTGATAATTTCCAATTCAATTGAAACTTTACTTAAGTAAAAAATAAATCAAACAATGTTAGAAATTCATTAATTTTTGTTATCATTAAAATCAAGTATAAAGTCTTGAGACTAATAATATATAATTATTCAATATAATTATGAACCGTTTGTGTCGTGCCCATTAAGTTTGGACATAAAATTATAAGATTAAACCAAATCAACCATATAAATGGATGCTGTTTATTTCACATTATATGGTCACTCTTTCCATTTTTGTTTATTTTCTAAACCTTATTGGTAAATATATATTTTTAATCATTAGATGATATACAACTTAATATAACCAACTTATGCTTTGTATTGAAATCAAATATCAAGTGCTTTGAAAAAAAAAAAAATAATAAAGTATCAACAACTGAGTATGAAATTATAAAAAATCTCAATAACTAAACTAGTTTTTACTCATTATTAAAAATTTGATTTTCAAAAAAATTCTTTTTGATTCTATTTACATATATATATATATATATATTAAATATTATGTTTTCTTATAATTATTGGTCATAATTTGAAGGATAACACAATTATTGTTCAACAATTATAATTTCAATTTCTATTACATAATATCCAATAGTGTAAGATCATTATTAATTTTTTTTTTTTTAATATAGACATGAGATTTTATATTAGTTTTTACTGATAAGTTCAAGTATTTAAATAATAATGAAATAGAAGACATGATTAGGATGTATATCCTCCTCCTGGCAACATATGATTGGTCTTCCGTGGTCATTCTCAAATCTCAATCATGTTTTTAACCTTACCCACCAACACGCCATGTGGTCTACGCGCATAAGATGGCTTCCTAATACCTAAACTGGGCCCACTTTTCCATCACTGCCACCACTAGATTCGGCCTATCCTGGCCGTCCATTATTAAAATATTGTTCTCCGACATGGTTGATTAGATTTAGCATTTTAGGTAGTTTTCTATACTAAAAGGTCAATCACGCTTCACATGGGTGGGTCCCACTGAAAAAAATCCAGTAACAATCAACCTACTCGGATTAGGTTACGTGTTCAAGCGGCACGTTTTAAGCCTTGAATTACCAGGAACTGTAAATAAGAAACCGCACTGAAAAGTCAAAAGTCAATAAAGAACAACAACAGTCACAACTGGAATGGATGGCAGGCTGTACAGTGAAACCAAGTTGCTGGTCTTTAGATAGACCGAACCTGTTAGGTTCGTAAGCCCTAACCAAACAGGCTCGGACTGCCCGTACTCTCTATATATATATATATATTGGACCTCTCTTTTTCTTTACACGCGATATCTCTGGTTTCAGGAAAGAAGATATTTTTCTTTATTCAAGGTAAATGAAATATCTCTCTTTTATTTATTAATTTATTTATTTTAAATTGTATTTTAATTAAAAATGATGGACACCCAAGTTTCAAATATGATTGATCTACCGACTACCATGGAGTTTTTTTATTTGTAAAAAATTTTAATTTTGTTTTTTACTCTGTTCTTGTACGTATGTGTGAGAGATCAGCTTTTGCAGAGATTATAGATATGTTTGATTTTTGTTTTTTGAGGGAAAAGTTGTTTGTGCGTTTGACCTGATGTTTGGATCTGGGGTTTGAACTATCTTTCACTGATCTTTGATCTTGGTAGATATGATCTTTTGTTTTGATCGTTGTTGTGTTGACTTGGGGTGCAGTTCAGATCTAGAAGAAGTGAGAATTTAGGCTTTTGATTGGGAAGGATGGCGCTAGTTTCAGGAGGAACCTCAACGTTGAATCCAGATGCCCCACTATTTATTCCGGCTGCTTTTCGCCAAGTGGAGGATTTCTCGCCGGAGTGGTGGCAATTGATCACGACCTCCACATGGTACCCGGACTACTGGCTGAGCCAGCATCAGAATGAGGATGGTTTCTATGACAATACTGAAGATGATTTTGATGGTAGCAACATTGCTGACTTGCTCCCGGATACATTTGACCTTGATGCTGGTGAAGATTTTTCTGCTATTGAAGCTCAATTCGATGACTTTGTTATGTCTTATGAAACTGAAGTGCAACATGTTTCACCCCTCTTACCTGCTAATGGTAATATTCATGGATTATAGAGTATTAATTCGTGATCCACATACAATTTCCAATATTGTTTTAGAACAGGATTCAAATGCCCCTATCTGATTTATAGTGTTAAGACTGATTATACTTGACTAGATAGACAATAAACTTATTTTAGTGGTGTGAAATATCAGGCTTGGAAAAGGATGTGGAAGCATTGGTGAAGAATCTGAACTTGGTGAAATCTCCCAAGTCTTCTTCAATGGAAGCAGCAAAATATGTAGAGAAACCGGCCAAGTATGTGAACCCAAAATACAGCCCCTGCCGCATCCAGCAGCCTCGCTGAAAAGGACAAAAGTTGCAATGGCTTTAGTTTGTGTTTATTCGACAACCCAGTAGAGAGTAATGTAGTTTATGCTTTCTGTAATTGTTGTATAGAGCAAGGTTGCAACTCTTGTATCACTCCTTGTTCATTCTCATGTCTCTATTTGCAGTTAACCAAACAAGCTTTGATAAACATGTAAAAAAAAAAAAAAAAAGTTGTACAATTTTAGGAGGAAGAAAAAAAGTTCTGTTTCATATGCCTCATGGAGTTTCCTTGCGTTTGTATGTATGTATGCAAGGTGTATTTGCAGGAGTAGTATTGTTCTGTTCCGTTGATTCTTTAAACCTTGGTGGCACTCTTGATTATTAAATTACATTGGTAAATTGGTAATTGCTAAGTTCTTTGATGCATGGGCAGGAATTTCTTGTTATATAAATTCAGCAATCTGGAATGCCAAACACTTTTATTAAGGATCATAAAAATACAGTTGGATTGATAACCTCTTTGTGGACCATTGATCCTACACATTTTAGATAAATGATGCTGATGATGATCATGATTAGTTCTATTAACATGATTTGTTCTATTAACTCTTAATGCTACCCCTCGATCAGTGAGTTTGAATTTTGAGTATGAACAAATAAGAATGAAAATACCTGAAATTTGTCTAATTATATTTAAAATTAAAGTGTATAGAAATTCATACTGAACTCCCTTAACGTTAAGTTTGGTCGTTAAAAAATAGGTTTAAAACTTCTTTAGTTCACAATCTATGGTGGATCCATAGTTTTCTCGCTTCTTCTAAATTTCTTTTCTTTTTTTAACGATAAAAAATCCTATTTTTTAAGGGTGAAACTTAACATCAGGGGGGTTCAGTGTAATTTTTATAAACTTTAATTCCGAGTGTAATTTAAAAAACCTTAGGTAGGTTAAGTATTATTTGTTCTTTGAGTTTTGTGAATTGATCAACATTATCAGCATCGATCTCATCAGTAGTTATGGCCAAATGAACTGCACCGGTGGTTTCGATTTTGGAATCGTCGGTTCTGGTTCCTTTTTTTGGCCAACCGGAATCGGGACCGTGGAGGTCCCGATCCCGGTTCCGTTTGGAACCAGGAGGAATAGTCGGCGATTGAACTGCCGGTTCCAAACAGGTCCAGAACCGAAAAAATAAAAAAAATTAAAATTTATAAGAAAATTAATAAAAAAATTTAAATATATAAATAAAAGGGTTAATTTGTTCAACAAAAAATTTATTACGATAATAATAATATCATAAAACTATAAAATTAAAAAGAAATTTGCAGCAGTGAAGTCTGGCTTTTCAGTGATGGGTTCTGGTGCTGTGGTGCGTGATTCTCAGGGCAAGGTTGTTGCAGCTTCTGCTAAGCCCCTCTTGGGGTTCTTTCCCGCTGAGCTTGGCGAGCTGCTGGCGTTGCGAGAGGGGTTGCTGGTGGCTAAGGAGTTGAGCCTGATTATTGAGTGGGTTGAGTTAGATGCTGCTAATGCTGTGGCTAGGATTTTTAATTCGTGTCCTAGTTCTTTTATGGACCCTATTGTTTCTGATATCAAGGCTCTTTTTAGGGTTGTGGGAGTTTCCAACTGTCATGCCATTCCTCGTTCAAGGAATGGAATGTCACATTCTCTTGCTTCCCTCGCCTTTTCCTCTAAGGAGGATTTCTGTTGGTTCAATCCTGAACCTAGCTTTCTTGTTGGTCTTCTGTAATAGAAGTTTTGTTGAAATCAAAAAAAAAAAAAAAAAGAAATTTAAATATATAAATAAGAAATTAGTTAATTAGGGCTTACACTTAATTTAAATTAAGATAAAATATGACTATATGAGAGATATTTATTTTTTAATTTAAATTAGTTAATTAGGGCTTACACTTAATTTAAATTAAGATAAAATATGACTATATGAGAGATATTTATTTTTTAAAATTTTTTAATATATGAGACGAGAGATGATGTAGATAAGAATTATTTTAAAGAGATGAAGAAGGGTAATTTTGTACAAAATACACTTCTTCATCTCTTTAAAATATCTCTTCTCTGCATCATCTCACATATATGATATATCTCTGTTATGAGTATAATCTTCTAAAGAACTACAACCTCAGCAACCAATCACTAGGAAAAGAAAAGATGAGGATCCGCTTCCAATATCTATCAAAACTGCATCGTTTAACTTCAGAGGTCGCAGGAACGTTTTAGCTCGCTGCGACAACTATGCTTGCGACCATGATGTATCCCCGAAGAAGCCTCGAGCATGCGACAAAAATACAGGCGACATGCCGAACCTGAACCTGAACACTGCAGCACGCTAGTCTGACACCTGTCACAAGCACAGTCGGTGTCAGAAACCTATCATCGAGGGCAGCAGACGAATTTAATGCCCGGGCAGCACAGGTTACCGTTCTTTTCACCATTTTTGCCACTGTCAGGCGATCTTCTGCAGGAGGTCAGAAATTACACGTTTAAGGAAACGATCTCCTGACCCCCTTCTAAAAGGAGACCTGAACATTTCCAGCAAAGGGAAAACGGTCCAGGGTATATAAGAGGGACCATAACAGTCAAGAAGGTAAGCAATAAATTATCGTCAAAACCCTAAAAGAACAAAAGATATTTTCCCTCTCGTTGAAAGAGATAAATGACTTGATCGTCGGAGATTAATCGGCATCTTGTTGGTTCCATTTCTTGATCAAAAATGGACCTTCACTAGTACCTTTATTCACCTACTTGTGTTCCATTCTCGGGTAATTATCGGTTGTTTTTAAAGTTTTTATCTAGTGTACAGGTAATAAGATTTTGTGCGTAATTGAAGAGCCTTGGTGGATTAAATTGAAGATTTGGGAGTGCACAGCTGTCATCTTTTGGAGGCTTCCATAAATTCTACAAGATGAACTGGGTTGAGAGCCTCATATTTATGGAAAGGTCACGATGTCTACTTTCCGGCAAATTTTACGGTTTGTGATTCCGAGTTTTCTAGAGGAAGTTATGCTCATTTTCACAACAGTGCGCAGACTCACGACTTACATGTCGAGAGTTAAGTTACGAGTCATGTTTCGGAGGCCTTCATATATTCTATAGGATGAACTGGGTTTCGAACTTTATATGTATGGAAAGATATAGATGTCTACTTTCCAATGCATTTTACGGTTCGTGATTTGGAGTTTTCTAGAGGAAGTTATGGTCATTTTCGTAACAGTGCGCAATCCTAAAATTTAGCCTAGCAGGTCCCGCGACCTCCAACCGCGCCCACACCTCGCGTGCACTGATCCAGCAGCATCACAGTGTGTAGTGCGATCCAGTGCACGCGACCTTGGGTCGCGCCTGTCTCTCGCGCCTGTAGCTAGCAAAACATCACAGTGTGTAGCGCGACCCGGCGCAAGCGACCTTGGGTCGCGCTTATCCCTCGCGGCAACGGTAATTCCAGCAGCTCTATAAATAGAAAATGATGGAGAGGAAGAGGGGAATCGACCAAAGAGACCAAGAGCTCGGCTAGGGCTCTAAGGAGAGGACCAAGAGGAGACCAAGAGAGAAGAGAAGAGGCAAAGAGGGGAGAAGAAGATCACCTTGGAAACAAGAGGGTTTGGATTCAATCCTTGAGCCAAAATCTCACCATCAAGCTTGGATTTGGAGAAAGTGGAAGCTAGACAAATTCACAAGAGGGGGAGGACGAAAGTTCATCACACCTA
This sequence comes from Xanthoceras sorbifolium, assembly GCA_003430845.1. Lineage (NCBI taxonomy): Eukaryota > Viridiplantae > Streptophyta > Magnoliopsida > Sapindales > Sapindaceae > Xanthoceras > Xanthoceras sorbifolium. Next base: position 7,924,209 of record CM010611.1, read on the forward strand.
GAGTTTTTCTATCCCTTTCCTTCTTTATTTTCTTGCTTGTAACTCTTTTTATTAATTAGAAAACATGTTTAGTTGTAAATCTTTGATTATGAACTAAACTTATAAGTTAGTGTTTTGATGAATCCTTTTCTATGAGAATTGAATGAATTGATTGTTTAATTTGTTGTGATTGATTATTATGTTGTTGAGTGGTATTATTATGCTTAATGCTTTTGAATGTGAAGGCCTACATTTAGATGATAAATTGGTTGTATGTTATGTACCGAGAGGAGACGCCCACAACGTGCTCGATGTAATGTCCACCACAAGTAGAATTATATAGAGATATACTAATTTGCTTGTGTGATCATATAGGGTGTTTATTGTGACTAATGCATTTTCATGCACTTGGATATACCATCGAGAGATAGGATATTAGTGTATGTGGTAATAGGTTCGATTTACCTCGAGAGGGGACTTTGGATAATTTAGATAAACACGATCATCAACATGAATAATTAAACTACAACAATGTGCTTTCCTGAAATTCAATTGGATGGATTAGGTGAATTCAAATACCCTAGCTCATCTCTCAATTTGGTTGTTTATTTTACGTTTTATGTTTGTTAGTTTTATCTTTCGTTTTCTCATTTTAAACCTTCCGATTATCAAAATAGAAATAGACTTAGTTAACTTTAGTACTCAACGCCTAAATATCCCTGTGGAGACGATAATTTACTCATCATTTTATTACTTGTGCCGACCCCGTATACTTGCGGGTACAAAAAGGCATAACAAGTTTTTGGCGTCGTTGCCGGGGATATTTTAGTTGTGTTGATATTAATACCGATTAGGTCTATAGCTACTTTGGATTTGTATATATTTTATTTTTATTAATTTTGTTTTTCTTTTTCTGTAAAGGACATGTATTCTTAGTATGAGGCACATGAATTTACCAAGGAAGTGGCGACTAGAGACTATGAAGCACCTTTGGGTCGTTTCTTGTGTGGGGGGCTGTATGTGAGTACTGATTGTCAGGTGGGCAATCCGTTTGCTGAGAGCCATTCTGATCAAATGCAGTACGAGGGCTATGTACATTATCAACAGAACAACCCTACCTGAGTTCGTACAATCCTGGGTGGAGCACTCATGCTGACTATTCATGGAGCAACCAGCAAGAAAATGGGTCAAGACTGGAAGACATGCTTGTCGACTACGTGACAAAGATGGAAATCCAGGAACAGCAGGAAAAAGATGCAGCTTTGGAAGACATGATTATTAAATTCATGATAAAGCTGGATGAAAAAATGGATTCCCAAGATGAGGCCCTGAAGAAGCTGGAAGCTAAACTTGATCAAGTTGCTCAATATACTCAAGTTGCTACCCAAAGCTTGGAGATTCAAATAAGCCAATTAGCTGCAGAGATCCAATGGCAAGAGCACGAACCATATCCTATGGTGCAATGCAATGAAACGGCCGTGGTAATAGAAGAGCAAATTGAGCATCAGATTTGGGTTGATCAAGTAGAGATGGAAGGGAGCAAGAGTTTGCTGCATGAAGATGATACATTTACCCTTCCAGAGCCGCTAGAGATTTGTCTAGTCCAGAGTACCACTACAAAAGAAGAAAGCCACTAAGATACATACGTTTCTGTAGACCTCGGAGAAGGGAAGCCCAAACCGCCTCCGCTTTTTGAGAAGCCACCGCACTTGGGCCGTAACAAGATACCTTCGCATTCGAGGTATGCAGTGCTGGGAGAGTCGTCTTCTCTTCCAGTCATTTGGATAGGATGGTGCGGTAAGCTGATGAGGATATACCAATTATGGGGCAGGTGGGCGAAAGCTCAAGCGATGAGGTAAAATCTGTACATTATTTTCTTTTATTTTTTTTAGTTTATTTATTTATTTATTTATCTTTTAGTGTTTCGTAACTCTTTCCCATGAACCTTATTAGAAGTGTTGTGCCTTGTGTTGAAAATACAAAGTACGGGGGCGTGAGGTTGGATGAAGTGATAGTTGTGGATATTTAGGATTGTTAGTTGTGTATACTAGGACTGTTGTTATGTGTTCATGTTTTTTGCGTTTTTGTTTTTGTGTCTAGTTAGATTTTTTTTTTTTAGTTTTTATTTCTAGTTTTTAGTTTTTATTTTCTTTGTAAGCCTCTTTTTCCTCGTACGTAAGGTGTTAAAACATTGAAGGCAATGTTTATCTGAGGTTTGGGGGTGGTTTTTGGTTATTTTGTTTTCGTTTAATTTTTCTTGCTTCTCCTTCATAGAGTCAAAGTGAAATTTGTCAAAAATACCCTATTACAAACTTTAAAAATTGTTAATGACCACAAGCAATAGTTTTACTGATCATTACCTAAAGATGAAATTTTCTATTCAACCCATTACCAAGGATGGAATTTGTTTTTTTTTTAAAATTTGAAATATAAGTACAAACATTAACATTTTTTGTGGAATTTGGACCTACCCGAATTCTTTCTCTTTCCCTCTTCACCATACCTACCCGACCCTCCTTTCTCTTTCTCTCTTCAAACCCACCGCCCAATATAATTATGTGACAAAAGCTCTCATTCAACCTGCAATGTCCGAGATTCAAGTCACCACCATTGCGGGTGATATATCAAAAAAAAAAAAAATCCCATTAACCTTTCTAACCCCAAAATCACATTTTCACTTACATATCTTCCTCATTTTTGAAAAGTGCTAAAGATTGGTAAGGTCTTTGAAGTTTAGGGTTCTTGAAGTTGATATTTGGAGAAAATGGAAACAAACTTGGATTCACTTGTTCAATGTATGTAAATCTTGTGATTTCTTTGTAATTTTTTTGTCACTTATAATCAATAGATTTATGAGTTTTGCTTATGAAGATCAAGTGATTGAAGATAATAGGAGAAATCTTTGAGAATCGAAAAGGGAGAAAAAATATTGGAATGACACACGTAATTCACATTCACTACGAAAAAAACAGGTATTCATCACAGATATTAGGGGCCAGTTTTTGGAGTTTATATCCACTACAGGCCTTTAAAAGCCCGTGGTGGATAATACATTACTTATACCTGGATTTTATGCCCGTATTAGATGATAATACATTACTTATAGTGATCGGTCCTGCTTTGAAGATGGTTGATCCCCTGCCCTTTCCTCTCTCCTCTTCTCTTTCTCCCTTATTCTCACCTTTCTCTCACATCGACATCACTATACTCGTTGCAACTTTGACACAGCCGGCTAACGTCAAGCTAGTCGCGGGCAGTCTCTCCTCAGTCCTCTCACCGCTGACTTCCCTCTCCTCTCCTATTCTCTCTTCTTCCTCTTCTCTCTCTCTCTCTCAGTTTCTCTCTTAAACGTGACTTAGCCCTCTCACTTTCCCTCTCAAAAGTCAATTAGACCCTCACTTTCTCTCTTTAGAACACTAGTCAACCAAGTCAAATCCTCTTATATATGTTGGACCGTTTCTGAATTTATTTTTGAATGGTTGGTTATGAACAGTTAAACCATTGGTTGGTTTGTTATGCGTCAAATTGCACTAGGCCCAAACATGCCCAAAGATACAAAAAGCCCAACAGACGAGAGAAGCCAATGGATTGTTGCATAACGAATGGGCTCCAATCTAACAAACCCGAAGGAGGAAACCCTATATAAGCGACCAGCAGGGAGACACTCGAAGGGATCAAGTACCACCTCTCGTAAATGGTCTAGTTGCAGATCAAACAACATTCAACCCGCAGGCCATGCAGCTCGAAGCCCCAATCAAGGGAAGAATCCCGAGAATAATGGGATTGTATTCGATCAACTAGTAGACTCTCAATCAATCTCAAACTCCCCGATTCCAGTAATTGTATTCAAGATAAATCACGATTCTCAAGGGATATAGTCTAGTCCATAATTTCTGTAATTAGATTTCATGTAAAACAAGGTGACCTCAGTCTCTTCTCACTATAAAATGGACGGATCATCACTGTTACAAATGTTACCAATTTTTCCAGAAAAAACACACATAAGCGAGCTCTGCGAATACTTTCAGCGAGCTCGACTTGAATACTAAGAACAGTGGATGTATGCATTTCTTTAAGTCGAACCACTTTAAAAATCATTATGTCAACCTATTTTATTCATTTTCATCCCTCAAATTACTGTTATTCACTATTAATTCAGTTGACCAAATTCGCATGTCAACATTTTGGCGCTAAAAGGAGGGCCCCGTTTGAGAATTCAAACCTCCGCTTCCGATAAGAAACAAAACTATTAATCTTGTTTACTCTTTTTCCCAGGTACAACCTTTCAAATCAATGGCGAGAGGCGTAGAAACCCGCTCCAGAACCGTATGAAGTAGAGATGTGCCCCCAGTTAGAGGACCTTCGAAGGTTTCTCATCAACCTCCAGCCCCACCGATTGTACCAAATGTACTAGTGGCGCTAGGTGCGCTTGTCATGTTAAACGCAGCACCTATCGCACCGGTGGTTCGCCCGCCCATTGCAAATCTGCAAGCAAATCAACTCCACCCTCAGATGGAGCCGCGAAGCCACTATCAAGCTGGCCGAACTAGAGAGAATGGTAGCGAAGATGTCCCGCGGCTACCATCTCTTGTTGCAAAACCACCCTTCCCGCGAGCAGATCGTGGAGAGTATCTCACCGTCGTGTCCTAGTGGAGACGACGTAAACCATCCCGCCTATCATACCAATGGGCAGAATCCCTCGCGAAACGACGTCCAGCGTGGTGGAATGTCTTTTCACTTTGCCAACGCGGCCAGACAAACTAGGGCAGGACGTGACGAGCAATGAGAGAGCCCCCCTTACACCGACTCCGTAATCCATGTAAACACAAGCGGAGAAAGGTATCTAGAACTTAACAAGGATCGGCGAGGCGCCCCTACGCATAGTATATCTCAACAACCTAGGCAACGCCAGGTAGCACAAGGCTAATGGTCTGATAGGAGCAACCACGGGAATGCCCGCCACGCGGTACCGGCTGTTGGGATCCCCTGGGGATGGATCGCTGAACCGTAACTCAATGGAAGCAGGTCACTAAATGAGGGAGAATGAAGGTCGTCCAATCAACAGAATTGACCATACGAGGAAGACAGTGCCACCTCCAGTGCATCAATACAACCCTCTCTAGCCCCCGGATACCAGGCTTTGCTGCGACGACTGGACCTATTGGAACAACAGCGAGGAGGGGCAGAGCCTACCGACAGATACATAGAGCGAAGCCCATTCAGCTGGGAGATTGAATGCTTTAAGATGCTTAGCGTCCCCATTTATCAGGCGTCCAGCGACCCCTTTGATCAGTTGGACGCCTACAACGTACAAATGAGCATTCTCACGACTAACAGCAGGGTCAAGTGCTGGTGCTTCCCAGCCACCTTAGGAGAAATCCCTAGAAAATGGCTGAGGGGCCTCCCTACATGCACTATAACCAGCTGGAACCAATGCCAGAAACTTTTCTTGAACCAGTACCAGGCGTTAAAGAAGCAGCTTCTTCCTTCCTGCAACTTGACAACAATCTTTCTAAAGGCAGACGAGCCGCTGAAGGACTATATAGCACGCTTTCAGAGAGATTGTTGCCAAGTGGTCCGCTGAAGAACTACATAGTCGCTGACGAAAGTGTGCTCACTATGATTACTGCCGGTCTGCGAAATGACGGCGAACTTTATCGGAGCATATATAGTAAATCGGTAAAAATGTTCAGGGATTTCTACAAACAGTCCAACACTCACATCCGCATAGAGGAGGCTTTCAGACCCAAGAAACACTCCAAGAAAGACAGGAGTAGGAACCCACGAGACAGAAGCAAGCGAAAGGAAAATGGAAGAGGTGACGACAATAATGACCGCAACCGGAATAGGGGCTCGTATAAAGATGATGCCCCGGCAAACTAAGTGGCCAAGAAAGTTAGGAACAACGAGGATGTGCGAAGTGAAGGGAATTTTAGAAAAGATTTTGATTATCGTATAACATGCGGAACTGGGTTTCAAAATTTTTTCTTATATTGAAAACCTTTTTCAATCAGGAACGAGTTCCTGTATATACGCAGAAAAAGATTTTAGAAACTACATACCTTTTTCTTGATTTTCTTTTTCTGATTCTTCGATCTACCACCAGATCTTCCGAGCTATGACCCGCGGTCTGACAACATGTGTGTGGGTACGTCACTGCAAGAGATGGAGGTCACGTGAAAAGAACGCCGGCCGAATCCTGCAAAAGAGGAGAGAGTCAGAAATTTTTTTTTCTTTTCTCTCTTTCTTTGGTGGCCGAATTCTCTTTCTTTTTCATTTGTGTGCTAGGTTAGGTTTTTTTCCTAACTATATAACACGTATATAGTAGTCCTTTAGGGTTTTAGTTTGACCAAATCAAAATAGGATTCTAAATCCTATTTATTTTTAGTCTCCATAAGGACTTGAACCTGTGATCTTTTTAGACTATTAAAATAATCTAATTATTTTAATTCTTTTGTCCTAATCATTATTTAATCACATGACCTCATATTTAATAAATAGAATTAATAATTAATAATTATTAATTTCTATTATTTTATTAAATATTTAATTAATTAAATAATCACATTATTTAATTATTCTCTTTCATTTAAATCGCATTACTTTCGTAACACTATTAATTGGACCCTCCAATTAATCTACTGTGACCCTCATTACTAACAACCATAAAGACTAGCAAGGGGACCTAATGGACCCACAGTTTTGAGCTCCAATAATACTTAGAAATATTAATTAAAACTTTTTAATTAATATTTCACGATTATTAACCTCGGAGTTATTCCACTAAAAACCCGAGGCTGTACTCTCAAAACTGTAGATGTGTTTATACAATCTGAAGTCTCAGTGTCCATTGATATAGCTAATTGTATATAGTGTGATCCTCCACAAATAGTTCATAACTAGAGCTGGGTCATAAAGTCCGTTATACCCCTCTAGAAATATCTTTTCCTTTAAGTACCATTGATTCTCTAATGAACAATTAAATCCTGTCTTCTTCACGGAAGAAGGAGAGCGCTCATAATCGTTCAAGCCCCGAATCAACCCTTAAGGGAACTACTCATCTACTTCAATCAAGAAGGAGTGAATTCCACTTTGTGTACAAACCTTCCTAGCCACAAGCCAAACCGCAGCTCCAAGATATGGAGGTATTGGTCGAGATTCTCATCAACCTCACTCATGGTAAATCAAAAGCCACGATCTAACCTGAAAGAGTCGATAAGACACTCAGGATTAAGATCACCTATAAATAGCCATCATTTATCGATTATATATGAATCTCATCTACTAACGGATCTTGGTGAGAGATTCATATAAATCGTGGCCCAGTCCTATATGATCTCATCATATAAGGTACCTCCATTCTCATGTCAACTACATGAGCGGTCTAGGATAAGACTACCGTACTTTACAGAATGGACCGCAGCAGTAGATCAATCACAAACAAAGTACCCAGCTTTGTTCGCTCTCTACGGACTCTTTAGATTGCACGTCTCAAAATGAATCCTCTCTGTATATGACCATCATATACTCATTATGAGATTACATCTTCCAATCTAGGATGTTCTTGCACAATACGAATGTATTACTGAATATAAAACATTTTATGAACTTGAATGATAATCTGAATAATTCTTATTATTTTCTTTAACTATTTACAATTACAATTTTTAGGGCATAAATCCCAACACGAAGAAATGGGGGCTGCTACCAGACCTATGCACAATTGTCCGACTCCCGGAATAAAATTTTCAGCACGAAAAAGAATAGGGAAGAATTCGGAAGACCACCTTCCATGAGAACGCCCATGAGGCCTTACGACCTCAACAAATTCTGCGCCTACCACAACACATCTGAGTGCTACGAGCTCAAGGACGCAGTAGAGAGCTTGATCAGGTGAGGCCGCTTAAGGGATTATGTGGTATGCCCAATAAACCAGCCACAACCATAACAACCGCAGCCGCTACAACAACAGCATCAACGGCAAATGATTGAGCCTGTTCACCTTAAGCCAATCCCAAATGAGCTTGCGGTGAGAGCCATTCACACCATCGATGGAGGACCCCTCCTCACGGGATCATCGAATAGGTCGCTGACGCGACACGTAAAAAAGGCTAGCCATCCCACCCTGAGAATGATGAGCGTGGACGAATGGCCCACGAAATAGTGCAGAACTATGGCTGAAGGAGTAACTTGCATGGATGCAGACAGGCGAGGTGTACATTGGCCTCACAACGATGCGATAGTCATCATGACAATTATAGGAGGAGTGGCCATCTACAGGACGATGAACGACAACAGAAACCAATTCTCATGTTTTATTGTTTTCTCCCTCTTTTTGTGTTTATTGTTACATTATTATTTGTGAGAGATTTTGAGAGTTGATAAACTAAATTATTTTTTATATTTGTGCTTCATTATTTTAGTTTACTAATATGTATTAATCTTGCATATTATTTGATTCATACATATATACATGAGCACTAAGATCGTAATTTTAGTTATGGGAGATTTTGATTCTTCAACCTTGCAAAAGAATCATAAAGTCTTACGTCATGTGAAGTTCTGTGAGCAGCATTAGTAAGTTCGCTAGTAAAATATTTGCGGGTAGATAGTATTAGGTTATAACAAGAGTAGTGTAATTGAGTTGTGAATCAACTTGAATTGCAAACAATATATTAACTAGTGGAACTAATGAAATCAGTGTGCTGTATTAAGTGGTCTACGAGTTGGTCCCGTGACTTTTAACAGTTTAGGGTTATTTCACATAAAAATCATAGTGTTACTTGTTAATATAAGTTTTATTTTTTATTCCGCAAATTTAATTGATAAACCTATTACACCCCAGGTTTGCCATAATACACCAGACTTAAGTAATGTGAATTATATGTGACCATATTAAAATAAAATAAATTTTTAATTGATGCACTAAAGGCGGAGACCATATATATATATATATATAAATAAACACGTTCTAATAATTTTTTGTTTAATAAATAGAGAATATTCGTTTAGCAATTTTTTTTTTCCTTATTATAATACATTTAGCAAGTCTTACATATCACTCATCCAACTAATAAAAATAAAATAAAATAAATGTAAAAAGGTGAAAACGTAAAAAATAATATTTTCACTTTTTGATCAATGAAAGTGAAAAACATGTTCGTTTTTCTTGTTTTCTTAAAAAACATGGTTAATGAATGCGAGTTGTATTATTTTTCATTTCGAGAAAAACAAAAAATACGTTAGTAAAATGATAATGAACATAGGTTACATTTCGAGGCATTCATAGATGAGAAGAGGGGTGGGATGAAAGGCATTGTTGAGCAATTATATTACAAGGCAAACATTCTCTAGGACCTTAAACTTCTAATAAACAAGGTGGATAAGATACCAAATGTGTTGCCTAAACTTTTAATAAACAAGGTGTATAAGATACATAATGTGTTGCTGTTATATAATGAAAACACAGATGTTGCTGAATCAAAAAAAAAAAAACACATTTTATTAGAAATACACACCGAAACCGAAGCCAACATCTCTTTCTTTCAATTTCAAGAGCAATAAGTTTACCCAGCTGACAAAATCTGGTTTGCCTTGTAATTACACAAAGTAAGTCTAACCTGTAATCTTTTTTTGTTTTGGACAAGCCTTCAGAACCTATTTTCCGTTCGAAAATCAGTCCATCAGGTAGTAATCACGGAAAATGGACTGGTGAATTCTATCCTTGTCAAGCAGATACTTCAGAAAGGAATTCTTTACCCTCTTCAAGCTTTTTCTTTTGAGCTTCGAGTTTGCTTTGGTGGCCAAGAGCATCAGATATAGCCTTTGGTAACCAAAATCCAGGTCTCTCAAGGAACGGCGCCCGGTCAAGAACCAAAGGTTCCCTCATTGTTATCTCAATACCATCACACATCCACAATGTTAAAGATGCTTCACCTTTAAGACCCAGAGAAAACCAACCCAAGCCAGCTATCGCAATGTCAATACTGTTAACGTCCCAACTTGTTCCAGAGACTTTGATTTTCTTGTCTTCCCATTTGCCCAACTCAGAAGCACGGTCTTGGCCAATGGGAGGCTGAGAGAAGAAGCCAAATGCAGTTACACAGACTATTAACAATAATGACTATAACCCTAATAAACAGAGTTTTAGAAAAACTCACAAAAATAATGTCAACTTAGATGGATCTAAGACATCTAAAGATGCTAAATGGGTATTCACCAAAGAACAAGCTAAAAATTGGCTTGGGAAAAGACTGATCAAACAAAAGCTTCAGTACCATATCTGGTAGGGCCAACCCATTTGACCAGCAAATTGGCCCTGAGAGAGCTATAGTTCCTAAATGGTGAGCAGAACCCCTGAATTTAATCCAAGTTGGTAAACTAAGAGAATAGGATGCAGATTACGGGACAAAGTGTCCTTAGCAACAAGCAAGCAGCACATGAAACCAAAGGATCATATAGTACTAGCAAGCAAACTAAGCTACTTCTGCAATATTAATTATATGACTGTCTCCTGCAACAAAATATTACCTGCAACCTGATGCTGACGTGGTTTTTCCACATTTCATCAGCATTTTCTATCTTCCCCAAGTGCAGAGAAATGTTTGGTGATGCCCAGACTGTCACATAAATTGTTTCAACTGAAGCTTGATTGAGGTCTAGTCTCGCTAATCCGCCTACATGAATGGCTTGCCCTGCCTATCAATAACAAAACATGCTACAGCATTAGATCCCAAAACAATTAGATTGTAGCAAGACTGCTATGTGTCTGTTGTTATATCTGAAATTACAAAAAAAACAAAAAGACAACTTCGTAGACAATGTCATTCAAGCAAGGTAATAGAGAAAATATTATGAGATGAAAATATCCAGATATCATCATTTAATGTCTCTCATTACCCAACTAAATTCATCTTAACATGCTTTTTACACAGATGGTTGCCAAACATTTCTCATAGAGAATTTCTCACCAGTTATTAAATTTGAAAAAAGCGCATTCCAGTCACCAGTCAGACATGTCAATTTAGAGAATTTCTGGCCTTTGGTTGGCACTTAGAAGATATGAAAATATCAGAGGATCTGACATGGGTAAAATGTTTCTCATGAAACCAATTCAACATAAAGCTAATAAAGAATGTCAACAGAACTAAATATTATTCAAAAGTCACAACAAACAGATTAACATGAATGTTTGCTATAATGAATGTTTGGTATAAAATAACTTAATAGAGTATTTATTTGGTATAATGAATGTTTCAACCTGCCATTCTATATAACTATATACTCAGTTTTTAAATAGATAACTAGCATTATTTTATCAGTTATAAGCAGCAGTTAGAAAATAAAAAATTAGAGACATTGACAGATTGGAAGGCAAAGGAAGGATGTGTGAAGAGCAGAGGAGGAAAGATCTGACAGCAGATTGCAATACGAGGAAATTGTTTTTAGCGAGGAGATCAATCAGAGACAAAAGCCAAGGTGCTCTAGGCTAAAAAAGGGGACAACAATTCCAAATTTTTCCATAAAACAGTGAATAGAAGAAGAAATAGAAATCAGATAAGAATTTTAGAGACAGGGAATGGAACCTAGGTAAAGAGAGGAGCATATTGCTTGCTATTTTATTGGGTAAAATTGAAGGGTTTAGGCTTGATGATTTTAAGGAGGATAGAAGGATGAGGACTCTTGACAAATTAGGAAGCTTTCTTTGTGAAGTCTTTTTGTGCCAGCTTGATAGAAGAGTCCTCTACTCCATCTTTTGATCTTTCTAAAGTAATCTGAAAGGCTAAGGTCCCAACAAAAGTTTTTATCTTGGATCATGTCATGGGAAATTAAATACCAATTATATGATACAAACAAGAAGACCTGGGATGTGTATCATGTAAAATAGAAATTTTGAGAGCATAGATCATCTTTTTCTCCATTGTCCCATTGCTTCCAGCCTTTGGAATAAGTATTTTAAGTTGCTCTGCCTCTTTATTGTAGAGATATTCTAGGTGAATTTTCTGTTGGGAGATAGCAAAGCTATAAATTTTTGGAAATGTGCCATGGTGACTCTCCTTTGGGTTGTTTGCATGAAAAGGAACAAAAGAACATTTGAGAATGAAACAGGAGAAGATATTTGATTTTTGTGGGATAGCTTCACTTTTGGGCTTCGCCTTGGGCTTCAATTTCTTCTGTTTTTAAAGAAGTTCATTTCTTCTTTATCTACCTTAATTGTGAAGCTGCTTTATGTTTTTGCTCTTGCTTAGAGCTTTTTTGGTGGCTTTTGTATAGGCTTTTCTTGTCTTTTGGGAGCTGTTTCCTACTTATACCGTTAAGGACAGTTTTTCCTCTTCTCTTGTAAATCAATTTGTTCAATACAGTTAATTTTGTTAAAAAAAAAAAAAAAAAAAAAATAGAAGTCCTATATAAGCTATCAGTTAAATTATTTTGTAGCAGCCATCCATATAGAGCATGTAAATAAAATCATTGTGGCATACAGATATAATAGTAAGTTCAAATGCACAAACCGGTAAGAGTAACATGCAACTTGCCTTGATCCTATAAGTCCGAGGTTGAAGCTCTTTCCGTATTTCAATCATTTTCTGCTCATCACTATTCAATCTCATTGACATTAGCTGTGGATGTAGGAGCCCCGGTGTGTCATATAGTTTAGCCTTTGCTGGCAAAATCCCCCCAATTCTCAAAATTCCAAGTGTTGTCCCAGGAACTGGAGCTTCTGTAAGCTTTGAAACCTTAACTCCTTCTTTCTTTGCAAACATATTGATTAGAGTAGACTTCCCCGCATTTTGAGCCCCAATAACCCACACGTTCCCTCGAGGACCTGCCAATTCTTTGATGAATGCCAACAAATTCCTAACACCCAAATCCTTACGGGCACTAACCAAATACACCCCACTGAGCTTAGGTGCCCCTGCAGCCTTAGCACGGTGCCTAACCCATCTATCTAACCTAGCAGGTGAAATTTGTGATGGGAGGAGATCAACCTTTGTAGCCACAAGAACAAGCTTCGGCAACTTCTTGCTCTGCTTGGCATCATTTTTTCTCTCTTCTAATACCTTGAACAAGGACTTGGCGGCACGTTTTGGAAACATACCATCAAAATCGACACAGTCAACCATCATAACTACAACACTAGCATTTGCATTACCACTAGGTTTAATCAACCTGGTTGCAATCAACCTATCGAAATCAAAATCGGGTATCAAATTTTCAGCCACTTGGTTTTTCACTTGCCCATAATTCCTCAAAGAATAACATCGAGCACACACCGTAACATCATCTTTTTCCTTTTTTGCTTCCCTGGCCATCCTCTTCCTCTCTGCTTTTGACACTTTCTTCTTTTTCATTTTCTCTATTGTCTCCTCCGTGATGTTACCATATCCAACACCCGCTGGTGTAAAACCATCCAATGCCAAACCATCCTCTTCCTCACTTGCAAACTTACCTTCCCATTCATCAGAATCCCAACCATCAAACACATTCCTATCCCCGGAATCACTTTCCTCCCCACCACTTTCATCAGAAACTCCATCCACAAACCCATCCTCTTCTTCAACATCATCCTCCTCATCTTCAAACAACACTTGTCTATTTTCCCTAACTTTTCTTTTCTCATAATACCCAGGTAGAGTTGGGTCCTTATCTTGCATAAAGACTCCACAACCAGGGCAAATGGGTCCGTACCTCTCATCCTCATCTCTTCCCTCACTTAACACCGGATAATTTCCTCTTCCTTTTCTTGGTTTATTTATCTTCCCAGGATTTCTCAAATTTGTTTCAACATTTGATTGCCTTTCTACCGCTAGACTGATGACTGAGACTTTCTTTTTACAATACTTGTTGTGAAATGGGTTATGGTAAAAAAGAGAAGGAAAATGTAGAGGGAAAGTAAACTTACCAGTAAAAGCACCAATTTCCGTTTTTGGGATGTGTTGGATATTGACAATATTGTTCTGTATATTCGGAGTTAGCTTGCTCGCTGTTGTTGTTGATAACATAACTGCCATTTCTCCCTGATACAGAATTGGAGCTCTCTACCCATTACCAAAGCGAGTAGACGAAAGAAAGAACAACAGAGGAACCGTGAATAAACGACATCGTATTTTTCAGAAATTAAACGCACCGTACTGTGATATGGTGTTGGAATTCTTTGTTTGTGTGATTTTCATTTTGTGAAATTTCATTTGAATCCCTAACCTATCACATTTTATCATTTTCTTACTTGGTCGTGTAGTCTCTAAATTTTATGTTAGTCAACATTAACAGTATCAGGGTTTAAATTATTATTTCCATGATGGGTTCAAAGAACATGATACGTGCCAACATATTTTTTTTATAAGATATACAAAAAAAGAAAAGTTAATTTTTGTAAGGATTTAGTTAGGTTGGCATGGTTTCGTAGCAAACATTCATTTGCTTGTATATTTTAGTTGTCCAAGATGTTAGTATTTAATCGTGCTTCAAGACAAAGACAACTTCACATCAAGCAAGCAGAATCTTTAAGAGATCGTGTTATCAAGGTTTATATCCCTTTTGGGTGAGATTTAATCTCTTACAAAGCTTAGGTTTGCACACACTCACTTGTGTCATGTTCATACATTTAGCATATTTGAGTTTGAATCTCTAAAGTCATATTCATAGGTTCATAATTTTTGCTAAGTGTTTGTATGGTTGTGATGTGCATTGTATGTGCCCTTTGTGGAAATTGGTTTCGGGATGTTTCGGACTTGTTCCGCAGATGATCATGTCTGTACAAATACTTATTTAAGTTTTGAACTCATTCCAAGACTTGTCGGTGCAAGTATGGGAACCGTTAAAGTGTCAAGAAGACTAGCTGGCAACTTGATGCTACTTGACACTGCTTGACGGCTCTACTAGCTTCGTTACAGAGGTGCCATGGCAGCAGGTAGGCCAAACAACGGTACCTGGTGTTGCCTAATAGTGCTACTACCTAGCGCTGATGCAGCATGTTGGCCAAATGGCTCTACTTGGCACTGCCAGCGCCAAGACAACGCACCATGGCAATAAATTGCCCAGTTGGCGCTACCTGACGTTGCTAGGGCCAACTTGCTTAGTTGGCGCTACTTGGTGGCGCTGCCATCGCCACTGGCATAGGCAACCTAGATTGGTATTGCCAATTGGCCTTACAAACGCAAAACAGCGCTACTTCGGTGCTACCAGTACCAATTAATAACGCCATGACAGTTATGAGTTTTTCCATTCGTTTTTGTAATGTGGAGCGTATTTAGAGGGCTGTTTTTCAGACCCTATATAATCCACAGTTCATCATTTTCTTAGTTCTAAGTTTTCACATTTTGGGATTTTTCAATTTTAGGATAGAATCTTTTGATTTGATCATTAATTAATTTTGCATCTAGCCTCCCTAGAATGGATGGATCATGCATTCTAGTTGATTGTTTCATTAATTTGAACACTTAGATCATTTGGTCTTGTTTAAGTTGAAATCTTGCTTCATCATGGTGGCTCTTCTTCAATCTAGTGTGATTTGGATAGGCAAGGAGAAGTCAAACATTGCTAGTGGGGAAGTAGAATATCTGTGTTAAATCTCACTATCCCTCTCTTTAATAATGTCATTGATTACTTATTTTTGTGATTGGGATTTGTGTTGTTGGTGATTGGCTTTAAGGATTAGGTTTTCAATTTTTGAAAATAAAAAATAGGTTTACGTAGCTTGTGAATTGGTAATTTTAATTGGTATCAAAGCAAATGCCTTAAGGTAACTATGTAGGTTTGGGAATTGAGTAAATTTTCAGAGCTATGGGTGACATGATGCTAGATTGAACATCAAGTATTTGGCCTCCATTGCTTAAGGGGTCGAATTATTCTTTTTGAAAGTGTAAGATGATGGCTTACCTTAGAGCAATAAATGATCGGGTTTTGTTTAGTGTTGAGGATGGGTAATCTACCCTTTTCCCATGAAGACATTTGATGAAGATGGTACTATAGTGCCTAAGCTAGGATCTGAATGGAGTGGGGTAGAGTTTGATTCTTCGAAGTGGAACCAAAAGACTTTGAATGCTTTTTGGTGGAGTAGATGTGACACAGTATTCATACGTAGTAAGAATACTAAGGATGCTTGGGATGTTCTTCAAGTGACAAATGAGGGAACATTGGCTGTGAAAAAAATTATACTCTAAATGCTCACAACACAATTTGAAGCACTCTAGATGGAAGAAAATGAAACTTTTGTGGAGTTTCAAAACAAGCTTCTCAAATTCACCAACTAAAGCCACTTACTTGGTGAAGCATATTCTCTTTCCAAGGTCAATAGAAAAGAGTTTGAGATCCTTGGCCGACCGGTTTTAAGTGAAGGTGACGATTATTTAAGAATGCAACGATGTTGATGCCATGAGATTAATTGGATGAACTTTTGCGGTCTCTTCAAACATTTGAAATCTCAAATCAACCAAGGAGAGCAAGGGTGTAGCTCTCAAGGCTAATGATGAAGGGAATGGTTTCTCGGATGAAGACATGGCGATACTAGTCAATAAGTTCAACAAATTCCTCAAGTCCAATATTAAGAAAAGAAGTTCCCACAATAAATAAGATAGTCAAGAGGAAGAGCAAGAGAAGGCAAATCCAATATTTTGAATGCCATGGCTTTAGGCATATATCAACAAGGTGATGGCGGCAACTTGGAGTGATAGTGATGGTTGTTAGGTTTTCAGTTTAGATTGGCTTGATTCCGTTACAAAACATTTATTTGCTTGTAATTTGTTTAGTTGCTTAGATTTCTACTTAATTGTTTAAGCTCAAGATCAAGCAACAATACAGTAAGGTTATTATTTTAGTTGGCTGTAATTCTGTGAGCAACATGCTTTTTGTTTGTAGTTTTTAGGTAGCTTAAGCTAGAGCGGTGAAGTGGACTATTGAAGATTTAAAAAATTCATACAAAAGTGACAAACTTCCAAGAATACTCGAGAGAGTATTTCAAGGTAATTTCGTGGTTTCAAAACTCTTTAACTCTTGAGATTCATTAGGATTCACTCATACACACATAACATGTTTATGCATTGATATTTGAGTAATTACATGTTGATTTTAATATTTCATAAGTGTAAAGTCTTAATTGTTTTGCTTGGTCTAGTTTTAGAATTAACTTTCAAGCATTTTGTGTTTTTGAAACACTGACCTGACCTTTGGATACTTTTACGTGCGTAACTTTTTATCTACACATCCAAATAGTGTTATGTAAACTGGAGGTTAAACTAGACATTTGTACCTTTCCAATGGTATTTAAACAAAAGATTTTGAGTTCGTTTGGATAGGTTTCGAATGGCTCAAATTCGAGTCAAGTGCAGGAGAAAATAGTTGAAACAACTACAGTTAGGAAGCGGGGAAGCAACCCCACGCCTCAGGCTTATTTTAGTTGGCTTTAATTCCGTGAGCAAAACGCTTTTTGCTTGTAAGTCTTAGTTAGCTTAGTTAGATCATGAAGTGAGCGTACTGAAGATTCAAAAATTTCATAAAAAGATGATAAACTTATGAGATTATTCAAGAGGGTACTTTATGGTAAAATTGAAGATTCGATACTCTCTGTCTCTTGAGATTCGTTAGAATTCAAATACTCACACATAACATGTTCATGTATCGTCATTTGAGTGCTTACATATTGGTTTAATAGAATTTATTTTGAAATACCTCCATTTTTTTGAAAACTAACCTTTGGATGAATTTTGGTTCATAACTTTTTATCTACAAATTTAAATGGTGATCTTTAAAATGAACTGGAAACTAAATATCTGTATCTTTCCAACGGTATAAAGAATGATAAATTTTGAGTTTGTTTGTATAGGATACCAAGGGATCGAATACAAGTCGAGCAGAGAAATCAATGGAAAAACTGATTAGGGGCAAGGGGCGATAGATTGCCACTTGAGGCGGCGAAGCCACACCTGCTTCCCTTTCTACTTCTAACTTCCTGTTTTGACACTTAGTTAACTTCCAATTGTGTTTTTAATAAGTCCTAAAATATTTTGAGATATTTTTTTTATATGGTTTTGGAAGTATGAAAACTTTCTTAAGCTTCACGTTTTATCTTTTAGGAAGTTTGCGTTTTGTGTTTTATTTCTTTTGGAAAATTATTTGCGTTTTGTGTTTTATTTCTCTTAGATAATTAACTCTTTTTCATTTAAGTGTTTTTTGAAAACCTGTTGGTAGACTATTCCTTAAGGTTTTTAGGGTTAGGTTTTCAGGTGAAGCTTATAAATTCATTATTTTTTAAGCATTCAAACTCTCTTCTTTTATTATTTTCTTTATGTGTTTTTGTGTTTTATTGTTCTATTCTTCTAAGAGAATTGTTAAGAGTTCTAGGCTAGATTATTTTTATTGGTTGAGTACTTCATTGTGTTTTATTGTTTAACTGTTACCACAATAATTTTTTTTCTATTCTTTTAGAAAAAATTTAGAGGGTGAATTGGTAAACCCATAAGTTGTCTGTTGAATTTAGGAGATCTTAAAATCATTTATATGCTGTGAGAAAAATTAACTAACATCCATAATTGTACATTCAAATGATATTTAAAGGAGAACAAATCTTAAAAGAAATTTAAACTTTCTATCATAACATTCTAGATAGCTCCATAAAAATAAATATTAACGTTAATAATATTCATACATTAGCCTAGGTTCATATTTTATTCAAGTAATTTAACAACTTAATTTTTAGCTTTTGTGCAAACCAACAATTCATAGTAAATCTTTAAAAAAGAAAAATAAATAAATAAATAAAGAGATAATTAAGAAATTCAACAGGCAATGGTCTGTTCGTTAACATTTTACAAACGTGCTTGTCAGCCATTTTTTTTTAAAAAAAAAAGAGAAAAACAGTAAATATATTTTTCACTATTATTGAACAAAAATTGAAAACGTCACTTTGACGTTTTCACTATTTTACACTATTTTCTTTTTTTACTTTTATCAGTTTGGTAAGTAACATGTGAAATATATATATATATATATATATATATATATATATTATTTATTAAATATTTATTAAAAAAACAAGACATTAGAGATTAAAGTTATATTATATTTATTTTTATTATTAAAACATATATTATTTTTATCAAAATTTTTAGAAAATACATACAAGATATAAATCAATTTTAAATTAATTTTAAATAATTTTTAGGGACAAATTTCACCAACTTATCCTAATTATAAATGTTGTGGGTGATTTTACAAAAATGTGTTTGTCGTATTATAAACCTCATACCAACGCCCAAATACGCAATATAGACCTAAGATGTTCAAAAGGGTCAATACGCATTTCTTAAGGCGAAGGAAGCTCTCAGCAACAATATAAGTCAAGATACCAAGCATTTATCCGAGATACTACTCGGATAAGCGTAACAGAGAAGTCTCGGGCCACCTACCACATTAAATGCTCCTGCAAATCCCTGCCGCCTATCAAATCAGCTCTGCAACGCTGACTCAGGCACCATTTTGTTCATAACTGTGCACATTTAATGCACCTGACAAATAGTATCTTTGCATCTAAACATATAAGTCTGACATATTTGCATTGTAGTATGTGAAAACTTCCAATTAGTAGTCCTGATTAATAGTGGAGACTACCCTTTGTGAGATTTTGAGCTTATCGCGTATTCATTCTGAGGGAATTTTTGTTTATACTTTTAAACACTTTCTTGAGCTTTATTGTCAGTAGATTGATCTCTATAGGTTTGCATTGGATGTTAATGAACTGCATTATAAAAATCTTGTATGTATGTTTTGAATGTTCAATTGAGTAGATTTTGGAGATATGATCCATGCATTGTGTATGAACTCCTAAATAGCTTGATTTCCTGTCCTTAAATTGTGTGCTTCCTATCCCATTCATGGCCAAACACTCACATATTAGCCTTTTATTGTATGAACTACATATCCAAAAATTCTAGCCGAAATTGTAAGACGTTACCTTTGATGCTTGGAAACTAGAGACAATTAAAGAGGGAATGTGTAAGTGTTGAGTGAGAAAAAGGAGTGGAGTAGAAAAGATGAAATGGATGTGAAAATGTGCAGAAAAATAAAGAAATAATAGCCAACAAAAAATAAAAAAAAATATATATAAGAAGAGTTGGCTAAATGAGAAAAGAAGTATGATGCACAAAGTAAAAATTGAAAAAGAGTTTGAAAAGAGGTTGAAGGAGAAAGGCGAGAAAAAGATTTGGAAGAAAAGTTGAATGAATTTGGTAGTCGTGAGAGAAAATGCACAAATTGAAAATCTTATGAAGTATCTCAATAGGTTTCCAAGTGAGTTCAACCCGATTTCTATTCTTTTTGAGCCAATCACCCCAAAGCCGCATTACAACCTGAAAAAGACCTGTTGATCTCCTTAGGAAACTTAATTGTAATATTTGACATGTATGTATACTGATTTTTCTGTTCTTAGCATTTGATATCTTTCATGAGGTCCTTTACTTAATTTGTGTGTTCTTTCTACTTATTGATGCATATGACACATTTTGAAATTCTTTGCTCATAAATTCCAGTCGTATGCAGTTGAAAGTGTGATTGCCTAGGTTCTGAGTGTCATTGAGTGAAAACTGGTGAGACTAGAGTCGAGGCGAATTACATCAGTGGTTTATTGGTATGGAAGGATTCACTATTATAAATGCGTTGCATGTCAGTGTCCTGTATGATATAAGGTGTATTAGACTAATTGACATCATTTTGGATTTCTGATTTTGTGCTATTCTTATGCATTTGTATTTGTGTATATACTTAATTTGATGTTTAGCTTTGTATGTGGTTAGCTTAGGACGTTTGTGGGTATCGTAGCTGGTAAACCCTCACGAGACTATAACTCGTCCACTAGGGCAAC
This sequence comes from Xanthoceras sorbifolium, assembly GCA_003430845.1. Classification (NCBI taxonomy): domain Eukaryota; kingdom Viridiplantae; phylum Streptophyta; class Magnoliopsida; order Sapindales; family Sapindaceae; genus Xanthoceras; species Xanthoceras sorbifolium. Next base: position 7,945,039 of record CM010611.1, read on the forward strand.
CTAGGGGTTTAAAGGCTTGTGGAACGTGCTAAGTGCCATCGTTTCATCCTACGAAAATGGATATAGCTTAGTTTGTTTTTGTTTGTTAAGTTTTAGTTTTGTTTTTGTTTTTGCTTTTCGTTGTGGTGTGTGCCAATTTGCTTGAGGACAAGCAAAAGATAGGTTTGGAGGTATTTGATCGATCAATATTTGTTACATATTTACGACCCTTAGACCTTATCTTTTGATTGTATTTTAATTGAATTTGACGCTTTTGATGCGTTTGTTGAGCATGTGCAGGCTATTGGGAAATATTAGGGAAGACATAACAATGTTGGAAGAATTGAAGAGTTCTCACTGCAAATAGGTCGTGTTTCGGAGGTTGGCATATATTCTATAGGATGAACTGGGTTTCGAACTTTATATGTATGGAAAGATATAGGTGTATACTTTCCCATGCATTTTACGGTTCATGATTTGGAGTTTTCTAGAAGAAGTTATGCTCATTTTCGTAACAGTGCGCAATGCTGAAATTTGGAGCAGTGAGTATCGCGACCAAACGTCGCCACCGTTGGTCGCGATACGCCGGTCGCGACGATACATCAATTTTCTGGCAGTGTGTACCGCGACCAAAGTGTCGCGACCGTTGGTCGCTACCCACGGTCGCGATGGCAGCGCGAAATCCCTAATTTCCAGCGCCTATAAGAAGAAAAATGCAAAAGAAAAGAGGGAGCTCGCCTAGGACAGAAAGGAGCAGCTCTTGGCTGCCTCCAATGGTGGATTTCCACCATTCTTTCACCTCCTCATCACCACACATCATCTCCAAACATCATCAGAGGCTAAATACTCAGATTTAATTGATTGTTCATCAAAGAAGACGAAGATCGAAATCGGAGAAGTTCCAGCCGGACCAAAGCGGGATTTCGACTCTTGAGAGCTTCGATGGGTTGTATTTCATATTATTATTCTTCCTTTGATTGTTCATTGATGATTATGAGTAGTTAGAACTCTTGTTAGGTAGTTTTCGGAACTATGAACGGATTCGGATTTATTGACTATGAATATATTTTGTATATTATTTCATGATATTGTTTTTGAGATTATTTGAACATTATCTTATTGCGTTTGATTTATGGTGTTTTGCGATTGCGAAAGTAGATTGCATGCCCCGTGATGAGAACCGATTTGATATTTACTATAAGAGATTATATTGAATTTGAGTGTATTTTATATTATTACTTTGTGTTCAATTATGGTATTTTGCGATTGCGCAAGTAGATTGCATGCCCTGTGATGAGAACCGATTTAATATTTATTGTAATATTATATGAGAAATCATTGAAATTGCAATCGAGCTTAATTGACTCTAAAATCAATACTGGGTTAGTTTCGATAAGAAATTACTTAATTAACCTAGGCATTATATTAACTATGGTTTTCGATTAATTGCACTCTACGACCAATAGGTGTGGTTGACCGAATTCACATACCATACCATTGCGGGAGCAATACAATGTGGTGTGGCCTTAGTTTAATTATTCTTATCATGTTAATAACGTGCTTCATAATAGTCAATATATTTCCTTATTCGGAATTGGAACCGTGAGACTACCTAGCATCATCTTCCATTTAATCCGTCTCGCTTTATTTATCGTTTTAGTTAGTTAGTTTAATTTATAAAACAAAAACCCAAAACAACTTGATTTATTTTACCGCACTAGTATAATCTATAGTTTTAAAATTAGCACCATCACTTCCTTGTGGATTCGACTCCGCACTCACGGAAATTTATTACTTCGACACATCCTGCACTTGGGATTTTTATTGCATGCCACGCGTGGGAATAAATCCCAAGTGCAGGATGTGTCGAAGTAATAAATTTCCGTGAGTACGGAGTCGAATCCACAAGGAAGTGATGGTGCTAATTCTAAAACTAGAGATTATACTAGTGCGGTAAAATAAATCAAGTTGTTTTGGGTTTTTGTTTTATAAATTAAACTAACTAACTAAAACGATAAATAAAGCGAGACGGATTAAATGGAAGATGATGCTAGGTAGTCTCACGGTTCCAATTCCGAATAAGGAAATATATTGACTATTATGAAGCACGTTATTAACATGATAAGAATAATTCAACTAAGGCCACACCACATTGTATTGCTCCCGCAATGGTATGGTATGTGAATTCGGTCAACCACACCTATTGGTCGTAGAGTGCAATTAATCGAAAACCATAGTTAATATAATGCCTAGGTTAATTAAGTAATTTCTTATCGAAACTAACCCAGTATTGATTTTAGAGTCAATTAAGCTCGATTGCAATTTCAATGATTTCTCATATAATATTACAATAAATATTAAATCGGTTCTCATCACAGGGCATGCAATCTACTTGCGCAATCGCAAAACACCATAATTGAACACAAAGTAATAATATAAAATACACTCAAAATCAATATAATCTCTTACAGTAAATATCAAATCGGTTCTCATCACGGGGCATGCAATCTACTTTCGCAATCGCAAAACACCATAAATCAAACGCAATAAGATAATGTTCAAATAATCTCAAAAACAATATCATGAAATAATATACAAAATATATTCATAGTCAATAAATCCGAATCCGTTCATAGTTCCGAAAACTACCTAACAAGAGTTCTAACTACTCATAATCATCAATGAACAATCAAAGGAAGAATAATGATATGAAATACAACCCATCGAAGCTCTCAAGAGTCGAAATCCCGCTTTGGTCCGGCTGGAACTTCTCCGCTTTCGATCTTCGTCTTCTTTGATGAACAATCGATTAAATCTGAGTATTTAGCCTCTGATGATGTTTGGAGATGATGTGTGGTGATGAGGAGGTGAAAGAATGGTGGAAATCCACCATTGGAGGCAGCCAAGAGCTGCTCCTTTCTGTCCTAGGCGAGCTCCCTCTTTTCTTTTGCATTTTTCTTCTTATAGGCGCTGGAAATTAGGGATTTCGCGCTGCCATCGCGACCGTGGGTAGCGACCAACGGTCGCGACACTTTGGTCACAGTACACACTGCCATAAAATTGATGTATCATCGCGACCGGCGTATCGCGACCAACGGTCGCGACGTTTGGTCGCGATACTCACTGCTCCAAATTTTAACATTGCGCACTGTTACGAAAATGAGCATAACTTCTTCTAGAAAACTCCAAATCATGAACCGTAAAATGAATGGGAAAGTATACACCTATATCTTTCCATACATATAAAGTTCGAAACCCAGTTCATCCTATAGAATATATGCCAACCTCCGAAACACGACCTATTTGCAGTGAGAACTCTTCAATTCTTCCAACATTGTTATGTCTTCCCTAATATTTCCCAATAGCCTGCACATGCACAAACGCATCAAAAGCGCCAAATTCACTTAAAATACAATCAAAAGATAAGGTCTAAGGGTCGTAAATATATAACAAATATTGATCGATCAGTAACGTTTTTCCAACCTTGAGCAATGAAAACCCATTTGACAAGAAGAATCCATGCCCTCCAATTAAATCAAATTCAAGATGAGTTTTTAAACTATCTCTTAAAACTTGGTGGCAACCATGCCCTCAAATAAAATAAAGTTCGAAATGAGTTTTTAAATTATCTCTTAAAACTTGCTGTCGACCACGCCCTCAAATAAAATCAATTTCGAGATGAGTTTTTAAACTCTTTCTTAAAAATTGGTAGCGACCACCCCCTTAAATAAAATCAAGTTCGAGATAAGTTCTTAAACTTATCTCTTAAAACTTGGTGGCGACCATGCCCTCAAATTAAATCAAGCTCAAGATGAGTTCTTAAATTATCTCTTAAAACTTGACGGTGACCATGCAGTCAAATTAAATCAAGTTCGATATTAGTTTTTAAACTATCTCTTAAAACTTCGTAGCGACCACACTCTCACATTAAATCAAGTTTGAGATGAGTTTTTAAACTATCTTTGGTAACCACGCCCTCAAATTAAATCAAGTTCGAGATAAGTTCTTAAACTATCTCTTAAAACTTGGTGGCAACTACACCATCCAACTAAAATCCAGTCCGAGGTAAGTGCTTAAAATGCCTCTTGAGATTTAATGGTAAGGATTTTTTTGATAAAAAAGATCAAATTTGAAATGAACTCTTAAAAAATTAAGAACTGACGACAGTTAACTTAATTCAAACATTATCCCAAAATTGTCCATCCGACCACTTCTTATGACTCGGGGGTAGAGATGATGTAAACCTCACTGTAATTATTAAATTCATAATTAGAAGTTGTTACTATTCAAGGAAATCATGATCTCAGTTGTGATTATAAAAATAATGAGTGTTAAATGAAAATCAAAGTCACACAATAATTTGTATGATAAACCAAATAATAACAAAAAATAATAACATATTGTTCGCAAAGGAAAAAAATACACAACTCAGATCAAGATATTAGAGGATCCAAATCTCTCAAGGTATCTCCGCTTACGGCATTAGAACTCTTGCTAATGTCCTTCCTAGATAGGGGAGATGTCATTCCCTTTCCTCAAAAGTGATAGCAAATGCATCCTCATTTTCGATATCTTTATCATCAGAAGTTAGGACAACCTCTTTTTCATTGTTAGACACTAATAAGGAATAATCACGGCTACGTATGAGCCGCTCATTTGGACGCGCTCCCATGATTAAGGTACCTTCCTTACCAGCGGCAAAGTAAGTAGGCTTTTCATCTTTTGGAGGGACTTCTGTATGCATATCCAGAAGAGAGAGCCTCATCAGCTGACAATGTGCTCGCCATAATTTCCTTCTTCTAGCCATGGTCTCCTTATCTTCCTTCTCATTCACTAGAATGGCTGCCTCAGCTTTCCCCAAGAGTTCCGGAGCCACATCTTTTTTGAGGAAAGTATAACCTTCTCTCATCCCGTTTGCGTACTCTTGGTGCATGAAACCGTCGAAAGCAGGAGACCACTTATACTAATCCACAACTCAGATTTCAAATTCCACCATATTCCATCTATCGTTACCTCATAGGCTTCAATCTTATCCAATAGCTCTTGCCTTTTGCATCTCCACCGAGATCAACCGATTCTCGACTTCGTCTTGACCTTTAATAGATTCGTCAAGCCGAACGATTGTTGGCTCCATTTCTTGATAAAAAATGGGCCTTTATTAGTACATTTCTTTACCTACTTTTGTCTCGTTCATGGGTAATTATCGGTTGTTTTTAATGTTTTTATCTAGCGTGCAGATAATAAGAGTTTGTGCTTAATTGAAGAGCCTTGGTGGATTAAATTGAAGATTTGGGAGTGCACAGCTGTTATGTTTTGGAGTCTATCATAAATTGACATAATGAACTGGGTTGCTACCCTTATATTTCTGGAAAGGTCTAGATGTCTAATTTTTGGTAAATTTTACGGTTCATAATTTCGAGTTTTCTAGAGGAAGTTATGCTCAATTTCGCATCAGTGCGTAGACTCGCAACTTGCAAGTCGCTAGTCTAAGTCGTGAGCGCCAAATTTCAGCAGTTTTTGGCCGAGACTTACGCGACTTGTCTAGTTGCAACCAAGTCGCGAGCGTGCGTGGGAATGACTTAAACAGCCTGTTATAAAAGGAAAACAGGAGAGAAAGAGGGGGAGTTCAACTAGAGTTCGGCTAGGGCTCAAAACAGACCACCAAGAGGAGAAAAAAAGAGAGAAGAAGAGGCAAAGGGGGAGAAGAAGATCACCTTGGAAACAAGAGGATTTGGATTCAATCCTTAAGCCATATTATCACCATCAAGCTTGGATTTGAGAAAGTGGAAGCTAGGAGAACTCACAAATGGAGGAGGACCAAAGTTTATCACACCTAGAGTTTTTTCTATCCCTTTCCTTCTTTATTTCCTTGTTTGTAACTCTCTTTATTAATTAGAAAATATGTTTGGTTGTATATATTTAATTATGAACTAAACTTGTAAGTTAGGGTTTTGTTGGATCTTATTCTATGAAGATTGAATGAATTGATTGTCTAATTCTTTGTGGTTGATTATTATATTGTTGAGTGGTATTATTGTGCTTAATGCTTTTAAATGTGAAGGCCTACATTTAGATAATAAATTGGTTGTGTGTTAAGGACCGAAAGGTGACGCCCACAACGTGCTCGATGTAATGTCCACCATAGGTAGAATTAGATAGGAATATGCTAATTTGCTTGTGTGATCATATAGGGTGTTTATTGTGACTAATGCATTTTCATGCACTTGGATATACCATCGAGAGATAGGATAATAGTGTATATGGTAATAGGTCCGATTTACCTCGAGAGGGGACTTTAGATAATTTAGATAAACATGGTCATCAACATGAATAATTAAACCACAATGATGTGCTTTCATGAAACTCAATTGGATGGATTAGGTAAATTCAAATACCCTAGCTCATCTCTCAATTTGGTTGTTTAACTTATTTTTATGTTTTATATTTTTATCTTTTATTTTCTCCTCTTAAACCATTCGATTGTCCAAATAGAAATAGATTTAGTTAAGTTTAGTACTCTACGCCTAAATATCCCTGTGGAGACTATAATTTACTCATCATTGTATTACTTGTGCCGACCCCGTATACTTGTGGGTACAAAAAGGCGTAACAACGATCAAGGACGATACAACCTTTTCAGTCTCAGTAGAGAGTGCGGTAGTCTCGGCCTCTAGAGCAACGACTCGCTCACAAAAAGCATCCCTCTCCTTAGTCACAACGTCCTTCTCACGGATGGCGGCATCCCTCTCATTGGCAGCAGCATCAATGTTTGCAAGGAACTATAAAAGAGAAACAGTCAGAATTTTTTACGCGTATATTCATAAAAATGCTAATTGAATATAAAGAAACACTCACCACGATGGGAAAATCCACGTAAGACCAGATTTAGAGCTCCAATGACCGTGATAGAACCCCATCGGCACCAATGCAATCCTTTAAGGAGATCCTCCCGACTGTGGCACTCTTCAGAATAGCATTGGCCGAAAGAAGGATAAGATGGGAGCTATCAACAACATGAGGACCATGTCCCCTACTCGAGAATGGATCTGGAATAAATGTGTCCGGGATAACTGTCTCATCTAACCCAAAAAACATCTCTCTCCTTAGTCACAACCTCCTTCTCACGGATGGTGGCATCCCTCTTATTGGTAGCAGCATCAATGTTTGCAAGGAACTATAAAAGAGAAACAATTAGAATTTGTTTACGCGTATATTCATAAAAATGCTAATCGAATATAAAAAAAACACTCACCACGATGGGAAAATCCACGTAAGACCAGATTTAGAGCTCTAATGACCATGATAGAACCCCCTCGGCACTAATGCAATCCTTTAAAGAGATCCTTCCGACTGTGGCACTCTTCAGAATAGCATTGGCCAAAAGAGGAATGAGATGGGAGCGATCGACAACATGAATACCATGTCCCCCACTCGAGAATGGATCTGGAATAAATGTGTCTGGGATAACTGTCTCATCTAACCCAGTAGTTCCACCGGTTCTAACATCAGCGAGGCTTTTCCTTTTCGGTCCGACCCCCGTTAAAGTGCACCATGGATAAACCCCTCTAAACCTTTGCCTAGCACATCTCTTTCTTGCTCGGCTGAAGGAAGGGGCAGTGTGGATTTCCTTACAGTATAGGGAGTTGAGGTACAAAGCTTAAGGGGACTACCACTCGAGCTGCCTTCTTCAAAAAGCGTTGAACACAATCGAGCTCGTCCTTAGAAATAATAGCAGCAGCATTCTTTTCCTTCCCGACTGTTGCTGATTTTAAAAGCACCTACCTTTTTCGCTATTCGCATCTGATAGTGAACAATTACCCTATCGGCTCCAGGACCGACCCTAATTGGACTAGAAACGGGAACCCCTTAATTCACCCTCGCTTTGACGGGTTCATCAGCCTCAACACTCGATGACTGGGCAAACTCCTCCTCCTTACCATAAAAGTTAACCACTTTTTTACTTTAGTGACAGTAACGACCCTCTCGACGTACTATCTGGTGGAACCAAAATCAGCAGAGGAGACTTTCGACTTATGCCCCAACGTCTTATAGCGTCTCAGAGGTACTTTAGTTGTTTCCTTTCCCGTTTGGCGAGACCAACCAATATCTTCCCCATCGTCAAACCATTTGACTTCCTGACCGGCGCCCTTTCTGACTTCCATCCGTGAAGTTGCAGTGGCGTTCTTGGCCTCAAACATCTTCCAACCACACACAAGGTCATTTTCTTGTGCTAAAAGCAAACTAGCAAGGATTAAAAATGAATAACAAATCATATGAACAAACAACAAAAATAGGCTAATGAAGAAAACTTACGGCGAGGACGACCAGCAGGACAAGCACCCGAGAAAGTTGTAAAAGCTTCAATTGCACTGCCCACCAACGCGTAGTCACAATACAATAGAGAGGCAATACAAGCATCCAATGAGGTAGTAATCGTTCGGCGCACCCTTTTACCTCATCTTGAGTCAGCGATGGCCCCTCGCTTAATGAATCAGCTAAGATAAAAATAAGAAAAGGCACAACCACAACATATTCATAGAGATAAAGAAATAATGGCACTAACTAGGCTTTATGAAGTGGCAAGGAACAAATGCCACTGGAAGGCCTTGATCCGGGTTAACTTTGACAATGCAACCGCAGTCGTCATCAATGAAAAAACAGGCCCCCTTCCTATATTTATTGAATGTAGGGAGCCCCCAGATAAACCTTCTCTTTCTAGGGTCAGACGAAGTGATTATCTACTATAATACCTTCTTATCGTCCACCCTAGTTAGCAACCCCCGGCTTGAATGAAAAGTGGAGAGATAGAAAGACTCGGGTTTGTTGGGAGATGGCCTCAAACTATAATAGCTCTTAATCTCGTTTGGCGAAGGGAGCGGGACACCTAGAGATTTCCAAAGTGAATGGAGCGTCACTAACGTTTGGTATCCATTGGGTGCGAGTTGGGTAGGGGACAAACAGGCTTCGCTGAGGAAGTGAGCAATAAAAGGTTGAAGTGTCAAGATTACGCCACATCTCAGCTTCAACCTATATATTGCGACCGTCCTTTTGGGTGAATTCCATCCAGCGGCTAGATGAGGATGAGTGTGCCTCACTGTAGATGGAAGCTTGAAGTAGAAGGTGTATATAATTAAGTCGGTAATGCCAACCATGTTCGGCTCGCAATCTAAGAAACTAGGATTCAAGGAAGAGTATTTTGCCATCATATTTGTGTAGTCCTTGCTGTCGGAATCTTGGACAAACTGCTCGATCAAAAGTGAAGGACCTCTCATCATAGGGACAATTCAAGGAGACGAAAAAGATGCTGAAGAAGCACTTGAACTCAAGTCGACAACCTGCACATGATAATAATCGATATTAAGGGGAGTCAGTTCATTGGGGTCTTGCTTTATGAAGGCCGCGAAGCCAACTCGTTCGAATTCCTCCATTTTTTGCTTAAATCGTAGTATTCGAGCATAATCCATTTCTAACTAAAAGAAGAAACAGAAGCAGAAGAAACTCACCAAGGAAACAAAGAAGATTGACCTGAGCTGAGAGTTACAGGTCAGGAGTTGAAGAGTCTTCGTCACTCACTTTGAAACTGGAAAGTTCTTCGAGTCCAAAGAAAAAACTTTTGCAGAACAAAATGTTTTCCCCTCAAACGAATTTGTTGATAAAGACATAACCAAACGGTTGGTATATTCATAGGTGGACGAGCTCATCATTGCTTTGTTTCCCGATTTGAAAACGTGCGAACTAACACCAATAGGAAAACGTCACGTCAAAAACAAGTAAACGTAACCATCGCCATTTGAAACGTCTCATTTTTGAACTCGAACAGCTGAATCCTCATACAACAGCGTTTTATAGGTCTCAAGCTATTAGATCTCATATGACAACGTTTCAGGAAGCTTAAGCATTTGGAATCCATACGAGGTCGTTTTCTTTTAAGTAAATTCCCTCTCAAATACTTTTGTTTCAGAAACTTAGGGGGTATTGTTGTGGGTGATTCTTTAACAATAGGTTTGTCGTATTATAGGCCCAAGGCCAAAATATGCAATTTGGGCCAAAGATGTCCAAACGGGTCAATATGTTAGGGATTTATGCCTTAAAACTTGTAATTGTAAATGTTATTAGACATAAATAAGAGTTAAATATTTATCATTCGAATAAAAGTGTTTTTATTTGTTCATAAATTTATGTATTGTGCGTGTAACATCTAAGATTGCAAGATGTAATCTCAAAATGAGTATATGAAAGTCATATACAGTAGGATTCATTTTGAGGATGCAATCTAAAGAGTCTGTAGAGAGTAAATAAAGTTGGGCACTTTGTTTGTGGTTGATCTACTGTTGCGGTTCATTCTGTAATATATAATGGTCTTATCCTAGACTGCTCATGTAGTTGACATGAGAATGAAGGCACTTTATATGATGAGATCATATAGGACTAGGCCACGATTTATATGAATCTCTCACCAAGATCCGTTAGTATATAAGATTTATATATAATCGACAAACGATGGCTGTATATAGGTGATCTTAATCCCGAGTGTCTTATTGACTCCTTCAGGTTGGATCGTGGCTTTTAACATACCATGAGTAAGGTCGATATTTTATTCTCAATCAATACCTCTGTATCTTGGTGTTGCGGTTTGACTTGTGGCTGGGAAGGTTTGAACATAATAATGGAATCCACTCATTCTTGATTGAAGTAGATGAGTAGTTCCCTTAAGGATTGATTCAGGGCTTGAACAATTATGAGCGTTCTCCTTCTCCCGTCAAGGAAGAAAGGATTTAATTGTTCATTAGAGAATCAACGGTAGTTAAAGGAAAAGATATAACTAGAGAGGTATAACGGACTTTATGACCTAGCTCTAGTTATGAACTACTTGTGGAGGATCATACTATATGTAATAGCTATATCAATGGACACTGAAACTTCAGATTGTATAAAACGTCTACAGTTCTAAGAGTTCAACTTCAGATTTTTAGTGGAATAACTCCGAGATTAATAATCATGAAATATTAAATAAACAATTTAATTAATATTATTAAATATTATTAAAGCTTAAAACTGTGCGTCCATTAGGTCTCATTGCTAGCCCTTATGGTTATTAATAATGAGGGTCATGGTAAATTAATTGTATGGTCCAATTCATAGTGTTACGAAAGTGACACAATTTAATTGAAGATAATTAATTAAATAATATGGTTATTTAATTAATAATTAAATAATTAAATAAAAATTAATAATTTTGAATTATTAATTGTTTTAATTATTAAATAGGAGGTTGTAGGTTCGAATCATGATGAGGACAAAAAGAATTAAATAATATAATTATTTAGTAGTCCTAGAGGTCAAAGATTCAAACTTTAGGGAGATCAACAATAAAATAAGATTTAGAATCCTACTTTGATTTGGTCAAATTAAACCCTAGAGACCTAGTATATTTATGATATGTTACTAAGAAAATAACTAATGCAGTTAACCTAAGAAAAATAAAGGAGTGACCACACCAAAAAGGAGAGAAGAAAAATAAAGTTTTTCTGACCCCTTTTCTTATAGGTTTGGCCGACCTGGGGAGAGAGACAAGGCATTGTCATCTCCTCTTTTCTGCAATCGCCATCTCTTCATCTATGATGTGCCCACACATGCGTTGTCAAACCGCATGTCATAGCTTAGAAGGCTTGATGGTGAATCGAGATTTCAGTTTCCTATTACATTACAAAATTATTGTTTCATCAGTTTAGTTAATATATATTTTCTTATTTTCTTTAAAAAAAAAAAAAAATTCTCACCGGCCTATGTTACAATAAAATTAAGCTTTAATTTTTAATTATATATTTTTTTTCTAAGGACTTGTGGTGTGAATAATATATACACTACTCTCAACAACGAGAGAGATCTGCCCACACAATTGCGCTTTTATAGGTAATGGTGGAAATAATATATACACTACTAAGGTGTTGAACATTGGTGGCCTGAAGGAGTTTAAGACTTCTCCAACCATGCACCCAAGCAAGGGACCTTTGGTACACATCTTGATATTTGAATATTACTAATTTATTTATTAGTTTGAGATTGTTATATGTTTGATAATAATATGATAGTATATATTAAGGTATAATAGTATTTCGAATATTTTTATGATGAATTATATTTGAATCGTTTATTATTTATAATTGGGTTTTTTTTACCATTACATTTGTTGATGTGTAAATCTTGTCAACTGAATTAATGGTGAATAACAGTAATTTGAGGGGTGAAAAATGAATAAAGCGAGTTGATACAGTGATTTTTAAAGTGGTTCAGCTTATAGGAATGCCTACATCCACTGTTCTTAGTATTCAAGTCGAGCTTGCTAAGAGTATATGCGGAGGTCGCTTATGTGTATTTTTTCTGGAGAAATTTGTAACTCCTGTAATAGTGATGATACGTCCCTTTTATAGTGTGAAGGGATTGGAGTCACTCTATTTTACATGAAATCTAATTACAGAAATTATGGACTAAATTATATCCCTTAAAAGTCATGATTTATCTCGTATACGATTGCTGGAATCAGGGAGTTTGAGATTGATTGGGAGTCTACTGGTTAACCGAATGCAATCCCTTTATTTTCGAAATTCTTCCATTGAGTGGGGCTTTGACTTGGATGGTCTGTGGGTTGAATGTTATTTAGTCTACGACCAAGCCGTTTGCGAAAGGTGGTACTTGATCCCTTTGAAAGTCCTCATGATGATCGCTGATATAGGGTTTCCTCCTTCGGGTTTGTTGGATCGGGGCCCATTCGTTATGCAGCGATCCATTGATTTCCTTCGTCTTTTGGGCCTTTTGGATATTTCAGTATCTTTAGGCCTGTTTGGGCCTAGTGTAATTTGAGGCATAACATTAGGACCCCAGCTTTTAGCTCGATGGTTTCGTGTGGAAGCTGATATGTTTTCTTCATGCGGGCCATGTCTCCAGGGGGTTATTGCTAGTTTGTTTACGAGGAAGTTCATGAGTTGCTTCTTTAAGGTCGTTGGCTCCGAGTTACAAAGGCGGTTACTCTTCTAGTGAGTGGGAAACGTCATGTCAACCACCACGTTGTACATCGCATTAAATGTGTGTGTTAAATCAATAACTATTCAGTATCCCACCATATCCCTAGGTTGAATATCAGCCGTAGATCTTTCTCCTAGTTATTATTGCCTTGATCTTATGGTTCAGGTTCCTTTGTTATATACAGGGCATTCTTCACTTTTTCTTCATTTTTCGCAAACTCTCTTAAAATTCTTTCTTCTTTTCTCCGCGGATAATCTTTAAAAGAGAAAGGGTGTGCTTCAACTTCTGCTAATTCCAGTCGCTGGAAACATCTTGAGACTTGCGTCTGTCTGTGCAAGAGTGGATCCGCCATTTGTTTTTTCTTGCTGCGCTTGCTGTTCTTCGTTTTCTTCGTGGTGAGTCTTCTAATCTTTTTCTTCATTCTTTGTCGTTGTCTCTGTTTCCTCTATTTTTCTTATCTTTTGAGTCTTTTACTTGAGCTTTTGTGCCCCTGAGTTTTCTTCGAATGGGTCATGAAGCCCCCCCTGCCGCATTTTTTTTTTCATTGAGTTGGTTTGGGTAATTGCGACCCTCTGGTGCCTTTGGCTCGAGCTCTTAGGTTGCGGTAGATACTTTAGGTTACGCTATCGTTTTATGACCTTAGGTTTTCCCTTTGTGGTAGATGTCTGGTTCGAGCAGTCAGAGGCTCCGTAAGGGGGTGAAGGCTTCTGTCTCTGGTCGCCAAGAGGTTGGGTTGCTTCAGGAAGGTGTTCTAGGGACAACTGCGATAACCCAGGTCGTCACCAACCAGCGAGGGGATGTGAAGGTAGTAAATGGTGTGGAGATATTGGTTAATCTCCCCCAGACAGCTTATAGGGGTACACGCCGGAGAAATGAGGCTTTTGCGTCGGTCCCTTATAAGATTTATCGAGGGGATTTGAGACTCATGGCGGAGTTCTTTCAATTTTCCAGTGGTCACCAAATGCTGGTACCTTTTGTGACTGAGAGGGCAACCTATCCTCCTCCTGGCTATATTGCCATCAGCCTGCACCACCTGATCACGGGGTTAAGGTTCCCTATCCCAGGGTTCCTTATAGACGTGTTGAACCTCTTGAAGCTCGCCCATATGTAGCTTATCCCCAGCTCTTATGGCCAGCTTCTTACTCTTTACCTCTTGTTTAGGAAGCACGAGATTCCTCCTCATAATGACAACGTCATCAAACATTGTTCCGTCCTGAAATAGTGTCCTTTAGGAAAGAGCTCACCTGAGGATACTCTCCACGACGGGATGCATTATTTGAGTGTGCGGGCTGGCGAATATAGGGACCTGCTGCAAGAGGATCCCAGCTTAAATACTGGAAATTATAAATCGTCCTACTTTTTTGTTAAGGGTCCTGAGAAGCTCTTAAGAAATAAGGGCTTTGTGTTGATGAACGATGGATCTTACTACTTTTGTGCTAATATCATATGCTTACCCTTTTTCTTGTTTGCAGGGGGTGCAGGCTCGAATCCTGACATTTTCAAGGAGGAGAGAGAGGCACTTGATGCTATCAAAGCCTTGATCCCATACAATCTAAGAGAGCTCGCTGAGTATAGGTGGGTCATGACGAACTCTTGGTGAGTTTTAAGCTAGCTCCTGATCGCAAAGAGTTGCGACGGCGCTACGAGGTGCTGGGTGCCCAAGAGGTAGCTGTGCCATATACCCCGAGCAGGGGAGTTGCTCCTGCTGAGCAAGTTTAGGGGATAGTTCTCACTCGTTCTCGTTGCCAACCACAGACGGGCAGCGAGCAGAAACAACAACAACAGCGCCTGTAGCAGGATCAGATAGGGAGGCTGAACACATTAGAGTCTCCCATTGCTAAGAAGGGAGCTGATACTTCTCCTCTTTTTGCTCCACCTAAAAAGGGCAGGTTGGAGAGGCCTAACCGAAATGATCAGCCTTTGCTTCCATAAGGGCCTCCTCCAAGCCTTCTACCCCCTCTTCTTGCAAATGCTGCAGGTGCTTATAGAAAGGGGAAGGAGGTCGACTTTGATGCCTTAGTGGAACAGCCTGTCCAGAGGGGGAGGCCCAATCACTCTGCCGCAGTGGGCCAATCTGCTCTCCCCACCTCGAGTCGAGGTCTTGGTACAGTTGTGAGGGAATACCTTAGGCTAACTCCATTGCTTTACGAAGAGTTTCTTACTGGGGGGTTGAGCCAGCGCATTGAGGAAGATAATAGCCCAGACCTTCGCCATTCATTAGTTCGTCACGCTCTCATGGTAAGTTAAAAATCTCTCCCCCTTTTTTTTAAATGGCTTGTTCGCCTTTTTCTTTTCTTCTTCTAGACCGCCTGTGTGGCATACAAAAATATGCTAGAGTATAAGGAGAATGACGTGGAAAGGAAAGAGCTGCCTTATGAGTTTATGAAGGTGAAAAGGGAGCTCGCTATTAGAGCAGGTCGTGAAAAGCAGCTTGCGGTGGATCTTAAGAAATCTCAGGCCTACGATAAGGTCCTGGAGCTGGAGCTGGAGCTGAAAGAATCGGCTGCTAGGTCAAACGAAAAACAGGCTGATATTAAACGTGCTCACGAAGAGGTGGCTCAAGCCCATGGACTCTTGGAGAAGTCAAAAGAAGACTTGGCAAAGAAAAATGAGGAGCTCGCCTAGAGGGAGAAGGGCTTGGAAGAGGAGGAGAAGGTGGCCTTGATTAATGAAGCCTAGCGTGATCTTCTTTATAGCATTTGGTTCCATCATCTGCACTTGCCGTTGGATGTCCTTGGTCTATCTGTTGGGAATTGATTGGGAACTTTGAAGAGCTACGCGCTGCTGGTGTTATCGAGGTACCCGAGAGAGGTCGTGGTACGCATGATGGAAGTGATGGTCAAGCTTAAGTGAGGATCTCCCTTTTTCTTCGATAAGGCCTTTACATAGTGCGACCTCCCCACCTTTTTCAACATGATGCCATTTACTGTGACATCTGTTCCTTCTTTAACATGATTGTCATATGCTGTAACCCCTGTTCCTTCTTCAACATGATTGCCATATGCCGCGACCTCTGTTCCTTCTTCAATATGATTACTATATGCTGCGACATTTGCTCCTTCTTCAACATGATTGCCATATATCGTGACCTCTGCTCCTTCTTCAATATGATTGCCATATGCCATGACCTCTGTTCCTTCTTCAACATAATTGCCATATGTTGCGACCTCTTGATATTGTTGTGTTGTAGGATATCGTAGAGTTTCTAGATTTTTGTAAATTTCTGATTTTGTTGATTCCTTGTATTTGACCTCATTGTAATCTCATTCCATTTTACGGCTTTAATAAAAATTTTCTTTATTCTAACTAAGTATTGTGTCATATCTATATGCATGTACCTTCGTTTTATCTTTACTGGCTCTAAGTAAATAATTATTCAATGCCTTAGTAAAGTAAAGACTTAAATACATATGTACAAGAGGGTAGAACCTAGTGAGTGACCTTAGTTGGAGAGTCGAAGTAGGCTATTGCACGACGATGTCCTCCTGCCGGGCATGTTTTAGCAGCCTTAACTACTTTTCACTTTATGAGCTCGCCAGTTTGTTAGAATCCTCTGTCCCGTATGGCTCCTTGCAGGATCGACTTCGTGAGTTTGAGAGCTGGTAAGCTTCTCATGTTGGCAGTCTTGTCAACCTTTAGCACAACTCCTGGGCGTGGTCTACTATCACAGGTGCTAGCTTTGCTAGTTTGGGAGCCTACAGCTCTTTCGATTGGCGAGATTTTGCTGATTTTATATAGCTCCTCGAAGGCTGCTTGCCATAAGTATTAACTTCGCTACTTCTGGAGCTCGTGGGCTTCTCAGGTCAGCGAGTCTTTGTTAACACTTAGGTAGGCTAGGAGGGATTCCACCTTAAGTGTTTGTATTGACCCTGCTAGTTAATTGAGCTCGTCAGCCCCTAGGTTGGCAGGTTTTTGTTAAATGTCTACAGCTCTGGGTTCGTTCCTTCGAGTATTTCTATTGACCCCACTTGTTAGATAGCCTGTAGGCCGTCAGATTGGCGAGTTTTGCCAATTTTTATACTCAGTTTTTCGGTGAGCTGGTAGGTTTGAAAGTACGAGTTTTGCCATAAGGATTCGTTGTCGCTGGGGTGTGCAATATTTTCGTTTGTGGTGTTATCTTCCTGTTACGCCTTTTGTTCACCCGTAAATATACGGGGTTGGCACAAGTAATATAGAATTGTGAGTTCTGATTATCGTTCCCACGAGGACGATTAGAAGTTGAATATTGAAATTAACCAAGTCTAATACTATCTAGAAGACTAATTCAATATTTGTGATATGTAACTTGTAACCCTAGTAAACTATAAAACTATAAAACTAGAAAGGAACTAGGGAATACGATTTCACTAACTAATCCTAATGATGTCAGATAACTGTGCATGGATGTTCAAGCCAATGATTAATGATCATGTTATATAGCTATCCGAAATCCTCTCTCAAGGCAAATCGAACCTATTCAAAATACACTAACACCCTATCTCTCGATGAATGTCAAATATATGAGAATGCAATAAACATGGAATCATTTTAGATCACATAACCTACACCAATATATCTCTATTTGGTTCCTAGGCTATGGTGTCAATTTATCGAACACGTTGTGGGCGTCTCCTTTCGATACTTAACGCATAACAACAAGATTTTGAATATTAGTGATTAGGCAATACACAATAAATGAAGCATTAAATCAACACTCAATCGAATAACTCAAATCATCCAAGCATTTATTAATTTTAATCAAAATTCATAGTAAATCCCATCATCATCCCTAGTACAGACAATTTAGTTCATGACTAGGAAATAACAATACATAATATTTTTCATCAAGAACATCATGAACAAAAGAAGATTAAGGAAAATAATGTGAAAGAAAAAACTCTAGATGGCTAGACTCTCGTCTGAAACCAACTCGGCTGAGTTTCTCCGTGCACAAATCCGATTCCTGTAAGCGATTGAATTCGTCCGAAGAATCGATCCGATGGCTAGTCTCCTAGGCCATCTTCTCTTTTTTTTCTTCCTTCCTCTCCTCTCTCTCTCTCTCTCTCTCTCTCTCTCTCTCTCTCTCTCTCTCTCCTGTTTTCTCTAAATCCTTGATCCCCCCCCTTTAAAAATCCCGTTTTTCTTTTATATGGCTAGCTAGGGTTTCCAAATTAAATGGCACTCGCGACTTTACAACTCGCAAGTTAACTCGCGTGTCTTTCGGCCTCGCTGGAATTAGGCTCTCGCGGCTTAGCCAACTCGCGTGCAAGTCACGAGGCAGGTCGCGTGTGTCTCGGTCTTGGTTGTGCTAATGCCCTTCGTGACATAGCTGACTCGCGTGTACGTCGCGAGGCAAGTCGCGTGATTCTCTGTCCCTTTGCCTGAATGTTGCCCTCGTGAGTTAGCAAAGTCGCGCCCAAGTCGCGACCCTACCTCGCGAGTCTCTCTGGATTTTGTCGAAAAGTGGTCTTTGTGAGGTGACAAGTAGCGTGTAAGTAGCGAATCTCTCTGGAAGTTTAATGCATGATTTCGGATGAAATTAATCGAACTTACCAACAAAACCTAACAACCTGCACACTCAAGGAAACCATCAAAAATATCCGATAATCGCCTGAAAACGGACAAAAGCATGAAGATATGAGGCTCCGTTTTCGGCAAGAAATGGTGCCAACACTTCCTTGGGGAGTTTTTCCGCCTACTGCACTTCATCGTGCGTCTTTAGGAAACTAGCAATCTAAAGTCACTTGTATCTATCTGCTAATCCCACTAGCCCCCCCAAGGTCGAGGGGGCAATTTTGTCACGAGAACTTGCAAAAATAGAAATTAATAACTTTATTAATAGAGATAAACATTATAGGGGAATTCTTAGGTGTTCTGTTTTGCCATCTCATGATATTTAGACTTTTCTAGTGCTTTATGAGACGATGAGCTTTGTTATTTTTTACGGTTTCATCACTGGGCGCAGCCGGTGGGTACATTTCTAGCATTTGGGGAGGCTGCAATTAAAGCTTTGGCCTTTACCACCTTTTTCCGCGTGTCTAACCTAATCGTCTTCTTACAGCACGACCTGGCTACCTTTTGTTCCCTATATACATGTCCCACTCCAGTCAGGGTTAGGAGTTTCAGGGTTAGGTATTTAGTAGAGGTGATTACCTCTAGATTGCTAAGAGCGGGTCTTCCCAAAACGACGTTATAAGCCGTTGGGCAGTCTATGATGAGGAAATTGGCCATTGTGGTGGGTAGAGTGATCAATCTTAGGGGGATGATCGAATCACCCGTAAAGCTGTAGAGTGGTTCGTTTAAAAGGCACAGATGGCTTTGCTTCAATCCCATCACCTTAAAGGCTACAAGACATTTACCGAGCTTCCATTGTCGATCATCTTCCTATAGATGGCCACTCCCCTTATAGTTGCTATGATAACAATTGCGTCATTGTAAAGCCAGTGTACACCTCGCATATCTGCGTCCGTGAAGGTTACTCCTTCAGCCATAGTTCTGTATTGCTTTGTGAGCCATTCGTCCATGCTCATCATTCTCAGGGTGGAATGATTAGCCTCTTTTACGTGTTGTGTCAGAGACCTATTCGACATTTCCGCGAGGTGGGGTCCTCCATGGATAGTGTGAATGGTTCTCACCGCGGACTCGTTTGGGATTGGCTCAAGGTGAACAAGCTCGATCATTTGTTATTGCTGCTGTTGTTGTAACGGCTGCGATTGTTGTGATTGGGGTTGGTTTCTTGGGCGTACCATATAATCCTCTAAGCGGCCTCACCTGATCAAGCTCTCTATTGCGTCCTTGAAGTCGTAGCACTCAGACATGTTGTGGCCGCTATTTCGGTTACGGCAATTATTGTCGTCACCTCTTCCATTTTCCTTACGCTTGCTTCTGTCTCGCGGGCTCCTGCTCCGGTCTTTCTTGAAGTGTTTCTTGGGTTTGAAGGCTTCCTCCATGCGGATGTGGGTATTAGATCATTTGTAGAAATCCCTAAGCATTTTTACTAGTTTACTGTATATGCTATGGGAAAGCTCGTCGTCATTTCTCAGACCGACGGTTATCGCAGTGCACGCTTTGTCAGTAGGGCTCTTCGTGCAGCTGACTTCTCTATGAAAGCGTGCTATGTAGTCCTTCAGCGACTCGTTTACCTTTTAAAAGATTGTTGTCAAATGGCAGGAAGGAACGAGCTGCTTCTTCAGCGCCTAGTATTAGTTCAGGAAACGTTTCTGGCATTGGCTCCAGCTGGTTATGCTGCCTACAGGGAGCCCCCTCAGCCATTTTCTCGGGATTTCTCCTAAGGTGGCCGGGAAGCATCGACATTTGACCTTGCTGTTGGTCATGAGAAGGCTTATTTGTACATTGTAGGCGTCCAAGTAATCAAAGGGGTCGATGTACGCCTGGTAAATGGGGACGCTGGGCACAGGCTCTAAGTACCTGTCGGTAGGCCCTGCCCTTCCTCGCTGTTAAATGGGCATAGGCTCGTTGTTAATATCCTAGCTGAACGGGTTTTGCTCTAAGTACCTGTCGGTAAGCTATGCCCCTCCTCGCTGTTGTGCCAACAGGTCCGGCCGTCGCAGCAAAGCCTGGTACCCGCAAGTATACAGGGCGGCACAAGTAATACAATGATGAGTAAATTATCGTCTCCACAATGATATCTAGGCGTTGAATACTAAAATTAATCAAGCCTACCTCTATTTGGATAATCGGAAGGTTTGGAAGAGGCAAATAAAAAATAGAAATATAAAAACATAAAAATAAAACAAACAACAAATACACTAATCCATCCAATTGAGTTTCATGAAAGCACATTGTTGTAGTTTAATTATTCATGTTGATGATCGTATTTATCTAAATTATCCAAAGTCCTCTCTCGAGATAAATCGGACCTATTCCACATACACTAATATTCTATCTCTCGATGGTATATCCAACTGCATGAAAATGCATTAGTCACAATAAACACCCTATGTGATCACACAAGCAAATTAATATATTTCTATCTAATTCTACTTGTGGTGGACATTACATTGAGCACGTTGTGGGCATTTCCTTTCGGTACGTAACCTACAACCAATTTATCATCTAAATGTAGGCCTTCACATTCAAAAGCATTAAGCACAATAATACCACTCAACAACATAACAATTAACCACAACAAATTAAACAATCAATTCATTCAAGTTTCATAGAAAAGGATCCATCTAAACCCTAACATACAAGTTTAGTTCATAATCAAATATTTACAACTAAACATGTTTTCTAATTAATAAAGAGAGTTACAAGCAAGAAAATAAAGAAGGAAAGGGATAGAAAAACTCTAGGCGTGATAAACTTTCGTCCTCCTCTTCTTGTGAGTTTGTCTAGCTTCCACTTTCTCTAAATCCAAGCTTGATGGTGAGATTTTGGCTCAATGATTGAATCCAAATCCTCTTGTTTCCAAGGTGATCTTCTTCTCCCCTCTTTGCATCTTCTCTTCTCTCTTGGTCTCCTCTTGGTCCTCTCCTTAGAGCCCTAGCCGAACCCCCTCTCTTTAGAGCCCTTTTTCTACTTATAGACATTGGAAATAAGGTTTATCGCGTCGCCATCGTGACCGTGGGTTGCTACCGCTGGTCGCGATGCTGTGGTCGCGGTGCTCACTACCAAAAAATTGAAGTTTCATTGCGACCGGCGTATCGCGACTAATGGTCGCAGTACTAGGTCGCGGTGCTCACTGGTCCAAATTTTAGGATTGCGCACTGTTACGAAAATGACCATAACTTCCTCTAGAAAACTCGGAATCATGAACTGTAGAATGAATTGGAAAGTAGACATCTATATCTTTCCACACATATAAACATCGAAACCCAGTTCATCCTCTAGAATTTATGACGGCCTCCGAAACATGACTCGCGACTTAACTCGCGACATGAAAGTCGTGAGTCTGCGCTGTTGCGAAAATGAGCATAACTTCCTCTAGAAAGCTCGGAATCACAAACCGTAAAATTTTCCAAAACGTAGACATCATGAAATTTCCAAAAATACAAGGCTCTCAACCCAGTTCATCTTGTAGGATTTATGGCAGCCTCCAAAAAATGACAGCTGTGCACTCCCAAATCTTCAATTTAATCCACCAAGGCTCTTCAATTACGCACAAAACCTTATTACCCGAGAATAGAACACAAGTAGGTGAATAAAGGTACTAGTGAAGGTCTATTTTTGATCAAGAAATGGAACCAACACTTGTCACGTCTTGCTCTAGCTCTCCTGGCCGCGTTGGCTGAGTGAAAAGAGATTCCACCCTGCTGGATGTCTTTTTGCGGTGGATTCTGCCTATTAGTATGATAGGCGGGATGGTTTGCATCATCTCTGCTAGGACGCGACTGTTAGGTACTCTCCACGATATGCTCTTAGGGAGGGTTGTTCTGTAACAAGAAATGCTAGCCGCGGGACATCTCCACTACCATTCTCTCAAGTTCAGCCTTCCTCTCCATCCATTTGCTAAGGTCTGAGGGACCAGATGGGCCAACTTGATCGTGGCTTCGAGGCTCCATCTGAAAACGGAGTTGATTTGCAGGCATATTTCTGATGGGCAGGTGAACCACCGGTGCAATGGGTGTTATGTTCGATGTGATAGGCGCGCGTGGCTCCATTGGCGCATTTGGTACAATCGGTGGGGCTGGAGGTTAATGATAAGCCTTTGAAGGCCCTTCAACTCGGGGCACATCTTTACACATCTTTACTTCGTACAATTCTAAAGCGGGTTCTTATGCCTCTCACCATTGATTTAGAAAGTTTTTCTTGAAATAATAAAAATTTCAAAGCTAAGAGTGTTGTTTCTTACCGGAAACGGGGGTTTGAATCCTCAAACGTGGCCCTCCTTCTAATGCCAAAATGTTGATGTGCGAATCTTATCAACTGAATTAATGGTGAATAATAGTAATTTGAGGGGTGAAAAATGAATAAAGCAAGTTAACACAATGATTTTTAAAGTGGTTCGGCTTATAGGAATGCCTACATCCAATGTTCTTAGTATTCAAGTCAAGCTTGCTAAGAGTATATGCGGAGCTGGCTTATGTGTATTTTTTCTAGAGAAATTTGTAACCCATGTAACAGTGATGATCCGTCCCTTTTATAGTGTGAAGAGATTGGAGCCATCTTATTTTACATGGAATCTAATTACAGAAATTAGAGACAAAATTATATCTCCTAAGAATCGTGATTTATCTCGAATACGATTGCTAGAATTAGGGAGTTTGAGATTGACTGAGAGTCTACTAGTTGACCGAATGCAATCCCTTTATTCTTGGGATTCTTCCCTAGATTAGGCTTCGAGCTAGATAGCCTGCGGGTTGAATGTTGTTCGATCTGCGACCATGCCGTTTGCGAAAAATGGTACTTGATCCCTTTGAGAGTCCCCATGTTGGTCTTTGGTATAGGGTTTCCTCCTTCAGGTTTGTTGGATCGGGGCCCATTCGTTACGCAGCTATCCATTGGCCTCCTTCGTCTGCTAGGCCTTTTGGATATTTCAGTATATTTGAGCCTAGTGTAATTTGACGCATAACAACATTTGTTTGACACTAAATTATGTTACATTTGTTTTTTTAATAACAAAATTTTTAAATATTAGTATTTATTTATTTTGCATTAATATATTATATAGTTTTATGTTGGCCCCTCTAAAGTCAAAATCCTAACTTCACTCCCAGAGGAAATACCACTTGCTAATGATAGTTGAAGTTTTCCATTTTCACATAAAATCATAAATTAAAACTATATGTTATAGTTGGGTTTGACTAAATCCCGATTATAAATTTTGTATATCTAAAAGAATTGGCCAAGATATCATTTATGATTCCGCTCAACAAACACCAAAATAGGAAAAATTAGATATACATCTAACCTGTAGGAAAAAACACAGCGCAGAGGAAGCGCAAAATAAAATAAAATTTTGCATTGGTACGTCTTAAAAATGTTTTTTTCCAAAAAGAGCAATCTTAACCCATAGTTAATTAAATATATTACAAAAGGTAACATACCTTTTTAATAATGTGAGGCTTGACGTTGCGTCTACTATGAATCGCAAGATCTTCCAATCCTTCATGAATGTGGATCACCTTGGAGTGTGAGCTCCCTTTTCTTGAATTGTGTACCTGAATATGAGAAACAAAATTTTTTTTTTTCGTTAGTCACTCAAAACCCTCCTGAGAAAACGAAGAACACTTTGTTCTTTCTCTCTTTTCTCTCGGGCGAATTCTCACACTTTTTTCTAGAGATGGAGAGTTTTTTCTTGACTTATCAAAGCTTACAAAAACTTACAACTTGCATCAAAAGCTTAGCCTTGGCCAAACTCCTCTAGCTCCCTTTATATAGTGGCCGAATTCTCCCTGTATAGAGAGGATTCCTATTTCGCCATTAAACACTTCAAGCTAGAGATCGACCTTATCCCAACTCTAAAAAAGTTTATCTATTTACAATTAAAAAATAATTGTAATTGAGTGACTTATCAAAACTTTCCTAAAAGTGACTAATAGTCAACTTTAAAGTTTTGATAAATATCAAATACTTCCTAATTTGATTTGTTGAATAACTCCTTTTATTTATCTCCTTATCAAATAAGGTTTTTGATACTTATCATACTATTACCGATATCATAAAACTAGAAATCAAATTCCTAGTAGAAAAGTGTTTTGACTTTTAATTAAAGAATTAATTAATTAAATAATTAATTAATTACTATTTAAGTAATTAATAAAATAAAACAAAATAATTAGCTAATCTAATTAGCTAATGCCGCCCATCCCTATTTGCATGGGCCAAATTTTGTTTCTCTATTTTATTAATCTCATTAAACCTCCATAAAAAATCCACATGTGAACTAGACCCATTCTTACAAAAATAAACAAGTCCACATGCCTTTAAATAAATATATTTAATATAATTTAACAGCCTCATTTTTATTAAATGTACTAATTATATTATCAATATATTTACAGGATGTTAAAAACATCTTTTAGGGCCGCCCAAGGGATCATACACCCTTGGCAGCTCATCCTAGGTATTTTGACAAGTTACCGCGTGTCTTAATTGAACACAAGAACGCACCTCTCAAAACTTTTGGAAAGAATTCCAAAATCAATTCTATAAGATGGATCAAATAAATGATCAGGTAGTATATAACTAGTGATCCATTCAAGTTCGTGTAAATTGGGGATCTTGGCGGGCTATCTAAATTTAAGCTCCAATAGACACAACCTAATCACAATCAACAAATGATTCACTTAGGTCCGATCCATTAATTTTAGTTCATTCCACTAAAGAACAAAAATTGAATTCTTAAATAAAGATAGAATAAGTGAGCGTACTAATTCGTACCCTAGACAACCTAAATGGAGAAAATGTATCATCGTGAAAAATACCAGTAATCGCCAAGAGCTCATAGACCGTCTATAGCTCTCCAAGTTACCATATTTACTCATATGACCATGTTTTCGAACTTGGATATTTTGACTTGTCCAGAAGTCATGTTTCAATAACCACTATTGAAAACTTTACGTAAAGATTTAAATATCAAATACCTCAAAACATCCATATGATGGTATTCTACTAACATTTGCTAAATGCAGTCACAATATCCATTTCTAGAAATAATGTCCTCTATCGATATACACATGAATACCACCAAACCATCGAAGATAGACTATGCGATATAATCGTACTCATTGACAGCTTAAATAATAATGCGTGCAACCATAAATCCATCATTTATCTCAGGATTTAGATAGACTCTTCGATTGTCTCATGAGAATACTTTTATCCACTGACGGTTGCGAATAAAGTTTCCTACAGTGATCCTATTCAATACACCCAGTGCACTAAATTCTTTTGTCCAAAGACACTTTGATGATTTTAGACTCATCATATCACATTTGATCCCGCTCAAATGCTAACAAAAGAATCTACAACTTTGACAAGATAAAGGCCCCCAACCTTATATCTTAATTTGTGAATGTTTATTCGAGACAAACTAAAGAATTGTGTCTACCTCATACATATCCAGATGTACGGATAATTTCTTTTGTTTCTCATAATCTCTTGACCTTATGATTATTTACTTTTGACAATTAATATAATTGCTATAATATTCGTTAATTCAGAAATCACTTTATTCATATGAAAAGATTGTCAAATATACTATTACAATCTTGCTATCGAGCATAATCCTAACATAACCACACTTATAAAATGAAGGGTAAATTGCATATTACAATCTTAAAGTGGTTTCCAAGCTATAAAAAATATATCATACACCATAATTTGTGTGAAAGAAACAAAAAAAGTTAAAGTTGATACTTATTGACGTGTGAATCACATCAGTGCAATAAACAACAAAAAGAATAGTTAATCAATCCAAACAAGATCAAATATGTGAAGTTTTAAAGTGGTTCGGCTAAAAATCAAAGCCTACATCCACTGCTATATTATTGCTCTTAGCACTCTCTTCTTTGTGTTTTTCTCACAAAATTTGTAACCCTTGTACCAGTGATGATCCATCCCTCAAGGGATGGTGTCATTACTGGTTTACATTGATTGAATCACTAGAAATTAGGAACAGAATAATTCCCCTAATTATCGTAATTAAAATGGGAATACAATCACTAAATCAAAGCCTCTGCTAGCATATTCATCCTTTGCTCATCGGTGTCCATTTTGGTGGCCTGCTCGCAGGATCCCATATTCCCATCTTGACTGTCTTTTCGTAGTAAGATCTAGCCACTTTCTGTTCCCCGTGAACACTTCCTACACCTGTTGGAGTTGGGAAGTTTAAAGTTAGGCGTTTGGTGGAAGTGATTACTTCTAGGTCATTGAATACTGACCTCCCTAGGACGGCGTTGTAGGCCGTTGAGCAATCAATGACCAAAAAATCTACCATGGTGGTCGCTTGGCGACTTGGTTCTCCCAATGTTAGGGGCAAAGTGATGAGCCCCAATGGAATGATTAAGTCCCTAGTGAAACCGTAAAAAGGTTCTTTTGAAGGTCGCAGATGGCTTGGTCTCAATCCCATTTCCTTGTAGGCTGCCTTGCATAGAACGTTCACCGAGCTGCCATTATCAATCATTATTCTGAAGATGGCTATTGTCCCAATGGTCACTTTCATGACGACTGCGTCATTATACGGCTAGTGCACTCCTTATATATCAGCGTCTGTGAAGGTTACACCTTCTACCATTGTTCTCAATTGCTTCAGAAGTCGATCATCTGCACTCATCATGCTTATAACAGGTTGACCCTTCATCAATGGTATGGATCTGCACTCATCATTTATCTGCGAGGTATGGTCATCCATCAATGATATGGATCACCCTTACCACTAGATTATCTAGGATCGGCTCTAGATGCGCAGGCTCAAGCAACTGCTGCTGCTATTGCTACTACTGCGGCTGAGGCTGGTTCCTAGGTCGCATTACATAATCCCTCAATCGACCTCTCATAATCAAATTCTCGATAGCATCCTTGAGTTCGAAGCAGTCAGCTATAGTATGGCACACCTTGTTGTGATAAACACATAATTTGTTGGGGTTTATGGCTTGCATGGGTGTCCTCAGGGGTGGCGGCCTTCAGAACTCTTCCCTGTTCCTTTCTGTAATGAAGATTTTGTCCCACGAATCAGATAGCTCCATATAGGTTTGGAAATGACCTGTGTTCGTTCTTGCGCCATCATCATCTTTGGCCTTCTTATCCATTTGACTAGTTGAGGCATCATTTCTCTGCGAGACCCTACCCCTATTGCGATTGTTGTTATTGTTGATGTTCTCCCCTATTGTTCTTCCATTTGTTCTTGTCATGCGAGCTTCTGCCCCTATCTTTCTTATTGTTGGGGATGTTTTTCTTAGGGAACCCAAAAGCTTCCTCCATGCTGATATGAGTATTGGATCACTTGTAGAAATCCTAAAGAGTCTTGACTGGTTTGCTATATATGCTTTTGTAAAGCTTATCGTCCTTCTGTAGTCTGGCGGTGATCGCCGTTAGCACACTCTCACCTGTTGGGCTATCAACGCAGCTCATTTCTCTCTAGAAATGGGCTATGTAATTCTTCAGGGGCTCTTCTAACTTCTAAAAGATCGTTGCCAAATGGTAGAAAGGAACAAGCTGCTTCCTTAGAGCTTGATATTGCTGCATGAACAGCTCTTGGCAACGGTCCCAACTCATGATACTTTTGGCTGGAAGTCCCCTTAACCATTTCCTGAGAATTTCCCTAAGTGTTGCTGGGAAGCATCGGCACTTGACTTTGCTACTAGTTGTAAGGAGGTTCATCTGCACGTTGTAAGCATCCAGATGGTCGAAGGGATCACTCGTCGCCTAATAAAGGGGAATATTGGGAATCTTGAAGTGATCTGGCAATGGCCCGTTCTCTATATCTTAGCAAAACGGGCTCGTTCTCTATATTCTAGCAGAACGGGCTCCACTCTATACACCTGTCTATAGGTTCTGCCCTTCCACCCCGCTGTTCTAGCTACTCCAGCCACTGCAACAATGCCTGATATTCGGGGGCAGGACGGGTTGCCACTTATGCCATGGAGGTTGAACTATCTTCTCTGCGATCTGCCCTATTGCCTTGGGGCTGATTTTGCGTGTTGGGTGACCTTTAAAGGCGCCTGTCTAGCGACTCTTCTCTCCTATCTGGTTGTTGTGTAGCGGCCTGGGTTTTGGGAATTTTGACGGCTGGCGACGCTCGGTGGACGTCTCTGTTATTGCCCCTGTCAGGTCGCTGATCGCTGGTCTCACGTTGACGGCGTTGCGACATGGGTCGGTGGGTTGAGCTGTAGGCTGGGACACTCCAATAATCTCTGTTGAGCTCCACATACCTCTTACTGTTGGCGTTCACGTGGATTACCGGTCCGGTGTGTTGAGAGCCTACACGCCACTCACCCTATTCCCCTGTAGCTCTCATCGCAGCTCTGGTTAAGTTAAAAGAAATTCCACCTCGCTGAACATCACGCCAAGGGGATCCTATCTGGTGGAATGACAGGCGGTATGGACTGGGCCTGACCACACTAGAGGTGGGGGTGAGGTGCTCTCGATGACCTACTCGCGCGGGGTTGGTTTGTCATCAGGAACTAATAACCGCAGGCATTTTTTGCCAGCACTTTCTCTACTTTAACTTGCCTTTCCATCCACATGTTGAAGTCTAGCGGCCTGGAAGGGTCGGCCTGGTCGTTTCCCTATGGATCCACTCAAGGGGGAATGAACCTGGAGGTGGATTTGAGACAAGTGTTAGGATCGTAGCGACCACATGGACCGCACCTAGAACAAGTGGTGGAAGTTGAGGCTGGTGAGATACCTTTGAATGTCCTCCAGTTAATGGTACATCCTTACTTCTCGTTGTCCTGGAACGGGTTCCTACATCTTTCGTCATTATAAGAAAACTACTTAAAAGTGGGACGAAAACTGGTTTTTGAAAAAAGAACGGAGGTTAGAATCCTCAAATGGCCTTCCTTCAAATCATGACGTTAGTGCAATGAACAACAAAAAGAATAGTTAATTGTAACATCCCTAATTTTAAATAATTGATTTTGAATATGTGGATATAAAATTTATGATTTAAGGGGTGAAAAACGTAATTAAATATATGTATATTTTTATGGTTTTCAGGTGAACCAGATGGAGCGGTCCAGAAATAACGCATGAAAGAGAAGGAAAAATTGGCAGTGAGTACCGCGACCAGCGATCGCGATGAGTCGCTCGCAGTGAAAATTGGTGATTTTTGGCAGTGAGCACCGCGATCAGGGATCGCGCTAACTAGCTCGCGATGAAAATGTGGATTTTGAGCAGTGAGCATGGTGACCACCAGCGCGACCAAGTACCGCGATGAGTGATCGCGATGAAAGCGGTGAAATCGCTCCAGTGAGCAACGCGACCAGGTGGCGCTACCACAGGTCTCGATGACCGAAATTTTATAAAAAAATAAAGGTCGGTGGAAGCTTCACAAGGAAGCAAACCAGAAAAAGAGAGAGAGAGAGAGACCGAGAGAAAAAGAAAGAAAAAGAGAAGAGACAGAAAAGAGATAAAAAGGAAGAGAGAGAAAGAAGAAGAAGAAGAAGAAGAGAAGAAGAAGAAGAGAAGAGGAAGAAGAAGAAAAGGAAAGAAAAAGGGAAAGAAAGAAAAGAGAAGGAGAAAGGAAAAGAGGAGGAAAGAGAGAAAAGGAAAAAGGGAAGAAAGGAAATCCAGAAAGGAAACTGTCGTAAAACGGTATATAGGTTGGTGTACATACAATTTTCGCATGGTTTAATTAAATTGATTTATGAATATTTACTGAAAATGATTTTGAATTACATAAAAGTGATTTATATTGAATTTCATGATTTTACTTTCTGTATCCTGTTATTTGATATGTTTTTGAATTTCTTGTTTTACAACTGTTAATGAATATTGATTTTGGATTGATTAAGAGAGTTTTGATTATATGAAAGTTATCTAAAAGTTGAATAAAATATCTGTAAATTCTGAATTTTGATTTTATGGCCTTGATATATATATAGGGATATATGGATATAGGAGATTGACATGTCAATTGGGTGTATATATGGCAGTACTGCACGAGATTCCTGATGCTATGATAATGAAATATGGATACCATTTCCTTAGAAACGGGAAACCGACTATGAAATCCGGATACCATTTCATTCTGAAATGGGAAACCGACTGTGAGAACATATGGATACCATTTCTTTATGAAATGGGAAACCGACTGTTTATATAGGGATACCATTTCATACGAGATGGGAAACCCGACTGTAAAACCCGTAATCCAGTCCTGTAAACCCTGTTATGTGTATCAAAGGCCCAATAGAGAACTGAAAGCCAGGAAATGATGTGAAAATAAAGAAATGTGATTACAATTGAAACCCAGAAACTTCTGAAATATTTGATTTTATATAGTTTCAGTATTTGAAATATGATAGTTGTTTTATATATATATATATATATATATATATATATATATATATATATATCTCTGAATTTCTAAATTTGAGATTATTTGTTTTATATTATATTGCAATTTAATTTAGTGTACATCCACTAAGCAATATTGCTTAGCGCGTTAATGTTTATCGCGCGTAGGTAACAGAGATACCGAGGAAGGAAAAGATTGAAGAGAGAGAAGCAGGCAGAGATCCAGAGTCACCACATTTTGGGTAGTCATATATTTCTGTATATTACGTATGCATATACAATAATATGTAAATGTATTATATATTTATGTTTTGTAATTAATTGTTTTTATGATTTCTGTTTTTCATTTTCAAATAATTGTAAATAATGAATTATGAACTGTTTTATTTTAAAACTATTTGGAAAGTCGCACTAAACGGCAGAGTGCGCATTGGTTTGAAAGTTGAATATAGAAGTGTTGAAATTATATTGTTTTGGACGTTTGTTGAAAACAGGTTTTGGGAAATCAGAAAAACAGAGAAAATTCTGCCGAAATTTTGAACACTGATTTTTGATGGGCTCACTAGAAATGATTTTAAATTATAAATTATTTGGTTTTCAGATTATAAACAGAATTAAGAAAAGTTTTTGAAAACCCAGTAACGCTCCATGGGTCGATCCAGACGGATCGTGTTAGGGGGTGTTACATTAATCAATCCAAACAAAATCAAAGACGTGAAGTTTTTAATGTGGTTCGGCTGAATTATAGGGATTAAATGCAAATTCAAATTCGGTCAACTGGTGTGATCATATCCTTCAAATCATGAGATCTTCCCTTATCTGGAAAACAAGCGTCGAGCTGAGTTACCGCGTGCTCGAACTAAACTGTGACAATGAGATAAGGGGTGACGAGGTCGAGGTGGTATCTACTCTTCTTAGCTCGTTGGAGCATCATAACCCGCTTTGAACTTCATAAGTTTAATCCCTGCCTCACTTCTCACAGTTGGAACTTGCTTGCT
Source organism: Xanthoceras sorbifolium (assembly GCA_003430845.1). NCBI lineage: Eukaryota > Viridiplantae > Streptophyta > Magnoliopsida > Sapindales > Sapindaceae > Xanthoceras > Xanthoceras sorbifolium. The sequence goes on from CM010611.1 coordinate 7,976,943, forward strand.
ACCTCAACTTCATCAACGTCTCTAACCAATTGGGCTTTGTTGACTTTTCCAAGCTCATTAGGCTTCGTTGACTTTTCCAAACCCATTGGACTTATGAAATTATATGTATGACAACACTTATCATGATCTTTTAGAATTTTTGAAATTAAGAAATTAAAAATTCTCAAAAGTGTTGGTTTGGAGATTTTTTATTTTTTGTTTTAAAAAAAATGTGATCAAAAGACCTAAGAGACTCCCATGCCAATTAATGTAGCATCGAAGACACTGCAACAAAACAAAGTAGTACATTGTTGCCTTCCTTATTCTTTGTATCAGTTCTGTAGCTGGTTACAAAAAATAAAAACTACCTTTGCGATAATTTGTACGGTGTGCACCAACCACACTACATCACTTGAGACAGAGAGAGATAAAGCAGTGCTGCCTTAACAAGAAACTGCATAGTAGTAATCAAGCAGCATATAATTTTAGGCCAGTGAACACTGTAAATGATTTTAGAGCAATTATTAATTTAGTCTCTAAATTTGATGAATTATCAGTTTTTTAACGCAGTATTGGACCTATAAATCCTAACTTTTCGTAAATGTATCAAATAAGTCATTTTGTTAGTCAACCATTAGTCGTATTTAACGGTTTCAGGGTTATTTTTTATTTAAATCAAAATTATCCACGTGTCAACGCTATTTTTTTTTTAAAAAAAATAATATAATAGAAGTTAAATAAAGTTAATTTAATCAACTTAAAAACATAAAAAAGAAAAAAGAAAAAAAAAGGAAAATGGAGACCCAGAGATAGGTCTCCATGGTTATATCATCGAGGTGGGTCTCCAGGTCGACAAATCGATAGTGACCCAGTTAAGTTTCCATCGACAGAGGTGGAGACCCAACTGGGGACTCCATCACCTCCTTCGATTTGGCGATGAAGACTCAGCTGGGTCTCCACTGCCATATGTTTGGATCTCCATCGACAGAGAGATGCGGACTCACTTAGGTCTCCATCGTTGAAGTTCGAATTGGCAGACTGAATCTCCATCGTCGAAATTTGATTTGGCGATGGGGACCCAGCTTGGTCTCCTTCTCCAAATTGATGAAGACCTAGAGGGGTCCCCATCGCTGAAGTTTAATTTGGCGATGGAGACCCAACTGGGTTATATCGCCAAATCGATGGAGACCCAAGCTGGGTATCCATCACCGAAGTTCCATTGGGCGATGGAGACCCAGGTAGTATTGTTGCTATATGTGTGGAGACCCAGCTTTATTGCTATCCGTGTGGTTGTTTGACTGTGTTGTTATTGTTGGCTGTGTCGAATCAACTTTGTTTAATGTCTTTGAATTTTCAATTTCTTTCACATAGGTGAATTTGATTTCTTACAAAGTATGAAAAATGAAGATAATGATGAGATTGGAATAGTGTGTTAATGATGGTTAACTTGAGAATTTGGAGGTGAAATGAGGGTGTTAAGAGGGTATTGAAAGTGTTTGATGAAAGGCAAAAGAGAAAGAGTGGAGTTGGTGTGATGCTTTCTTGTTTTTCATTTGCAGTTCATTGTTTCTGGATTACTTAAAATGAAATGAATTAACCGTGAGAGTATAATGAAACTGTTTTTTTCTTTTAAATAAAATTTTTCATTATTTTTTAAACTCTATTTTTTTAATCTTTTCTTCACTGCCATCTATAAGATGAACGGTAGAGATCCATATATAAACAAATTTTAATTTATTTTTTAATTTGTAATTATATATTTATTAAATTAAATTAATTATGTAATATTAAATTATTTTTATTTTAGTGTCATATTTTTATTAGAGATTAGTAAAAGTAAAATTGTCAAAATTTTAAAAGTTTAATGGTAAAATAGTAGTTTCAACTCATTTAAATAGTCAATGGTAAAAATATTTTTTTAATATTTTATGAGGTTGACTATTAAAAAATTAATTAAAGAGATCAAATTAATATATTTATAGAAACTTATAGCTTAAGAATACTAATAAGAAAATTGCGTTAAAAATTCATCAAAATTTATCAAATAAATCCATAATTGTCCTTATTTTATTAATACATTGCTATAACTCTGTTAGCAAACCAGCTACTAAGCCAGAAAAGTAAAATAGAGACAAGAAAAAGGAAGAAAGAAGCATAAAGTAGAAACTTTATAGAAGCCCTAATTCCCTTGCTTCCCTAGTCCTCAAGTCTAAGTACTTCAAGTGTGAGGATTTTTTGAAAGTGCAGCTGAAACCATGCCCGTCTCATATCTAGAGAAGCATCCTTTGGGGTAGGAATCTGCTTTTGAAGGGTTTGAGATGGAGAGTGGGAAATGGGCTTTGCATCAAAACCTTCCAAGACCCCTGGATCCCCAGACCTATTTATTTCAAACCAATTCTGGTGGGTTCGAATCCGGGTTCTATTGTAGCTGATTTTATGGTGAGTGGGAGACCTTTGTGGGATATTGTTAAACTAAAACAGAATTTTGCTGAGGTGGATGTAGAGGTGATTCAAAGCATTCCTTTAGGGTTGGCTAGAATGAGGATTGTTTAGCTTGGCATTTCGATAAAAAAGGAATTTATTCAGTTAAGAACGGCTACCAAAGTGGCTTTCAAGGAAAATGTTAGGGGCAGCTGTTCGAGTTCATCATCTAATCATAAATGGTGGTCTCTCCTTTGGAATTTGAGCATTCCTCCAAAGGTGAAGATATTTTTATGGAGAGTGTGTGGTGATGCTTTGCCCTCTTTTTCTAATCCCTTTAACAGAAAAATCATGTCAGTGCCTGGGTGTAAAAGATGTGGGGCTGCTTGTGAGACTACTGCCCATGCTCTTTTGGTTTGCCCCAAAGCTGCAGCAGTGTGGGAAGCTTCTTCTTTTGGTCTGCTGTTTGTTCCTGCACAGGTGCCTTCTTTGTTTGATTTTTTGTGCAGTTTTTCTCAGGTTCTGCCTCACAGGGACTTTGAACTGGTCTGCATAATTCTTTGGCAGCTCTGGTTTGAGCGCAATTGTTCTCTGCACAATGGCAAGCTGAAAGCAGTAGCTGATATCCTTTCAGCCTCAGTTAGTTGTTTGTCTGATTTCTGTTCCACAAAGGAAGCAGTCTCAGCTCCCCTGAACTTGCCGAATCCTATTCCCATTTCTTCTGAGATCCTGTCTTGGATCCCTCCCCCCTTTGGCAACCTTAAACTCAATTCAGATGTAGCTATCAAGAAGAATTCTCCCTTTGTTGGGTTAGGGGCAACGATTCGAGATAGTTCAGGAAAGGTAGTTGCTGCTGTGTCCATATGCTTTGCTGGGGCAGTTTCTGTTAAGGTTGGCAAGGCCCTTGCTCTCAGGGAAGGCCTCCTTCTTGCACAGGACCTGGGTTGTTCGGTGGAATGGGTTGAAAGTGATGCGTCCAATGTGATTAATGCTGTTTTGGAAACAGATTTGAATCTTGGTCTAGCTAGTCACGTTTTTAATGATATTAAAGCTTTATGTAGGGTTGTTGGAGTTGTTAAATGTCAAGCTATTTCTCACAAAAGAAATGGTTTGGCCTATTCTCTAGCTTCCTTAGCTTGTTCCTCCTTCGAGGATCGTTCTTGGTTCAATGTTGAACCGATGTTCTCTTTTTTCTTCTTTTAGAAGTTTGCAGTTTTGCTTCAAAAAAAAAAAAGAACTTATAGAGGCTTTGAGGGGATTAAAGAGATCATACTGCATAGCCTGTATAGAGGAAAATACAAGCAAAAGAGAACGAAGTAGATGATTAGTACTAAAGCTTTACGCCCCATTGTAAATGCCACAATTGATATTACAACTAGCGCCTTCTGAATTTGTTGAAAAATATCAATTGTCATACCAAGAGGGAGGGACCATCCGTCGTCAATGTTCTGGGTCCTTAATACCATAGCATAATAGAATGCGGAGCCCATAAATGTAAGGGCAAGCTCCAACAAAAGGAATGAAATGGAAAACAATTTAGTGGCCAGATTGGTATCAAGTAATAGTGCCAAAAAGAGAGTGAATGCGGCTGTTATGGATAGATTCATAGTTATAACGATGTTAATTAGGTAGTAACCTAGATTGCTTTTATTGATGATGTCGCTATAAGAAGCACTAACTAGCGGTACCAGTACCAGTACTAGCATTATCTGTACGACTTACATAGTCATAAGGTATTTGGAGAGCACCGGAAAAGGCCGCACCGACAACAAGTGCTGCTACTACAAAAAGATAGTTTATGGTATTATTGAGCTCTTGTTTGGGGTTGTTGGCTTGATTTTGAACTGTGACATTGTTAGTAGTAGAGTTCTGGTGGTGACGCTTAGTCTGCCCGCACCAGAAGAATTCATGAGACATGTATAACATTGAATAAGTCATTATCTGCATGATTATAGAAATTATACATTGAATATGTTATCATCTCTACGACAAAAGTAAATTTCTAGATCGCATATTGTCAAGTGATTAAAAATCTATTAGCAAAAATCTAGACTAATCTTCGCTTTGTGGTGCTGCAGTATTCTATATATATTACATATACACATCTTCATCATCATGAATAAGTTGTTCTTCAATTGCAATCACTTTTAGTTTTAACCTTTTGTATTTCAAATCAAGTTTTTAACTTTTCCTCGTAAAAACCTATTATTTGGTTCTCAAGAGATCCCCAGTTTTAATATAATCACTAATAACAACGATATTTCAACTAATTCTTTGAGAGGTCCAGTATTCCGTACCATTTGAAATTTCTTTAGTTTTTTAGATGTCTTCAAGCCAACATCTACAGAATTCTCCTCGACAGTTCCAGAAGCTTTAATGTTTCTATCATTCACATCAATTTGCTGGTCCTGCAACTAAGAAAAACTCAACAAAGACAAGTTTAACTATATACCCTCGAAAGTAATACTATATTTCCCTCTTTGATGCTGGGTTTGAGTAGTGAATAATCATACCTTTGTAAGTATATTCGATTTAAAGCTATCATAGGCTGTCAGTCCTTGACAGTTCACGAGGTCGGCCTTTGATCGTTTGTCACACAGTAGAGTAAACAGTACCATAGAATGGCAATGTAATGCTGCCAAATGAAAAGGT